>KV908450.1:356062-434835 GCA_002005505.1 Botryococcus braunii
GCGTCGTTTACTATATACACCAACAACTCAGGGATCTGCGGCATAATGGTAAGGTGGCGCCAGGCCTCTCAAAACAACACTCTCCTGTCCTTTTGACCACCTTGCATGTCCATGTGCAACCGCAACTGATTATCATTACTTAGCAACCACGGCCACCGCTTCAACACTGTGCGCATCCCTGTCGAGCCAAGCAGATTGTCACCCCAACTCCACCCGATGAGAGGGAAGGGGCTCGCTATCCAGCTGCAATCCGACAGGGCCCCCCGGTGGTGAAGTTTGTCTTTCAATGTGTGGAGAACCACATGAGCCCCACATGAGCACATGCGTCCTGACTGAGCAGCCCGTGTAATCTCTGCCAGAGCATAGCCTGCATAGCCTGCGTTCTCATGTAATGCCAGCCAGAGGTTCGTATGCCGAGGCCTTTGTGTACACCCACAGCCTTTGTGTGGTCAATCAGGCGGCCACTTTCTCCCTTGCCAAGCTCCCCAATATGCAAGTGAGGCTGGCAAAGGTGTTCCTGCATGTATTAGGTTGTTTTTGATGTAGGTATCCGCCCCTGTGGGTTTGTGCATCCGTGATCAGCAAGCACGCAGCAAGTAGGTTTAGCCACCTGATGGGCTCTTGGTGGGGCATGACAGACAACGTATGTCGGAGGCCCGAATTTGACAAATGGCAGCCCAAATTGCACTGCCACACAAGTGACGCTGCTGCAAAACGAAACCCTCACTGCAGCTGTTGGTACTTGGACGTCCTGCATCACACAGCTCAGCTTCAACACCAGCTTCGCGCGGGTCTTGGGTCCCTTTGGGCAGTCTGCAGGGCAGCAGTGGAGCTTCACGGGCCCCATCTATGGTTTGTATGGGACCTTCAATCCGTATTACCTTGCTCCTTGCATTAGTACAATAGGATTCTACACCAGCATCCCACCGCCCCCACCGCCCGTTTCCCCCATACCACCTGTAGTCCAGACTCCCATCTTTACCTCGGGAGCTGCTCCAACTTTTGATGACGGGGCCCATGCAGGTGAGTCTGCACACATGTGCATCTGAGCGCCTTAGCGTCTCTCCATGATGTTGTGAGTGCATCTGTATGTCTGTACTCTGTTTGTGCGTGCATGCGTGCATGTATGTGTGTGTGTGTGTGTATGTGTGTGTGTGTGTGTGTGTGTGCGCGAGCGCGCGTGCATGTGTGTGTGAAAGGGGGGGGGGAGAGAGAGAGAGAGAGAGAGAGAGAGAGAGAGAGAGAGAGGGGGGGGGAGAGAGAGAGAGAGAGAGAGAGAGAGAGAGAGAGAGAGAGAGAGAGAGAGAGAGAGAGAGAGAGAGAGAGAGAGAGAAGGGGGGGGGAGTGCGCGCAAGAGAGAGGGAGAGAGTGATGGGGACATGTGTGTCAGGTGGACATTTTTATGAGGCAGGGGAGGCTTCCATGGGCCCCAAGCGATGGAGCAATTGTATATGCTTAAGTGCAGATATGCTGATGTGGCACATGCGTGTGTGCCAGCGCGTGCGAATGCGGCTGTGAATCCGTGATTGTGGCTAACCATGGGGGGTGAGGCGGGGTGCGACGCAGCCATATCTTCCATAACCTTGTACATCAATAGTTTCCCGGTGATCTGCGGGATGACGGTAGGTGGCCCTGTCTTTATCACTTGCCAATATGGCTCATAACTGCACTGGTACACCCCTCAGGCAGGCCAAAGAGGACAGGTCGTCATCGGTTGACGTCTGACCTTACTTTTACCAAAACACCATCCATGCCAGATAGATGGGCCACATACCTGGTCTCAGGAAAAGTCCGAACAGTGTGTCTCCTCCCTTTGTGCAAGCAATGGGACTGTGGGCCTGAGTCGGCGGAGTATCATTTAGAAGGTGCACTCGCACCAAGGAGGTTGGGCAGGCCCGCATCTACGGAAGAGGAGTGCCTTGATGTGTGACTTTTCGAGGTTATGGCTGGTGAGGTAATGGCTGAGTAAGAACATCACATGATTGCCAGAATCGATCAGAGTCGAAAACAATGTTCCCAAACCCCCCATGCATGCCGAAACTTTGGAGTCCCAACAAGCGCCAACACGCTTTATGTGCACCTTGTGGCGCATCTCAGCAGTCACACCAGCTGCCGGGCATGTGACTGCTGGGGCCCAAATATTGTCAGGCACCGCATCCTAAACCCCCTTTGAGCTTGAAAGAATGTACTTGTGTACGTCAGGAAGCAAACCTTCTTTGTCCTGTCTTACTTTCTGTGCCAACTGACAAATGAGTCACCTCTACGAACGCAAAGCCAAATTGTGGGTCTTTCGACCTTCCCAACCCCTGTGACTGAGCTCTGTCGACGCACCTAATTTCGGACTGCACTCGCTTTACCCTTTGCAACCCTGGGCTGCATGCCCTTGTGGCCCCCCTGGAGCAAACCAGAGCACAGCTGGAGTTTTGCGACAAGTGTATACAGCAGCCTCAGGAACTCAAGCATCGGCTCCTGGTATCTTCGGCGCCCCATTCTTGTCAATGTGTGTATGATCTTCCCATTCTCAGACGGCATGGCCACATGAAGCAGCTGCCTCTCCAAGCTCCAACCTAGTTGGGGTCAGGCCGCAACATCCTTTCTCATGCCCTCGCCACACAGTCTCCTTTTGACATTTCTTCCGATCCTCTAACTTCAGGTATGACCGTGGGCCAGCCGCACTCCCCATCCTCTGATGACTCAGGATACATATGCATAATCACCCCCCCCCCCCCCCAGCATGGTGCTGTGATGATGTCAGGCTGATGGGGTATTGATCCTGCGGGGCATCAGACGGCGTATGTTGGAGGGCCAACGCTGACCAATGGGGGCACGTGGGGCCTGACCACCACTCTGACCTTTGCACCGGGCGAAGTGATCACAGGCGTGTGGGGAAGGGCCGGCTCCGCGTTAGACCAGCTGAACTTCAACACCAGCCTTGGGCGCGTGCTGGGCCCGTTTGGGGGCAATGGTGGCATCCCCTTCACCTCGCCAAGGGCGGTGTATGGCTTCCGCGGGACGTGCTGCTGGTCGGCCCTTAACCCGGCCTGCATCAGCGGCATCGGATTTTGGACTGCGGCTCCGTCCCCACCCCCGTCGCCACCTTCCCCGCCCCTCCCTCCGCCTCCCCCTCCGACACCGCCGCCCCCTGCCCCACCTCGCCCTCCGTTGCCCTCCCCGCCACAGCCCCGCCAGACCCCTCCCCCACCTTCCCCTCCCTTGCGACCTCCCCCGCCGCCACCCTCCCGTCCCCCGCCGCCACCCCCCCTGTCCCCGCGGCCGAACCCCCCACGGCCCCCGGCACCCCCTTCCCCTCCCTTGCAGCCCGCTCCACCGCCATCTCTTCCCCCATTGGTCAAGTACTCTGTTTATCCGGCAGTGCAGCCACCCCCCGATCCCACATGGGATGACGGACCTCACTTCGGTGAGCTTCCTGTGTAGTTTTTCACAGAAAGACACCCATTATGTACTTCACACTATATCGGGAAAAAGAAAGAACTTCCAGCCTCTTAATGCCTCTCCAAATGTGCCCGGTGCTACCTACTGCAAAATCAGTCTGTGACTGTGAGACTGGCAGTTGAAGCTACCCTCATGCTGGTGCGCAGCACTCGGATAAGAAGCTCGTCAGAGCTGCAGGGCAGGGCACACCCTTTTTGCCAACCTGGTCCCAGACCCAGAGTCCAGCCCTTTTAACGGCGGACGCTAATGACTGTCCCGGCTGTTGTAATTTCACATGGTGCTTGGCGGTTGCTTGCCTCCAACGGTGGCCTTGTTGACCTTTGACTTGCTTGCCTGCTGTGGCGTTCAATTCTCATTGATTTCTGTGCGGTTGCTTGAAATCATTACTTCTTGGAGCAGTGTTCCGCATCGCCAGCGCCATAGGCTAGCTGGATTTGAGCTGATGGCTCGACCAGGTTCTTCAACAACTCCCAGTCACTTGCAGGATTTGGCGTTGAGTGTGATAGGCTCCTCAAAGCCATCCTTGGCTGGTTTTGACGTATCGTTTGTGACGTGACAGGCTGGCTTCTCCAGTTAGCAGCAAGTGGGGGCAAGGATGTCTGTTGCCTGCTGGTCAAGGTTTCCTGAACACTGATGTGGGGTGGGAGCGGGGCTCAGGCATTAGCAGCATCACAATCTGGACGAGCAACTTGATTGGAACTGTGTGCGCCATCACGGTAAGCCAGCAAACTCCCACTCAGATCAAGAAAGCTGAAAGTCGGTGTTGCCTGAGAATGTGATTTACAAAATGGCACTACCCCAAGGCGTCCTTGGTACTGCCTTCCCTTGTCCCTTTGCTTTTTAGAAGGATGTAGCAACTTTTGACTGGAAAAGCGTAGGTGTAGCAACATGCTATATGCATGTCATGAAAAACCACCAATGCTTTCGCCCTTCCCCTCTCCCCCCGTCCCCCCCCCCCCCCTTTTTTTTGGGGGGGGGGATTGGGGCAACGGTGGCTCTTATTCGACACTCACATGGGGGGGGGGGTTCTTGAGGCATCTGCAAGACATCCTTGAGAATCGGGCAGGCCAAGGGTCCTCAAGAAGGGTTGAGTGATCCATCTCCACTCAAAAGTCAGTGTGCCAGGAATCTCGCCAGGCTTGCGAAGAATTATGCATCAGAAATCTTCCCAAATCAATACTTGTCCCACAGACACGCATCACAACCACGGGTTGTCCCCTTCCTAACCCTGAGTGCTATATGTTCGCATCCCTTTCTAGCAAGAAACAAGGCTGCCTCCCAGGCAGACCCGCCGCCCCTACAATACGGGAATGTCTTCTGTGCCCACGCCTATTGACTCTGGAAGCGCTGCTTGCGGGGAGACAGACGACGTATAACGATGGCACAACAGGTGGTGGAGGCTCCACCGGCATCTCGTCACCAAACACGTTCGTTCTTGACCCGAGCGAGAGGATTGTGTCTGTTGGCGGGCGTGGTGGGGCAGGAATCAATCAGCTGGTGTTCAACACCAGCCTTGGCCGTACCCTTGGTCCCATAGGGGATCCCGGGGCGCCACCCTTTGCCACTGTGGTTGGACAGGTGTTTGGTTTCTTTGGTGGTTGCTGCTTTGCATGGGCAGGGGATCCGTGCATCAATGGGATTGGAATTTACACGCCAACGATGCCCCCTCCCCCGCCGGTGCCAGATCTTCCATTAGTAGGCTAGATGAGGCGGTGGATACCTGTTTCCGGACCTGGCAGGGAGAGGGGGACTGATACTCCCACAACTGCAGTTTCGGAGCTGGCACCTTGCGTAGGTCAGCGCAGAGAGTAACAACGTCCGGAAAACATATTAGTCGCTTCCTCTACGGGGTTGGTACCTGTCGACTAGCTTGATGTTGGGGGTTGGTGCAGAAATCGTACCCCTGAAGAGCAAGGCAGAGGTTGACACCCTACAGTCTATATTGTGAAAGCAATTTGATCAGGAAAGAACTCGTCTTAGAGTGTTTAAGCTTTCCCTGGCCGTCGTCCTGAAGTGGCACCCCCACAGAGGACCATGCAGGGTCGCACCCCCACAGAGGGGCCATGCACTGCTCAACACCTCAAAGTATACATACTGGTCGAACGAAACCATCACGTGAGCCTGTATGTCATGCCGCTTTCTTTCAGCGCAGCAGGAAGCTGGATGGCAAGTTGGGGTGGGAAACTCACTGGACGGCCAGGCAAGTGGAACCTGTATTTTGTGTACTAGGACAAAGCAGCAGCAGAAACAGTTAAGCTTGTCCGTTTTGGTTATCTGTTGTTTTTTGCCCCCCCCCCCCCCCCCACCAAGGGGGGGAAAGGCGTCAGGTCCTGCAACCACCCAGCAGGCCTTGGAAGGGTTGATTGCCCCTGAGGGCCATGCAGAGATCTACGTCACACATTGTCCATACGGGACATTTTGAAAGATCGTCATTTGTCTTGTTTGTACCAGGGGCAGTGGTTTAATACCTCCCCCCCCCCCCCTTTTGGCTGCTAGTTGGGGTTACCTGTTGGAGCTAAGGCCGCCCGCTGGAAGGGCTTGTCCACCAGTAGCCCAGCTTCCTCAGGCGCTCATGTGCTTCAAAATGTACATACATGCACAAGGCAAGTGCCCTTGTATTGCCCTTGAGAGGAGAGGGGGCAGCCTTTGAGTTACTTACTGGTAATAAGTAAAAGTTGGGCACAGAGCGCATTGTCTAAGCAACATTTTGGGCAGAGCTACAAGTGGTGAACCAATCTCGTTTTCCGACTTGCACAGCCAGCGCCTGGTTGGAACCGTTTGGCTTACCACCAAGTTCTTCGTGGAGTCACTCCTTGGCGGGGTTTCGCTCACAACTGAGCCCGCCTGGACTAGCGCGTTTGCGCATGGTGTGTTAAATGCCCTAACGTCAAAGAGAGTCTGTGGCGGAGCATTTTTATGTTGTAGGTCTCGGGACACATTCACAACTCAATCAGGACTGCAACCACTTTCGTGCTCACTAGGCTGTCCCTTGCACATGGGTGCCCCGAGTGCACATGGATGGCGTTTAAACAGCTCACCCCATGGGACGGGATTGATATGGCATGTTGGTTTATAAATCATTTGCTCGTCAGTGTGTTGCCAAACACACCTTTGTTGCTAGAGCAAGACGAGCCAACATGCTGATAAGCGTGATCGTGTCGATGCTCCCGAGCCTTGTCTCCGCATTGTCAATGGCCGACAAGGCAAAGTCGACCGGTGGGGAGTACAACGCGACTCAATTGATCAACACGGGCTCCGTCCAGCCTGGATGGTCCAAGGACCTAACAAAATTTCACCCTCCAAAAGTTACATCAACTGGACGTGGCCCTTTTCAGGTAAGTGCTGAAGGTCCCATTTTGTGGGCTACTACAGCAAGTGGACGGTAGTGATCTCATGTCTCTGAATCGCCAAAGTCTTCTGGACATTGTGGCTCAAAAGTGCGATGTTGCATGCTGGTTGTCAGTTGGCCAACTGACAACCATGGTCTGGTCTGGTCAGTTGGTATCTTTGACGTAAGCTGTAGCTACACCTATAGGTACTAGCCATGTCTGCCTTTGTTGGTACGCTGCTCGCTCAACGTTAAATTGACGTTTTGCATTAATTTTCCTCCATTGATGGGTTTCACGGAGCATGGCATGACGTATGACCTATCCCTCACCGTCCGTCCGTCCGTCTGAACCGTGCCAACGTGAGGTCCATGTGCTGCTCATGTATCGTGGCCGGTTTTTGTGTGTTCGGTAACCCATTTGCCGGGTTCTCAACTAAAATGATTGGTGCCAGCTTGGATGCATGGACTGAAAGGATGCATGCTAACGGCAAGGGTCCCTCGTCTCGTTTGTCATGGTGGTTACTCTCGCACAAGGGTGATGCTGGAGCTCGTGTTGGCCATGTGCCGTGCGAAAAACTCCCAGTGTGTGTGCCGACTTGATGTAAATCTTCTGGTGCCTTAAGAATGCACGAAGTGCCTTGGCACTGTCAAGGTCATGAAATGTGAGATGTGACCCCTCAAATGTGAGTAATTCAGAGAGTCAACAGCCAGTCTGATATGGGCACACCACACGGATTGGACCGATCCATTCATGTGCCACAACGTGTCTTCCTCTGGAGGATCCTCAGTGCGGTGGCATGCTGCCCTAAGGCCACAACAGAACGGGAATATACGCAAAACGACACAACACCCCCACATGTGGTTATTTGATTATTATTGGTTTGCCCTACCTAAAGATATTTCCGCATGAAAGCGGTGTGTTGGCGCTTGTTGAGTGGCCAGCACGGTGTTGGCAGCACCTCGTTCCTTCCAAAGAACGACCAGACCTGAAACCGCCCAGTTATCCACAGCAGGGTATCCGCAGTTGTGCTCGGAACGAGTACTCGCGGTGTTCGCAGTACAGAAAACGAAGACTGCCAGTCTTCGTGTGAGCACAAAATTCAGCGTGCTCGGAATTTCCCGAGCATAAGTGCTGAAGCCCTCATACACACACACACACACACACACACACACACACACACACACACACACACACACACACACACACACACACACACACACACACACACACACACATACACACACACACAGTTGTAGGCATTGACCTAGATCAGGTAATAACCTAGGGAGCATTACTGTTGGACTTATTCAGAGGTATTCTTCTGACTCATCCTAGGCAAAACAGCCGTGCATGCCAGGCTGACCTGGACGGCACGACACTGTTTCGCCTTAGGTGTAAACTACCGCATATGTCTTCCAGCTAGTCCGAGGAACTTGGGTGTGAAGCGACATAATTCTATGACAGACTTCAGTCTCCTTCACGTAACTTCACGTAGAGGTTAGGACAACTTTGCATTGACTCACACAGCATCGTGGCACTCGGTGGAATTTGTTTTTGGGACCTCGAATACGTATTCGAGGTCAGTCAAACTAGTTCTCAGGCGGCCACATCAGTGTGTTGCTTTAGGTACATGATATGGACCTTTACTTGTATTGGCTAGGACACATAATATGTATTGAATTACCAATTAGGGACCTTTTGTCGTGAGAGCCCTTGTGGGACTCGTCTTTTATCGAGTCCCTTGGGCGCCAAACACGGTCGGGTATTTAATTGCTGGAGGCGAGAGCCCCGGCATTCTTTGGTTGGCCTCTACGAGCCACGTCCGAGCGTCCTGTTCGAAGTGAAGCAAATTACACTTGTATTCTGCTTGTATTACTGCATTTGCTGTTGGAACAATAGCACGTGTTTGGTAGCATCAGTGATTGGCGCTCCTCACCATTCGACTGATTCGAACCTGTCGTCGCGCCAGGGTATGCTCAAACATCTATGGTTAAGTAAAAGCCCTAGGCTCTTGGTAAATGCTGTGGTTACAGTAATGCGACTTGCGTGTGGCTGAAGCACAGTGTTGGGGACAATAGGTGTGTTGAGACTCGAGGCTTGCTGAACCTCCGTCACGAATACTTATAGGTATTGAATGAAGTTGCGATTCAATTAGATATTTTCCAAGTGGTTATGTGAAGGGTTATGGGCAGACAGAACACCCGTAATGTCCACAACAGAGGTGTTAAGTGTTCGTGACGGAGGTCAGCAAGCCTCGATTCTCAACACACCCTGGCGCGACGACAGTTTCGAATAAGTCGAATGGTGAGCTCACCTCGAGGAGCGCCAATCACTGCTGCTACCAAACACGTTCTACTGTTCCAACAGCAAATGCAATAATAATACAAGCAGAATACAAGTGCAATTTGCTTCACTGTCATGAAATGGCGTGTGGCTGTGATTACAAGTGGACAAGCAATAATTGTTGTGATTTATGGTGCAATATCAGTGGAAATAAGATGCCGACGAAAGGAAGACATTTGACAGCTCGGAATCGAGTGGAAATTGTGATGGTACATCTTCATCCCAGTGGGGAATAAGACCTAGAAAATGGGCAAGACCTTTTGCCCTGTGGCTCCTGATTTCTGGCCCCTTCCAAGGCCAATTAGGACCCTCAGGAAGTCCCGTTTGGGGAGTACAGCCGGAAGTTGACAGTAGCTTCATTGCATTGATTTACCTTCCCATGGGTACCGTCAAGTCGTGGGCCCATGTAGCGATCGGAACACACCTGTATATACCTTTGGATCCTGAACGAACATACTGGAACCTGAAGATTGATAATTTGGCAATTCTAAGCCGTTGAAGACCGCTTCTGATATATTCTAAAAAGTTAGCTGCGTGAGAGCTACGCCGGTATGCATGCGAAGCGCCGGTTGTCTATATAAAGAGGGGTGCCTCCCCCTCACAAGTTACAGTGAGATTCCAGAAAGTAAGGTTGTAAAAGGTTTGCCACCAAATCTGCCTCCTGTCCGGGCCGCGCCCCGATAGTGTGTTATGAGTCCTGATTGATCTGGATAATCGTTGTTAGTCCCACCACAGCAATACCTGCAGTGTTACCTGCCTGACTGTCTTACTAACGAAAGAATAGCAATATATTTGAGCAAAACTACAGCAATATTCTGAGAGCAAGTTACAGGGCACCTTAGTCAAGGAGCCGCAGTATACCGGTCGACCACCGAAGCAACACCAACACGTACAAGTAAGTGCCAATATTTCCAAGGAGATTTATCATTTGCCACAGTCATATCCTACACGTAGGTGAAGCAATAGCACCTGCAACAAACAACACGACTTGACCCACGCTCCCAAGCCGCAAAGAGCGATTGTACCACGCCAAGTGCGACCGAAAGATTAGAAACACTACCAAATTGCCTTTGACACTCATCAAAGAGAGTTTTAGAGCCAATCAAATAGCAAGAAGCATACGTTTACGTCCTCACGAACCGCGACCACACCACTAGGTAGCCGCGCGCCTCACCGACTAAAATAGTCCGACCTACCCGAACAAGCCGGCACAAGCCGAATCCGCAATCCGGAGCCTTTCCCCGGACCGTAAATCAATTGTCACACCGTAACAGTTAGGTCTCAGGGCCGTAATCCCTGGGTGGCGATCACGTCCAGACGTACCTTCAACAGTAATTGACCGGAGCACCACAACCCAGATTCAAAACCCTGATAAAATTCAGCCATTAAAACGCGAAAAATTTTGGATACCGTTGGGCACGGGTACCCTATAGTAGCACGCTACATCACTTCGAATAGGACGCTCGGACGTGGCTCGTAGAGGCCAACCAAAGAACCTTACATGGGACATCATTACTGCTTGCCCTACTGGCACAGTCTCATATACGGATGAATTGCTTCTCACATCCACTGGTTTCACAGCATCGTCTCAGATAAGTTCTGTGCCGGACCTGAGTCCGATACGCTCGTTCCCTTGACGACAAATCAGCACAACTTTGCGAGAGTCAACAAAATATCTAACCACATAGAAATTATCTAATTTAATCGTAACTACATTCAATACCTGTAATGTCCACAACAGAGGTATTAAGTATTCGTGACGGAGGTCAGCAATGTAGTACTCAGCAATGCAAGGGAAGAGAAAGGGAATAATAGTTGAGACACGGAGCTCGTTACAAGTAAGATTACTCTCTGAGTCAGTAATCAATGCCCAATGCCATAGCATGGCGCCCTACTTCCCTCCATAGGCTCGGGCGAGTACCCCCCCGATAGGAGGTACATAGGAGCCAGCTAGGAATATCCCGCCAAGAGCCGGTGGAGCACTTGTAACGGGTAACGAGTAGAATCCCCACATGTCACAGGCGGAAGCTATGACTACAGCAATACGAGGAGACCGTTACATCTCCCCCCCCTTAAGTCGCGTCCCCCCTTCGGTAACTGCCTGAAATGGGCACTAACGGGATACAAATGGCAGTACGACTGAAGCTGTACATGTCCCATACCATGACAACCTAGCCAGGGACTTGTGAATGCGACATGTCTACACGTGCACGGCACGTTCACGTGCACGGTGCTGTAATTAGGTAGCCACCGAGGGAAATCAGTAAGGGAACGACCCTTACTGCCATGACACTGGGGTAAGTTACTGGGGTGTACGACTCCTACACAACCAGGGCTTCAGCCCACTTCAATCCGGAATTTCCCATTTGGGTGATCTCCTGAAGTGCTGCGAGCCAAATAAAGATGGTGCGCTTCCATCTTGGTTCACCTTGGGAACCATGTTATGCCCCATATTTGGGCATGCGAGCGTGGATTTGATCAGGATCCACGCTGAGTCTGGGTTGTCCGTGCTGCAGGAACGACGGCGTCCCGTGATGTCCCTGGTCACGTGCCAACCCAAGGTCAAGTTTTTTTTTTTTTTTTTTTTTTTTTTTTTTTTTTTTTGTTGGACTCAGCAACGTTTGCCAAATCCTTGAGACACACAGAGAGGGTCCCCAGTAAGGATTCCCGGATGCCCTTGGATGCCCTACCCCTCCCAGCTATCAAGCCCGTGAGAGAGTTTGTAGGGTGACAAAAGGCTATCACAAGTACCTACCAAGTTGCTCTCTGGCTCCCAAGAGTTATGCTCTGCGCCATATCCTTCCCATTTGATGAGGTATTTGAAAGTAGGTTTCCCTTTCCTACTCCCGGTTTTCATGTGGGCCAAGATGGCCTCAATCTCATAATTGACTTCCCCATCAATGATAAGTGGCAAGGGAGGAGGGGGGTTCCGTCCCGGAACGTACTTCCGCAAGGAAGATACATGTATAACATTGTGCCATTTCACATGGGATGGAAAGGAGAGCTTGCAGGCAACAGGGCTGATGACTTTGACAATTGAGAAAGGGCCAATCCACGTGGGTAGCAATTTTCTGCACAGTGTGGATTTGAGGCCAGCGTTTCGGGTCGAAAACAACACTTTATCACCCACAGCAAAAGAAATGTCCCGTCTGCCCTTATTGTAATGTTTTTGCTGTGCCTCTTGTGCTAAAGCAATATGCTTCTTTGCATTCTCCCAAGCGACAACTCTGTCTTGGGCGGCTTTCAACAATATGTTTGCATCATGCAAATGAGAGGCTAGCAGGGCAGAAGTGCCAGTAGCACTAGGGGGACTTGGCAGATCGTTTGCTAATGACCCGGGGACTCGGGGATGCCTGCCAAAATTGACAAAGAAGGGTGTCGATTTGATGCTGTGTTGGTATGCGTTATTGATTGCAAGTTGCGCTGCAAGGATAAAGGTGTCCCAGTCAGAACCCCTTGGGTTCACAAAGTGTCTTAGCATGTCTTCCACTACCCTATTCATGCGTTCGGTTTGTCCATCCGTCTGAGGATGGTAAGGTGAGGACATGCATTGTTTGATCCCAATGGATTTACACCAGGTTTGAAACCACTGGGATGTGAAACGAGGGTCCCTATCAGAAATCAGTGTTTCGGGTACCCCAAAGATGCTGAACACAGCAGTAGAGAGGAGGCGCGCTACATCCTCTGCCGAACAATGAAAATCACAAGGGACCAATCCACACATCTTGGTGAGACGGTCTACCACCACCAAAAGGGCATTATGACCATCATTCGTGGGTGGTAGGCAAGTGATAAAATCAAATGAGAGTGAATTCCAGGGCTTATCTGGGATTGGAAGAGGCCGGAGTAGGCCTTTTGGGCCGGCTGTGTCGGGTTTGTTGCGTTGGCAGCTGTCACAGCTGGAAATGAAACGTTTGACGTCCCCAACCATGCCTGGCCATGTAAAATGGCGCTGTAAGACTTCCAAAGTCCTCTTACTTCCTGTTGTAGGTAATGACCAAGATCAGGTAATTACTTAGGGAGCATTACTTTTTGTTGTAGGTAATGACCTAGATCAGGTAATTACTTAGGGAGCATTACTGTTGGACTTATTCAGAGGTATTCTTCTGACTCATCCTAGGCAAAACAGTCGTGCATGCCAGGCTGCCCTGGACGGCACAACACTGTTGGGCCTTAGGTGCAAACTACTGCATATTTCTTCCAGCTAGTCCTAGGAACTTTGCTGTGAAGCGACATAATTCCTTGACAGACCTCAGTCTTCCTCACGTAACTTCACATAGAGGTTTGGACAACTTTGCATTGACTCACACAGCATCGTGGCACTCAGTGGAACTTGTTTTTGGGACCTCGAATACGTATTCGAGGCAAGTCAAACTAATTCTTAGGCGGCCACATCAGTTTGTTT
This sequence comes from Botryococcus braunii, assembly GCA_002005505.1. Classification (NCBI taxonomy): domain Eukaryota; kingdom Viridiplantae; phylum Chlorophyta; class Trebouxiophyceae; genus Botryococcus; species Botryococcus braunii. Next base: position 369,593 of record KV908450.1, read on the forward strand.
AATTAGGTACAGAAAATGGGACCTTTAGGTATTTTGTCTAGGACACATCATCCGTATTGGATTACCAATTAGGGACCTTTTGGAGTGAGAAGTTTTCAGGGACTCGACTTTTATCGAGTCCCTTGGGCGCCAGACACGGTCAGGTATTTAACTGGTGGAGGCGACACACTCGTCATTCGTTGGTTGGCCGAATCCTGTGCCACGGAATGGAAGTCCTGTCTGTTTGCTACAAGTTGAAGCTTGCTATTGCATATTTGATTTGTCTTTGAGACAGTCGTACTTGCTTTTTGGTTGCCGCAAGGGAAGGCGCTCCTGTCGAAACTGTATCAGTCGCGCCAAAGAGTACGTTGTCATTTTGACAGAGGATAGAATAGCATGATGTATTTGATAACCACTGCATTTGCAATGTTGCTCATTGCTCTGGCTAAATCGTAATGCTTGGGGCAATAGGTGTGTCGAGGTCTGACTGACGAAACCTCTACAGTGCATTGACAAATCCTTTTGCGGACTTACAGGTATTGATGTAGTTGTGATTTAATGAGATAATTCCTATTTGGTTAGATATTTTGTTGACTGTCGCAAAGCTGTGCTGTTAGGTCGTCAAGGGAACGAGTGTGCCGGACTCAGGTCCGGCACAGAACATGTCTGAGACGATGCTATGAAAGCAGCTGATGTGAGAAGTAATTTATGCGTATATGAGATTGTGCCAGTAGGGCAAGCAGTAATAATGTCCCATGTAATCGATTCGTTGGTTGGCCGAATCCTGTGCCACGGAATGGAAGTCCTGTCTGTTTGCTTCAAGTTGAAGCTTGCTATTGCATATTTGATTTGTCTTTGAGACAATCGCACTTGCGTTTTGGTTGCCGCAAGGGAAGGCGCTCCTGTCGAACCTGTATCAGTCGCGCCAAAGGGTGTGTCGAGGTGTGACTGACGAAACCTCTACAGTGCATTGACAAATCCTTTTGCGGACTTACAGGTGTTCTCTCTGCCCATAACCTTTCACAGGTTATGGGCCCACCTGCCCATCGAGCTACGCCGAAGCCAAGGTTGCAGAGTACGAGGAGTCCGCCTTGAATACCTGCTGCACGTCATATCCAGAACGATTCATATCTGCAAAGTGACCCAGACTTGCAGAAACCCATAACCTTTCACACAATGACCCAGTCTGCGGAGTCATCTCCAATGGACCAGCTGAACCAACAGCCTCCTGTAAGTCTGGGTGGTCAATCCACAGAACAGGAGAAGACAGCACTCCCAGCGGTTTCGATACTGAAAGCCTTACTGCACGAGGACACAACAAAGCCATCAACAACAAATGTTAAGGTAGCCCATCCCTTATTAAAGGATGTGTGGAATTTCAAGTCCTGGCTTTATGATCTGACCACTGGAGCTATCCACAAGGAGTGCACGGAGGCCTTTCAGAAACCCCTTCCTTTCACGAGAGCAAATGCTGCTGCCATGATGCTGATCACTGGCAGTGTCCCAGTGGAGTGGAGTCCTATGTTGACAATGAAGCCCTCTGCCTTTGATGCCCTGTTATACATAGCCAATAAGTTCACTGGAGGACACAACAAGTCTGTTAACCGCCAGTGGCTACACACACTCAAAACAGAGCACATGACCAGGGAGGAGACGTTCGAGACATTTGTCATGAAAAAATTCATACTTTTCCAGAACCTCCTGGACAACTCCCACTCCATTGACCCCAAAGATGTCACTAATGCTATTGTGGATTGTCTCCCCACTGAGCTAGCACAGTTCAAAGGAGCACTCTATGGGCATTGTTGCGGGCGCTCCTCAGAAGATGTGGTAAAAATCCTGCAGAGTATGCCTATGGTGCTGGCTTCAATGACCAGCTCCCTCGACCTCTTCCCAAGGCAGCGGCAGTCCTCCCAAAGTCCCAGGACCCTGAGGCAGACCAGTCAGAGCAAGACAGAAAGAGGTCACGAAAAGTCAGGTGCTGGGAGTGTGGGAGCCGTGGACACATCAGCAAGGAGTGCACAAAATGGAAAAAGGGTACTGGAGAGGAGCAAGCTGGCGACAGAAGTAAGCATTCACTGCCAAGTGTTCCCTCTGCATCCAACAGTACTCATGTTCCATGTCCTAAAAACGCAGAAGCCGTTCCTATCTCACTGCCCAGTGTGACGTTTAATGTATTACAGAGTGGTGGGATAGGGCACTCGTGCGAGGTGTAACGGAATGCCAGGATTTCCGAGCATTTCGGGACATTTGCGGGAGACGCCCTTTGGCGCCATACTGCACGCCCGTGGGAGCCACGTGGTTAGCCGCTCGAACGAGAGTAGCACCTTCCGTCGGTGATGGTTGCTTACGCCATGTATAGTTGGCACTCCGTCATTGCGTGTGTTTGATGACAATAGTTGTCACCGTTAGCACGCCAACGAGTGGACGATCTAGGGCTCTCACGAAGGATAGAGATACATAAGTCGTACATGGGCCGAGTCCGAATCATAGGCGTCCCCTGGCTAGGAACCCGCGTGCCGAGTAGATTAACACGAGAGGACAGAACTGGAGAAACCACAAGGGTAAGCTGTGTGGTGGGGTGGTTCTTGTAAACGCTTGCTTGCCCCAAGTGACGGACCTCGTGTCGCGCCTCGTTCCTTGCTCCCTTCCTGCCTTACTTCCTTATAAATTCCGCTGAGTTATTACATTTGGTACATTTGGTACATTTGGTATCGGCAAAAGCCGTTATCAATCCTTTGGGGTTTTCGATCAAGTTGTTGGAAGTTGGGAGATGCCGATGCAAGGATCTAACTTTGGGATGCCCCTCGTAGATGAGCTCGGTGACATCAGATAGGTTTAAAAACCTTTCTGAGGACGACCGAAGCCTTTTGGAAGGTTCTTTGCGGGAAGGCTTCGAGGTTACGGATTTGTTAGAGGAGGACGTCGATTCCATGAACCCGATCGCCCCTACAACCGAGGGATCGGAAGGCAAAAGGAAGAAACACCCCTTGTCAAAGGATGAAATTGAAGAATACATTAACACGTTAGTCGAACAAAAGTTGGAGGCTCGGCAGGCTGAGGCCCAAGCACCGATCCTCAAACCGGTGCAAGTGCGTGCTGCCCCTCCTTCTCTGTTTAATGGAAAAAGAGGGAGTTTCATGCTTTTTGCACGGAAATTGGCATCATATGCTAAACTCACTAACGTGCCTAATGCCAAGTGGGTTGCTCTTGCAGTTCAACACTTAGAGGAAAGGCCACTTAAAGTGTGGGATGCTTTTGTGCGTAAGTGGGAAAAAGAGGGAGGAGAGGAAGATGCCATAGAGGGGGAAGACTTTAAAGCTTTTATGTCCAAAAGATATGATGCCACTGACACAGTAGCAATAGCAAGACAAAAGCTTGACAAAGTATACCAAGGGAATGAAAGTGTGGAGAGGTACATTGAAAGATTTTGTTGCTTTGCTTTCGGATATTGAGGTAGAATATGAAATGGTAGAGCAGGACAAGCTACACTTATTCATTAAGGTTCTGAATGTGCAGCTAAGATTGGTGTAGCATTTCCTAGGGTATAATGCTCTAGTATGGTCCTTGGCATTGCTCTTTGACTTGCCATGTGATCTGGATTCGCAGTACAACCTCGCTCAAGTAGTTCGCTCGGTTGCCCGACTACGCGTCTGTGGCAGTACAGTATAATTCAATCCACCCTGGGTTTAAGAGCACGCTTGCGAATCAATCATGTAACACTCTTTCGTTGCACACCACGAACGTCTCACTGTCTCATAAAAACCTCTTCCGCTTAGTTAACGCTACAGTGGTATCGGCGACAAGGATTAGTTCCTTGTCGTTCGTTCGTGGTGCGTTTCTTTTCCTTTCGGATTGTGATGTCTCGGCATCCTCGTTCGGGTTCAAGGGCTCGTGCACCTAGTCCTGGCATCGCAGAGCCAGATCCATCCATAGATCTTCTTGCTTATGTATATGTAGATCGTTCATGGGTAGATCCTCGTTGTATGCTTAGGCGTTTGGTAGATATCGGTGCCCTGCTCGAAGGAGCCGTTGCATTAAGATCTAGTGTTCCGTCGCATTCCCCTCCAGCTGATACCGCTCAGAGCATTTCAGAGGGACTTGAGATGTTAATTCAGTGCTCTCTCGCGCAACCTGCACCTGTGGTCGTGCCGCAGCCCATACCAACGGCAACTCCGGCATCGGCTACAGCCTCGTCAGGTTCAGGGAAGCCCTCGCTCAAGTTGCCAGACCCATCTGTATTCGAGGGAGATCCAATGAAGTTGGATCCTTGGCTTATGCAGACTGAAATGTTTTTGGGGACCTTCGATGTAGGCTTGGCATCCGCTCGGTCCGTGGAGGTGGCTACGACGTTCTTCCGTGCTTCCAATTACACCTTGAGTTGAGGAATCACTTTCACAAATCAAATAAAACTTGATTTGTTGGACTTCTTTGGTATTACAGCAGTGTGAGGCCTGGTTAAGATGTCTGCCAACTGTTCAGTGACCCAGTATGGGATTCCTGTTTTGTATGGGCTTGGTAATCTCCAGGATTTCTTTCACAGTTGTTGCCATTCTTTCAAGTCCCATATTGTGGATGGGCATGGTTTGTGTAGAGAGTTTCAGACATCCCCCCATGCTAGTGACTTGATCAATCCTGTGTGCATGTATAAGAGAGATGCAGCTCCTCACCTTCTTTCTAGTGATGCTCATGTTGTCTTGTTTGTTGATGGTAGTAACAGGGAGTGTACTGTTAGCCAGCTTGTGTCACAGCTACTGCCAGGTACTAGATTGACTGTGCTCTCTTGCCTGAGCCACTGTGAACAGGTGCTGGAAGGGACTACACAACAACAACTCTCATGATGTATTGCTCTCGGCTTCTGTTTTGGATGCACTGGGTCTTACTTCCACCTTTAAGAGCTCACCCCACTGCAGTTCCCATACAGGCTTGCCCTTATATCGTTGCCTGGTACAGACTGGTTGTCTCAGTGTGAAGGAGAAACCCCTGCCCGCAACTTCTTTTGACTCTTTTGTTCAGCTTGACAGTAGACACATTGTGAATGGTCTTGATCTTTCCTCCACTTGCATAGAGTTTGAGGGAATTCTTGCTAGTAGACCTGTCAGGATTTTGTTGGACAGTGGAGCCTCTGCAAATTTTATTGATGATAAACTTGTGCAGGAGCTTGCCCTTCCCACTGTGCCTTTGAGTTCACATGTTACTGTGAGAGTGGCTGATGGTAGGACATCTGTGGTAGGACATAGTGTGTCAACTGACCTGACTGTTGGGACCTTGGGTTTTGGAGTCACCTGCCTCCCTACTGAGTGACCTACTATGATCTTGTCTTGGGCAAACCTTGGTTAACTGCTTTTAACCCAAGTGTGAATTGGAAATTGAATGCTGTGTCTTTGGTTCATGCTAATAAAACACATGTACTTTTGGGGTGTCAGAGGTCGGGCATGCCTGGGTATGTGATCTCATCCATGGAAGTGGAAGAGATGGTGAAGTTGGGTGAATCAGTGTACATTATTCAACTGAATGCAGTGACTGACAATGTTTCAGATACTGATGCATACAATGTGCCAGAGTTGGAGCAGCTTTTGCAGGAATTTAAGGATGTACTGTCTGGACTTCCTGAAGGCCTCCCTCCTTCTCGTGCTGGAGACCACCACATCAGATTGGAGCCGGACGCAACTCCTCCAGCCTCCCGCATATATCCACTGTCTGGAGCCCAGCTTGCTGAACTACGTGCACAGTTGCAGGAGCTCCTTGAGAGGGGGTTCATCCGCCCATCGACATCACCATTTGGTGCACCCATCTTATTTGTTCCCAAAAAGGATGGTGGATGGCGTTTATGCATTGACTACAGGGCCTTGAATAGGATTACTGCTAGGAACCAACACCCATTGCCTAGGATTGATGAGATGTTCGAGCAATTGCATGGAAGTTTTGTATTTTCTAAGGTAGACCTTGCCTCTGGATATCATCAGATACGTATGCATGAGGACAGCATAGAAAAGATTGCTTTTAAAACCCGTTATGGTCATTATGAGTTCACTGTTATGCCTTTTGGGTTAACCAATGCACTTGCCACCTTTTAGTCTGTGATGAACTCTATCTTGTCTCCCTTCCTTGATAGATTTGTTCTGGTGTACCTAGACGATATCCTCATATATTCTAAATCTGTTGCAGAGCATATGGAGCATTTGAGGACAGTCTTGTCAGTGCTCAGGGAACATAAATTTTATTGCAAAAGGTCTAAGTGTGATTTTGTTGCTAAGCAGGTGGAATACCTTGGACACCTGTTGACACCTCATGGGATTATGGTGGATCCTAGGAAGGTTGTAGCCATTCAGGATTGGCCCACTCCTTTGAATGTGTCACAGTTGAGAGGGTTTCTAGGTCTTACTCAATATTATGATACTTTTATGGACCGTTTTGCAGATGTTGCCTATCCTCTTACTGAGTTGCTCAAAAAGGATGTGCCTTGGACCTGGGAGGGACCCCAGCGGGAAGCCTTTGTAGCATTGAAAGATCTTGTTTCTACTCCTCCTTGCCTTCTGATGCCTGATTTAGATAAACCTTTTGTTGTGCATGTAGATGCCTCAGGTTTTGCTGTTGGTGCTGTGTTGCGGCAGGATCAAGGAAAGGGACTGCAGCCCGTTGCCTTCGAGTCCAGGAAATTCCAACCCCCTGAGAGGAAGTTAGCACCATATGACAGAGAGTTGCTTGCTCTTGTTCATGCCTTGCTTAAATGGAAGCATTTGTTGCTGGGTGCTAAGTTTACTGTACACACTGACCAGCAAGCACTTAAGTATTTATTGACTGCTCCTGTTAGGACTAGTAGGCAGGAAAGATGGCTTACTGAAATCATGAGATTCATGCCTGATATTAAATATGTGAAGGGCACTGACAATGTTGTTGCAGATGCTTTGTCTAGGCGTGTTGATTTGGCAGTAATGCATGTCTCCTCTGTTTCTGTCTCGTCCCTCCTATCAGAAATTGCTTTGCTGTGTGTTTCTGATCCCACAGTTGCTAAACTTGTGGAAGAAGGTGTTTTGGTGATGAGAGACACTGTACCTTATTCGGTGCAGTCAGGTAGAGTGTATGTCCCTGATGCATTGCGAGAGAAGGTACTGAAAGAGTGTCATGCCACCCCCTTTTCTGGCCATCTTGGGATTAACAAGATGTATGAATTAGTGTGCAGGGAATTTTGGTGGCCACGTCTCAGCTCATCAGTCAGGGACTTTTGCATGTCTTGTGACACCTGCCAGCGCACTAAAGGGACTGGAGCCGTACCTTATGGTTTGCTTCAGCCACTGCCCATTCCATATGGACCTTGGCAGAGCGTTTCCCTTGATTTAGTGACTGATTTACCTGTCTGCTGTGGGTTTGACTCTATTGTGGTATTTGTGGATAGGTTTTCTAAGTTGTGTGTCTTGGCTGCATGCACTAAAACCATCACTGCACCTCAACTTGCACAACTGTTTGTTGACAGGGTCTTTGTGAGATGTGGAATGCCTACCTCCATTGTGAGTGATAGAGATCCAAGGTTCACTAGCCATTTTTGGAAGGCCTTTGTGAAAATATTGGGTACTGAGATTGCTATGTCTACTGCTTACCACCCTCAGACGGATGGGCAGACTGAGAGAATGAACAGGACCATGGAAGACATGCTGAGAGGGTTTGTGGGTCCCAGGCAGGATGACTGGTACAAGTATTTGAGTATGGTGGAGTTTGCATATAATAACTCACTTCAGGCTTCAACACTGCAGACACCCTTCTTCCTGAATCATGGGCGCCATCCCCTTACTCCCTTGTCTTCTGCTGTTCCCGCACGTTCTGTGAATCCTGCCGTTTCTGAATGGGTTGAGGGGCTGCAGACTGCCTTAGAGAGTGCCAAATCTAATCTTGCCTCTGCACAGCAACGGCAGAAATCTTATGCAGATAGAAAGAGACGAGACCACCCTTTCAAGGTGGGGGACCAGGTGTTGTTGGCTGCAAGGAAAAAACCAGCTTTCACCTGGGCTCTCGTCAAAGTTATCAGCTAAGTATTTTGGGCCCTTTACTATTGCTGCAGCAGTTGGTTCTCGAGCTTTTAGACTCGTCTTGCCTGAGACTGTAAATATTCATCCTGTGTTTCATGTTTCCCAGCTGAAGCCTTATGTGTCTTCATCTGTACCAGTTACTGTTACTTCACCACCTCCTTTGTATGCAGACAAGCGTGGCGGCGTTTATGAAGTGGAGGCCATCATAGCTAAGAAGAAAGTTGGAAAGTCTTGGCGCTACTAAGTCAAATGGAAAGGCTACGGATGAGACTGAGAATACTTGGGAGCCTCTTGCCCATGTTCGCCATCTGGCTGATGACGTGGCAGCTGCCCCAGTCCTTTCTTAAGTCCCACTTGCGGGCATCCCTTGATTAAGCCATTTGCGGCTTGAGACTTTTCCAGCCACTTGCGGCTGATGACCCTTGGAGCTTCAACACCAGCCAGCTTGGATCTGGGAGGGAGGGAGGGTGGAAGGGCCTGGGAGGGGGATTCGTGAATTGGGACTTGCATGCATGTCTCTTGGTTATATGTTTTGCATGGGTTATGTTTCCTTACCCACGGCTCCACTTTGTGATGCACTTGCTGTTGCAGTGTAGCTGCAAATTGTAGTTCTGTGTCTGAATAACTTGCTGTGGTATCTTACCCATGAGATACACTATGTGGCAGTTAGTTGTGTATAGCTTGCTGCTCTCGACGATATGCCTTATGCCTGTAGTTGGAAAGCCACCTCAAGCGAAGGTTACACTGCAGTGCAGGGTAACTGGACCTAAGGTTTGGACAAGTGCTAGTCTAGTGACTCAACCTAATTGTTTCATCACTGGTGTGAGTGCTGTCTAGAGAGTTCGTCCCCTAAGTTAGAGGATCCGCCTTGCAGACGATAGTCCTTAGAATGTTAAGGTATTCGAGCATTGAGCAGATGAGTCCCTCGTCTGTGTCGTGCTAACTTGCTTTCTGGACTTCATCCTCTGACTTGCGTTGTTTCGTAACTATAGGAGGTGTGATTGTCTATAGTTACAGTAAGCAGGGTTCGTGATGCCCCTGTCTTACGTTTGTGGCCCCATTGCCATAAACAACATCTCATAGCTTATGCCAAGGGGGAGGGCATGTAGCATTTCCTAGGGTATAATGCTCTAGTATGGTCCTTGGCATTGCTCTTTGACTTGCCATGTGATCTGGATTCGCAGTACAACCTCGCTCAAGTAGTTCGCTCGGTTGCCCGACTACGCGTCTGTGGCAGTACAGTATAATTCAATCCACCCTGGGTTTAAGAGCACGCTTGCGAATCAATCATGTAACACTCTTTCGTTGCACACCACGAACGTCTCACTGTCTCATAAAAACCTCTTCCGCTTAGTTAACGCTACAATTGGCCAGTACCATCAACCCCGGGACAGGGAAACCCTTCACAGACCTGGATGACCTGTGCTCCTTTGTGGTCAAGTATGAAGGTGGTTTCAAGAGTGCCCATGGGGATGCACAGGGAGGTCCCCCCAAGAGGAGGACACTATCTGTTGTAGGTAATGACCTAGATCAGGTAATTACTTAGGGAGCATTACTGTTGGACTTATTCAGAGGTATTCTTCTGACTCATCCTAGGCAAAACAGTCGTGCATGCCAGGCTGCCCTAAACGGCACAACACTGTTGGGCCTTAGGTGCAAACTACTGCATATTTCTTCCAGCTAGTCCTAGGAACTTGGCTGTGAAGCGACATAATTCCTTGACAGACCTCAGTCTTCCTCACGTAACTTCACATAGAGGTTTGGACAACTTTGCATTGACTCACACAGCATCGTGGCACTCGGTGGAACTTGTTTTTGGGACCTCGAAAACGTATTCGAGGTCAGTCAAACTAATTCTTAGGCGGCCACATCAGTGTGTTTAATTAGGTACAGAAAATGGGACCTTTAGGTATTTTGTCTAGGACACATCATCCGTATTGGATTACCAATTAGGGACCTTTTGGAGTGAGAAGCTTTCAGGGACTCGACTTTTATCGAGTCCCTTGGGCGCCAAACACGGTCAGGTATTTAACTGCTGGAGGCGACAGACTCGTCATTCGTTGGTTGGCCGAATCCTGTGCCACGGAATGGAAGTCCTGTCTGTTTGCTACAAGTTGAAGCTTGCTATTGCATATTTGATTTGTCTTTGAGACAGTCGCACTTGCGTTTTGGTTGCCGCAAGGGAAGGCGCTCCTGTCGAACCTGTATCAGTCGCGCCAAAGGGTACGTTGTGAAATTGACAGAGGATAGAATAGCATGATGTATTGGATAACCACTGCATTTGCAATGTTGCTCATTGCTCTGGCTAAATCGTAATGCTTGGGGCAATAGGTGTGTCGAGGTGTGACTGACGAAACCTCTACAGTGCATTGACAAATCCTTTTGCGGACTTACAGGTACTGATGTAATTGTGATTTAATGAGATAATTCCTATTTGGTTAGATATTTTGTTGACTGTCGCTAAGCTGTGCTGTTAGGTCGTCAAGGGAACGAGTGTGCCGGACTCAGGTCCGGCACAGAACATGTCTGAGACGATGCTATGAAACCAGCTGATGTGAGAAGTAATTTATGCGTATATGAGATTGTGCCAGTAGGGCAAGCAGTAACATTGTCCCATGTAATCGATTCGTTGGTTGGCCGAATCCTGTGCCACGGAATGGAAGTCCTGTCTGTTTGCTACAAGTTGAAGCTTGTTATTGCATATTTGATTTGTCTTTGAGACAGTCGCACTTGCTTATTGGTTGCCGCAAGGGAAGGCGCTCCTTTCGAACCTGTATCAGTCGCGCCAAAGGGTGTGTCGAGGTCTGACTGACGAAACCTCTACAGTGCATTGACAAATCCTTTTGCGGACTTACAGGTGTTCTCTCTGCCCATAACCTTTCACAGGTTATGGGCCCACCTGCCCATCGAGCTACGCCGAAGCCAAGGTTGCAGAGTACGAGGAGTCCGCCTTGAATACCTGCTGCACGTCATATCCAGAACGATTCATATCTGCAAAGTGACCCAGACTTGCAGAAACCCATAACCTTTTACACAATGACCCAGTCTGCGGAATCATCTCCAATGGACCAGCTGAACCAACAGCCTCCTGTAAGTCTGGGTAGTCAATCCACAGAACAGGAGAAGACAGCACTCCCAGTGGTTTCGATACTGACAGCCTTACTGCACGAGGACACAACAAAGCCATCAACAACAAATGTTAAGGTAGCCCATCCCTTATTAAAGGATGGGTGGAATTTCAAGTCTTGGCTTTATGATCTGACCACTGCAGCTATCCACAAGGAGTGCACGGAGGCCTTTCCGAAACCCCTTCCTTTCACGAGAGCAAATGCTGCTGCCATGATGCTGATCACTGGCAGTGTCCCAGTGGAGTGGAGTCCTATGTTGACAATGAAGCCCTCTGCCTTTGATGCCCTGTTATACATAGCCAATAAGTTCATTGGAGGACACAACAAGTCTGTTAACCGCCAGTGGCTACATACACTCAAAACAGAGCACATGACCAGGGAGGAGACGTTCGAGACATTTGTCATGAAAAAATTCATACTTTTCCAGAACCTCCTGGACAACTCCCACTCCATTGACCCCGAAGATGTCACTAATGCTATTGTGGATTGTCTCCCCACTGAGCTAGCACAGTTCAAAGGAGCACTCTATGGGCATTGTTGCGGGCGCTCCTCAGAAGATGTGGTAAAAATCCTGCAAAGCCATGCCTATGGTGCTGGCTTCAATGACCAGCTCCCTCGACCTCTTCCCAAGGCAGCGGCAGTCCTCCCAAAGTCCCAGGACCCTGAGGCAGACCAGTCAGAGCAAGACAAAAAGAGGTGACGAAAAGTCAGGTGCTGGGAGTGTGGGAGCCGTGGACACATCAGCAAGGAGTGCAAAAAATGGAAGAAGGGTACTGGAGAGGAGCAAGCTGGCGACAGAAGTAAGCATTCACTGCCAAGTGTTCCCTCTGCATCCAACAGTACCCATGTTCCATGTCCTAAAAACGCAGAAGCCGTTCCTATCTCACTCCCCAGTGTGACGTTTAATGTATTACAGAGTGGTGGGATAGGGCACTCGTGGGAGGAATGGCTTGTGGACTCTGGAGCTACTGTCCACCTGGTTAATGACTTTGGTGTATTGCAGAACCCCACGGTGTACACAGAACCACGTCAACTGCAGTTGGCTACATCAGAGTCTCATGGTTCCATCATTGCTAGTGGGAGTGTGTGTCTGGTGAATGCAGAAGGGCAGTTACTGTGGCTCCATAATGTACAATGTGTTCCACAGGCCAGCACAAATCTCTTGTCTGTATCAGCTGGGGTAAGGGATGGTATTCAATTTGTTCCACGTGAGAATGGGACCTACAGCAGTCTGGTGGGACCCATGGGTTGGGAGTGCAGCATTGTAGAAAGATATGGGTTGTATGTTTTGAGGGGAATTTATCCCACCAAATATCAGGTGGCTTGTCAAGTGTGTGTGAACCCTATGTCTGCACATCATGCTGCGCACAAACCTGCACATAACTGCAAGTTGCGAAAACTTTGGCATGAGAGGTTAGGGCATCCTGGGAAGACAGCCACAGAGCGTTTGAGCAGGGAGGAGTTGTGTACTGGGATACCTGTGTCCCTTCTTCCTTGTTCAAAGTGCGATACTCACTGTGACCCTTGTGTTCGGGGAAAGCAGTGTAAACCATCTTTCAAGCCAAGTTCACATGAGCCGCCTCGAGTACTGCATCGAATACATGCGGATACGGTTGGTGCCATGTCAACTCCTGGCGTTGAAGGGGAAAAGTTTTCTGTCACAGTAGTGGATGAGTTGTCTAATTTCGTTTCAGTGTTACCAGTCACTAGCAAGGCTACCATTGCATCTCATTTGACAGACACTATTACATACTGGGAGAGACAGACAGAATCCAAGGTTAAGGCGGTTAGGACTGACAGGGGCACAGAGTTCTTGAATAAAACGTTTCATGGGTTCTGTACAGAGAATGGCATTCACACTGAGACCTCTGCCGCGTATACTCCACAGCAGAATGGAGTTGCTGAGAGAATGAATCGAACATTGAAAGAGAAGGCCAGAACATTGCTGTTGGGTGTTCAGGCAGATGAGAGTCTTTGGGTGGATGCAATGCTTACTGCTGCATATTTACATAATGTGATGCCAGTCTCTGGTCATGAGAAAACCCCATTTGAAATGTTCACTGGCTCTGTCCCTGATCTGTCCCATTTGCGCAAGTGGAGCTGTTTGGCATACGTGAAACATGCCAAACACCAGGTGTCATCTTTGGGTGCACAGTCTGAGGCAGGTATGTTTGTGGGATACTGTCCACACACCAAGGGGTACAAGGTCCGACTGCCTGGTAGGACAGTGGTGTCTCCGAGTGTACATTTTGTGGAGAGCCAGAGTGGTGCGTCTGCCATTGGGCTGCAAGCTGCTGGGCCCGGTCCTGTATCTGCAACCCAGCCTGGATCTAGCCTGGATCCGGACCCAGCCTCACCCCAACCGGGACCCAGCCTGGACCAGGACCTGAATCCTGTGGAATTGGAGACCCCTGCATCCACTGAGGCAACAATTCCCATTAAGGACAACAGTAGCGAGGACGATGAACCCTCCCCAGCTCGCCCTCAAACTGCCCGACTGCATCCTGTGAAAGGTTATGGGCAGAGAGAACACCTGTAAGTCCGCAAAAGGATTTGTCAATGCACTGTAGAGGTTTCGTCAGTCAGACCTCGACACACCCTTTGCACGCGACTGATACAGGTTCGACAGGAGCGCCTTCCCTTGCGGCAACCAAAAAGCAAGTGCGACTGTCTCAAACACAAATCAAATATGCAATAGCAAGCTTCAACTTGTAGCAAACAGACAGGACTTCCATTCCGTGGCACAGGATTCGGCCAACCAACGAATCGATTACATGGGACAATATTACTGCTTGCCCTACTGGCACAATCTCATATACGCATAAATTACTTCTCACATCAGCTGGTTTTATAGCATCGTCTCAAACATGTTCTGTGCCGGACCTGAGTCCGGCACACTCGTTCCCTTGACGACCTAACAGCACAGCTTTGCGACAGTCAGCGAAATATCTAACCAAATAGGAATTATCTCATTAAATCACAACTACATCAATACCTGTAAGTCCGCAAAAGGATTTGTCAATGCACTGTAGAGGTTTCGTCAGTCACACCTCGACACACCTATTGCCCCAAGCATTACGATTTAGCCAGAGCAATGAGCAACATTGCAAATGCAGTGGTTATCAAATACATCATGCTATTCTATCATCTGTCAAAGTGCCAACGTACCCTTTGCACGCGACTGATACAGGTTCGACAGGAGCGCCTTCCCTTGCGGCAACCAAAAAGCAAGTGCGACTGTCTCAAACACAAATCAAATATGCAATAGCAAGCTTCAACTTGTAGCAAACAGACAGGACTTCCATTCCGTGGCACATGATTCGGCCAACCAACGAATGACGAGTCTGTCGCCTCCAGCAGTTAAATACCTGACCGTGTTTGGCGCCCAAGGGACTCGATAAAAGTCGAGTCCCTGAAAGCTTCTCATTCCAAAAAGTCCCTAATTGGTAATCCAATACGGATGATGTGTCCTAGACAAAATACCTAAAGGTCCCATTTTCTGTACCTAATTAAACACACTGATGTGGCCGCCTAAGAATTAGTTTGACTGACCTCGAAGACGTATTCGAGGTCCCAAAAAACAAGTTCCACTGAGTGCCACGATGCTGTGTGAGTCAATGCAAAGTTGTCCAAACCTCTATGTGAAGTTACGTGAGGAAGACTGAGGTCTGTCAAGGAATTATGTCGCTTCACAGCCAAGTTCCTAGGACTAGCTGGAAGAAGTATGCAGTAGTTTGCACCTAAGGCCCAACAGTGTTGTGCCGTCCAGGGCAGCCTGGCATGCACGACTGTTTTGCCTAGGATGAGTCAGAAGAATACCTCTGAATAAGTCCAACAGTAATGCTCCCTAAGTAATTACCTGATCTAGGTCATTACCTACAACACTTCCCCTTGGACGTTTCAGAGGTCCAGCTATTGTACTACTTCTCAGGCAACGCCCACTGTAGTACATGCTTCTGGGTCAGGCGTGCTTCGGGGGAGTTACTAGTGAAGGAGGTAGCTAATCTCCTCACCCTCCGCCTTTGCCCGTGGTCACTCGGTCGTGGTGAACACCAGCCGGAAAATAAGACGTCACTCGCGTGAAACGACACCAAGTGTATTGCGATGAATCTTGAACAACACAGGGACGAGTGGTTTCGTAAAGATGTCCGCCACATTCTTCTGGGTGGGTACATACTTCACGTCCACGTCACCCTGAATGACAGCAGCACGTGCATGGTGAAATGCCACAGCAACATGCTTGGTGTACTTGGAATTTACAAGATTCCGTAAATTCCGAACACACCCAGAGTTATCAATGAACAGAGGAGGTTTCCACACATCAACATGAATCTCCTCCAAGAAACCGCGAAGCCAAATGGCTTCTTTGACAGCATGACTAGCAGCTCGAAACTCTGATTCCACTGTTGATGTAGCAGTGGCACTTTGTTTCTTGCTGCCCCAAACAACTGACCCACCATAAACTTGGAACACGAAACCTGTAGTGGATGCTCGCATATCTAGATCACCCGCATAGTCGGCATCGACATAACCCTCAAGAGGAGATGTGCCCCCACCAAGCTGTAGTGCAAGATCCCGAGTGTCCTTCAAATACCGGACCACTCGAAGACCTTCTTGCATATGTGCAGTGGTAGGTGTGCCTCTATACCGTGAAAGAACCCCTACCGCATGAGCAATATCAGGACGTGTGGTATTAGCTAAATACAGAAGAGAGCCAATCAGCTCACAGTAACGATGCCCGGGTTCCAAAGCAACCCCAGCCCCATCAATGGGATTGGACTGAGTGGAGTGACTGGTGTGCACAAATGATTTACTCATGGGTGTGTCATAGGCCCGTGTGTCACCACTAAGTCCAAAACTGTCCACCAATGCATCTATCTTCAGCCCACTACTCATCCACATCAGCTTCCGCTCTCGATCTCGAACAATCTGACATCCCAGGAAATCCTTGACTTCCCCAAGATCATGAATAGAAAACTCTTTCCCTATAGTCTCCTTAAAGGCCAATACACGTGGGAGAGCCTTTGACATGATCAGCATGTCGTCTACAAAGAGAACCAAATACACAGGATCTTCCCCTGGAACATTTGACACATAGATTCCTGCATCTGACATGCATGCAGTAAATCCATGTTTAGCCAGTGTGGCATCAAGCGTATGATACCAGGCACGTGGAGCTTGTTTGAGGCCGTACAGAGCCTTACGCAAGCGACACACTTGGGGACCACCATTGTGAAATCCTGGAGGTTGAGTAACGTAAACCTCTTCCTCCAGATCCCCATTCAAAAAGGCCGTTTTTATATCGAGCTGATGAATTTCCATATCCTCAGCAGCTGCCTTACACAGAAGAACACGTCGAGCCCCAAAGCTACTGGTGGGTGCGAAGACCCTCGTCCACATCAATACCCTGAATTTGACGACATCGTTGTGCAACAAGACGAGCTTTGTACCTTATAACATTACCATGGGCATCGACTTTAACAGAATAGATCCAGTGAACTGGGATGACTTTCTTTCCTCTGGGTCTTTCAGTGTACTCAAAGCACTCATGAGCATCGAGAGAGTTCTTCTCCTCGATCATGGCTTGTTCCCAAAACACCCACTGATCAGACATTCGTGCCTCACGATAGTTACTTGGTACAGGAATCTTGCTAAATCTCACTCCTGCAGGACTAGCAAGGCAAGCACGTAGAAAAGCAATACTGGCAGGTTCACTGGCATCCCCTCCTGAATCCGCCGTACGGAACACACATGAAGACATCTCCCCACTGGGTTCTGCCCCATCTTGCTCATGCAAAATGTCTCTAACAATCCTGGCAGATCCTGCCCATGGATTATCTGAGCTCTGCCTTGTGGCAGATGGCAGATTATGAAAGAATGCAACCTTGCCTCTGGATCTCATCTGACCCACTACTCTCCGTGCTTCCTGACTCCCGCTCTCATCTTCTCTCACAGCAGCAGCAGTTATCATCTCTTCATGTTCACATACCATCTCAGAATGGTCCACTGCGTCATGCACATTGCTAACTCGAAGTCGAGTTTCACGATCAGATTCACATTTTGCATTAACAAGCCTCCCTACAGCCTCATCACGTACATGCATAGCAACAGCATTGTCATCGCTACACTGATCAACAGCACTGGAATCACCCTCCACTCCAGAGTCAGTGTCAACTCCAGTACCCCTCCCAGTACATTCTGCTTCTCCTGCTTCCCCTATGTCTCCTGCTTCCCCTGGTTCCCTGGACGTTGTAATCCCCCCTTCTTCTGTACTGATGTCATCATGTACAGTGACGGTGGTAGGAGCTTCATCAGCAGCTTCGATCCCAGCCTGCTCTGTGATGTCACCAGACTTGGGTTGCTGTTTACGAGCATTTCGTTGCTGCAGACGCTCTGCACGTGTCAAAGCTCCAGGCTGCAGCTGGAAACGTGCCGTACCACCAGGCCAGGGGAATGCGCCCGGGGTGCGTGAAGTTGGAGACTTGGCCAGTGGTACTGCCATGAGTCTCAGTCGGGCTATGGTGCGAATCCCTCCACTGGTGGTTGGTGCAGAGGTCCCATGCCTGGTAGCAGCATGCATGCGCCTGGGCACCTCACTGACTCCAGGTGATTGGCTTGAGGATGCTGGACGAGGCGCTGTAGAGCCAGGAGACGCCACTGGGGATGACGCGGCGGGGGCGCAGGGTGCAGTGAGGTTGGAGTGCCTAGTGCGCGCAGGGGGTGCACAAGGTGCGCGGGGTGCAGTGGGGTCTGGATGCAGTCGGGCAGTTTGAGGGCGAGCTGGGGAGGGTTCATCGTCCTCGCTACTGTTGTCCTCCATGGGAATTGTTGCCTCAGTGGATGCAGGGGTCTCCAATTCCACAGGATTCAGGTCCTGGTCCAGGCTGGGTCCCGGTTGAGGTGAGGCTGGGTCCGGATCCAGGCTAGATCCAGGCTGGGTTGCAGATACAGGACCGGGCCCAGCAGCTTGCAGCCCAATGGCAGACGCACCACTCTGGCTCTCCACAAAATGTACACTCGGAGACACCACTGTCCTACCAGGCAGTCGGACCTTGTACCCCTTGGTGTGTGGACAGTATCCCACAAACATACCTGCCTCAGACTGTGCACCCAAAGATGACACCTGGTGTTTGGCATGTTTCACGTATGCCAAACAGCTCCACTTGCGCAAATGGGACAGATCAGGGACAGAGCCAGTGAACATTTCAAATGGGGTTTTCTCCATGACCAGAGACTGGCATCACATTATGTAAATATGCAGCAGTAAGCATTGCATCCACCCAAAGACTCTCATCTGCCTGAACACCCAACAGCAATGTTCTGGCCTTCTCTTTCAATGTTCGATTCATTCTCTCAGCAACTCCATTCTGCTGTGGAGTATACGCGGCAGAGGTCTCAGTGTGAATGCCATTCTCTGTACAGAACCCATGAAACGTTTTATTCAAGAACTCTGTGCCCCTGTCAGTCCTAACCGCCTTAACCTTGGATTCTGTCTGTCTCTCCCAGTATGTAATAGTGTCTGTCAAATGAGATGCAATGGTAGCCTTGCTAGTGACTGGTAACACTGAAACGAAATTAGACAACTCATCCACTACTGTGACAGAAAACTTTTCCCCTTCAACGCCAGGAGTTGACATGGCACCAACCGTATCCGCATGTATTCGATGCAGTACTCGAGGCGGCTCATGTGAACTTGGCTTGAAAGATGGTTTACACTGCTTTCCCCGAACACAAGGGTCACAGTGAGTATCGCACTTTGAACAAGGAAGAAGGGACACAGGTATCCCAGTACACAACTCCTCCCTGCTCAAACGCTCTGTGGCTGTCTTCCCAGGATGCCCTAACCTCTCATGCCAAAGTTTTCGCAACTTGCAGTTATGTGCAGGTTTGTGCGCAGCATGATGTGCAGACATAGGGTTCACACACACTTGACAAGCCACCTGATATTTGGTGGGATAAATTCCCCTCAGAACATACAACCCATATCTTTCTACAATGCTGCACTCCCAACCCATGGGTCCCACCAGACTGCTGTAGGTCCCATTCTCACGTGGAACAAATTGAATACCATCCCTTACCCCAGCTGATACAGACAAGAGATTTGTGCTGGCCTGTGGAACACATTGTACATTATGGAGCCACAGTAACTTCCCTTCTGCATTCACCAGACACACACTCCCACTAGCAATGATGGAACCATGAGACTCTGATGTAGCCAACTGCAGTTGACGTGGTTCTGTGTACACTGTGGGGTTCTGCAATACACCAAAGTCATTAACCAGGTGGACAGTAGCCCCAGAGTCCACAAGCCATTCCTCGCACGAGTGCCCTATCCCACCACTTTGTAATACATTAAACGTCACACTGGGCAGTGAGATAGGAACGGCTTCTGCGTTTTTAGGACATGGAACATGGGTACTGTTGGATGCAGAGGGAACACTTGGCAGTGAATGCTTACTTCTGTCGCCAGCTTGCTCCTCTCCAGTACCCTTTTTCCATTTTGTGCACTCCTTGCTGATGTGTCCACGGCTCCCACACTCCCAGCACCTGACTTTTCGTGACCTCTTTCTGTCTTGCTCTGACTGGTCTGCCTCAGGGTCCTGGGACTTTGGGAGGACTGCCGCTGCCTTGGGAAGAGGTCGAGGGAGCTGGTCATTGAAGCCAGCACCATAGGCATGGCTCTGCAGGATTTTTACCACATCTTCTGAGGAGCGCCCGCAACAATGCCCATAGAGTGCTCCTTTGAACTGTGCTAGCTCAGTGGGGAGACAATCCACAATAGCATTAGTGACATCTTCGGGGTCAATGGAGTGGGAGTTGTCCAGGAGGTTCTGGAAAAGTATGAATTTTTTCATGACAAATGTCTCGAACGTCTCCTCCCTGGTCATGTGCTCTGTTTTGAGTGTGTGTAGCCACTGGCGGTTAACAGACTTGTTGTGTCCTCCAGTGAACTTATTGGCTATGTATAACAGGGCATCAAAGGCAGAGGGCTTCATTGTCAACATAGGACTCCACTCCACTGGGACACTGCCAGTGATCAGCATCATGGCAGCAGCATTTGCTCTCGTGAAAGGAAGGGGTTTCTGAAAGGCCTCCGTGCACTCCTTGTGGATAGCTGCAGTGGTCAGATCATAAAGCCAGGACTTGAAATTCCACCCATCCTTTAATAAGGGATGGGCTACCTTAACATTTGTTGTTGATGGCTTTGTTGTGTCCTCGTGCAGTAAGGCTGTCAGTATCGAAACCACTGGGAGTGCTGTCTTCTCCTGTTCTGTGGATTGACCACCCAGACTTACAGGAGGCTGTTGGTTCAGCTGGTCCATTGGAGATGATTCCGCAGACTGGGTCATTGTGTGAAAGGTTATGGGTTTCTGCAAGTCTGGGTCACTTTGCAGATATGAATCGTTCTGGATATGACGTGCAGCAGGTATTCAAGGCGGACTCCTCGTACTCTGCAACCTTGGCTTCGGCGTAGCTCGATGGGCAGGTGGGCCCATAACCTGTGAAAGGTTATGGGCAGAGAGAACACCTGTAAGTCCGCAAAAGGATTTGTCAATGCACTGTAGAGGTTTCGTCAGTCAGACCTCGACACACCCTTTGCGCGCGACTGATACAGGTTCGACAGGAGCGCCTTCCCTTGCGGCAACCAAAAAGCAAGTGCGACTGTCTCAAACACAAATCAAATATGCAATAGCAAGCTTCAACTTGTAGCAAACAGACAGGACTTCCATTCCGTGGCACAGGATTCGGCCAACCAACGAATCGATTACATGGGACAATATTACTGCTTGCCCTACTGGCACAATCTCATATACGCATAAATTACTTCTCACATCAGCTGGTTTTATAGCATCGTCTCAAACATGTTCTGTGCCGGACCTGAGTCCGGCACACTCGTTCCCTTGACGACCTAAAGCACAGCTTTGCGACAGTCAACGAAAATCTAACCAAATAGGAATTATATCATTAAATCACAACTACATCAATACCTGTAAGTCCGCAAAAGGATTTGTCAATGCACTGTAGAGGTTTCGTCAGTCAGACCTCGACACACCTATTGCCCCAGCATTACGATTTAGCCAGAGCAATGAGCAACATTGCAAATGCAGTGGTTATCAAATACATCATGCTATTCTATCATCTGTCAAAGTGCCAACGTACCCTTTGCGCGCGACTGATACAGGTTCGACAGGAGCGCCTTCCCTTGCGGCAACCAAAAAGCAAGTGCGACTGTCTCAAACACAAATCAAATATGCAATAGCAAGCTTCAACTTGTAGCAAACAGACAGGACTTCCATTCCGTGGCACAGGATTCGGCCAACCAACGAATGACGAGTCTGTCGCCTCCAGCAGTTAAATACCTGACCGTGTTTGGCGCCCAAGGGACTCGATAAAAGTCGAGTCCCTGAAAGCTTCTCATTCCAAAAGGTCCCTAATTGGTAATCCAATACGGATGATGTGTCCTAGACAAAATACCTAAAGGTCCCATTTTCTGTACCTAATTAAACACACTGATGTGGCCGCCTAAGAATTAGTTTGACTGACCTCGAAGACGTATTCGAGGTCCCAAAAAACAAGTTCCACTGAGTGCCACGATGCTGTGTGAGTCAATGCAAAGTTGTCCAAACCTCTATGTGAAGTTACGTGAGGAAGACTGAGGTCTGTCAAGGAATTATGTCGCTTCACAGCCAAGTTCCTAGGACTAGCTGGAAGAAGTATGCAGTAGTTTGCACCTAAGGCCCAACAGTGTTGTGCCGTCCAGGGCAGCCTGGCATGCACGACTGTTTTGCCTAGGATGAGTCAGAAGAATACCTCTGAATAAGTCCAACAGTAATGCTCCCTAAGTAATTACCTGATCTAGGTCATTACCTACAACATGCATGCACCCCTGCGCGCACTAGGCACTCCAACCTCACTGCACCCTGCGCCCCGCGCCATCCCAGTGGTCTCCTGGTCTACGCGCCCGTCCAGCATCCTCAAGCCAATCACCTGGAGTCAGTGAGGTGCCCGGCGCATGCATGCTGCTACCAGCATGGACCTCTGCACCAACCACCAGTGGAGGATTCGCACCATAGCCCGACTGGACTCATGGCAGTACCACTGGCCAAGTCTCCAACTTCACGCACCCCGGGCGCATTCCCCTGGCCTGGTGGTACGGCACGTTTCCAGCTGCAGCCTGGAGCTTTGACACGTGCAGAGCGTCTGCAGCAACGAAATGCTCGTAAACAGCAACCCAAGTCTGGTGACATCACAGAGCAGGCTGGGATCGAAGCTGCTGATGAAGCTCCTACCACCGTCACTGTACATGATGACATCAGTACAGAAGAAGGGGGGATTACAACGTCCAGGGAACCAGGGGAAGCAGGAGACGTAGGGGAAGCAGGAGAAGCAGAATGTACTGGGAGGGGTACTGGAGTTGACACTGACTCTGCAGTGGAGGGTGATTCAAGTGCTGTTGATCAGTGTAGCGATGACAATGCTGTTGCTATGCATG
Source organism: Botryococcus braunii (assembly GCA_002005505.1). Taxonomy (NCBI): domain Eukaryota; kingdom Viridiplantae; phylum Chlorophyta; class Trebouxiophyceae; genus Botryococcus; species Botryococcus braunii. The sequence goes on from KV908450.1 coordinate 392,218, forward strand.
TACGTGATGAGGCTGTAGGGAGGCTTGTTAATGCAAAATGTGAATCTGATCGTGAAACTCGACTTCGAGTTAGCAATGTGCATGACGCAGTGGACCATTCTGAGATGGTATGTGAACATGAAGAGATGATAACTGCTGCTGCTGTGAGAGAAGATGAGAGCGGGAGTCAGGAAGCACGGAGAGTAGTGGGTCAGATGAGATCCAGAGGCAAGGTTGCATTCTTTGATAATCTGCCATCTGCCACAAGGCAGAGCTCAGATAATCCATGGGCAGGATCTGCCAGGATTGTTAGAGACATTTTGCATGAGCAAGATGGGGCAGAACCCAGTGGGGAGATGCCTTCATGTGTGTTCCGTACGCGGATTCAGGAGGGGATGCCAGTGAACCTGCCAGTATTGCTTTTCTACGTGCTTGCCTTGCTAGTCCTGCAGGAGTGAGATTTAGCAAGATTCCTGTACCAAGTAACTATCGTGAGGCACGAATGTCTGATCAGTGGGTGTTTTGGGAACAAGCCATGATCGAGGAGAAGAACTCTCTCGATGCTCATGAGTGCTTTGAGTACACTGAAAGACCCAGAGGAAAGAAAGTCATCCCAGTTCACTGGATCTATTCTGTTAAAGTCGATGCCCATGGTAATGTTATAAGGTACAAAGCTCGTCTTGTTGCACAAGGATGTCGTCAAATTCAGGGTATTGATGTGGACGAGGTCTTCGCACCCACCAGTAGCTTTGGGGCTCGACGTGTTCTTCTGTGTAAGGCAGCTGCTGAGGATATGGAAATTCATCAGCTCGATATAAAAACGGCCTTTTTGAATGGGGATCTGGAGGAAGAGGTTTACGTTACTCAACCTCCAGGATTTCACAATGGTGGTCCCCAAGTGTGTCGCTTGCGTAAGGCTCTGTACGGCCTCAAACAAGCTCCACGTGCCTGGTATCATACGCTTGATGCCACACTGGCTAAACATGGATTTACTGCATGCATGTCAGATGCAGGAATCTATGTGTCAAATGTTCCAGGGGAAGATCCTGTGTATTTGGTTCTCTTTGTAGACGACATGCTGATCATGTCAAAGGCTCTCCCACGTGTATTGGCCTTTAAGGAGACTATAGGGAAAGAGTTTTCTATTCATGATCTTGGGGAAGTCAAGGATTTCCTGGGATGTCAGATTGTTCGAGATCGAGAGCGGAAGCTGATGTGGATGAGTAGTGGGCTGAAGATAGATGCATTGGTGGACAGTTTTGGACTTAGTGGTGACACACGGGCCTATGACACACCCATGAGTAAATCATTTGTGCACACCAGTCACTCCACTCAGTCCAATCCCATTGATGGGGCTGGGGTTGCTTTGGAACCCGGGCATCGTTACTGTGAGCTGATTGGCTCTCTTCTGTATTTAGCTAATACCACACGTCCTGATATTGCTCATGCGGTAGGGGTTCTTTCACGGTATAGAGGCACACCTACCACTGCACATATGCAAGAAGGTCTTCGAGTGGTCCGGTATTTGAAGGACACTCGGGATCTTGCACTCCAGCTTGGTGGGGGCACATCTCCTCTTGAGGGTTATGTCGATGCCGACTATGCGGGTGATCTAGATATGCGAGCATCCACTACAGGTTTCGTGTTCCAAGTTTATGGTGGGTCAGTTGTTGGGGCAGCAAGAAACAAAGTGCCACTGCTACATCAACAGTGGAATCAGAGTTTCGAGCTGCTAGTCATGCTGTCAAAGAAGCCATTGGCTTCGCGGTTTCTTGGAGGAGATTCATGTTGATGTGTGGAAACCTCCTCTGTTCATTGATAACTCTGGGTGTGTTCGGAATTTACGGAATCTTGTAAATTCCAAGTACACCAAGCATGTTGCTGTGGCATTTCCCATGCACGTGCTGCTGTCATTCAGGGTGACGTGGACGTGAAGTATGTACCCACCCAGAAGAATGTGGCGGACATCTTTACGAAACCACTCGTCCCTGTGTTGTTCAAGATTCACCACAATACACTTGGTGTCGTTTCACGCGAGTGACGTCTTATTTTCCGGCTGGTGTTCACCACGACCGAGTGACCACGGGCAAAGGCGGAGGGTGAGGAGATTAGCTACCTCCTTCACTAGTAACTCCCCCGAAGCACGCCTGACCCAGAAGCATGTACTACAGTGGGCGTTGCCTGAGAAGTAGTACAATAGCTGGACCTCTGAAACGTCCAAGGGGAAGTGTTGTAGGTAATGACCTAGATCAGGTAATTACTTAGGGAGCATTACTGTTGGACTTATTCAGAGGTATTCTTCTGACTCATCCTAGGCAAAACAGTCGTGCATGCCAGGCTGCCCTGGACGGCACAACACTGTTGGGCCTTAGGTGCAAACTACTGCATATTCTTCCAGCTAGTCCTAGGAACTTGGCTGTGAAGCGACATAATTCCTTGACAGACCTCAGTCTTCCTCACGTAACTTCACATAGAGGTTTGGACAACTTTGCATTGACTCACACAGCATCGTGGCACTCAGTGGAACTTGTTTTTGGGACCTCGAATACGTCTTCGAGGTCAGTCAAACCAATTCTTAGGCGGCCACATCAGTGTGTTTAATTAGGTACAGAAAATGGGACCTTTAGGTATTTTGTCTAGGACACATCATCCGTATTGGATTACCAATTAGGGACCTTTTGGATGAGAAGCTTTCAGGGACTCGACTTTTATCGAGTCCCTTGGGCGCCAAACACGGTCAGGTATTTAACTGCTGGAGGCGACAGACTCGTCATTCGTTGGTTGGCCGAATCCTGTGCCACGGAATGGAAGTCCTGTCTGTTTGCTACAAGTTGAAGCTTGCTATGGCATATTTGATTTGTCTTTGAGACAGTCGCACTTGCTTTTGGTTGCCGCAAGGGAAGGCGCTCCTGTCGAACCTGTATCAGTCGCGCCAAAGGGTACGTTGTCACTTTGACAGAGGATAGAATAGCATGATGTATTGGATAACCACTGCATTTGCAATGTTGCTCATTGCTCTGGCTAAATCGTAATGCTTGGGGCAATAGGTGTGTCGAGGTGTGACTGACGAAACCTCTACAGTGCATTGACAAATCCTTTTGCGGACTTACAGGTATTGATGTAGTTGTGATTTAATGAGATAATTCCTATTTGGTTAGATATTTTGTTGACTGTCGCTAAGCTGTGCTGTTAGGTCGTCAAGGGAACGAGTGTGCCGGACTCAGGTCCGGCACAGAACATGTCTGAGACGATGCTATGAAACCAGCTGATGTGAGAAGTAATTTATGCGTATATGAGATTGTGCCAGTAGGGCAAGCAGTAATATTGTCCCATGTAATCGATTCGTTGGTTGGCCGAATCTTGTGCCACGGAATGGAAGTCCTGTCTGTTTGCTACAATTGAAGCTTGCTATTTCATATTTGATTTGTCTTTGAGACAGTCGCAATTGCGTTTTGGTTGCCGCAAGGGAAGGCGCTCCTGTCGAACCTGTATCAGTCGCGCCAAAGGGTGTGTCGAGGTGTGACTGACGAAACCTCTACAGTGCATTGACAAATCCTTTTGCGGACTTACAGGTGTTCTCTCTGCCCATAACCTTTCACACTATCAAACTTCCACACCAATCTCGGTGCAGCTCATATCCCAGAGGAAGTTCAAGGGTCACCACCCTTCTGGGGAGCTGTTGGAGGACCCCCTGGTGCACCAGGGAAGGGAGGAAAGTTGGACTCTCGGAAGGTCATCCCCGCTAATAGGGAGTGTTACTTTTGCAAACAGTTGGGCCATGAAGCATGGCAATGTCAGTTGAAAAGGGAGTGGTTGGCTGCTAAAGCTAAAGCGGGAGGGTTCCAACCACCAGTTTTTCAACCGGGTTACTTTCCCTCTGCACCACAGGCCCCACCAGTGGTGGCACCAGTGCAAGGAGGGCTTCCACCACCTTAAGGAGGGCAAGGTAATTGGCAAGGGAAAGGAAAGGGAAGAGGGAAGTGGAAGGGGAACGGGAAGGGGAAACCCAAAACTTGACTCGCAAGGGTCATGGATCCCCATTGTTTGGCCTATTTGTCTTCACTCTCTGAACCCTTTGAGTTGGTAGTACCTAAGAAAAATTGTGCAGAGGCTTGCTTGCATGATTTCTTTGCAAAGAGAAAACATGATCCCAGCCTTGGTGCCTGCTTTGTTATTAGTCAAAAAGTCTGGAAAAGCAGGAGGTTTTTCTTAGAGTACAGGACAAAGGCCAAACTAAAAGTTCTTGCTCGGGGATGTAGGGGAGAACAATTCATGTTCTCGGGCAAGGCAGGAATATTTCCTTTTTCATTTGTGCTTGCATGTGTCATGCCACAACCATCTTGTCATGTAGGGCATGTGGGAAAGCTGTCACCACTCAACCTGACTTTTGGCGTTACTGTTCGAGGCATGGAGTTTCGTGCACTCATGGACACTGGGGCTACCCATTCTTTTGTCCGAGGCAAAGTAGTAAAAGGGCTTAGGTATCACAAGGAAGCAACAACAGTAGTCCTTGCAGATGGGTCCTTGTCTGAAACCAAGGGGAAGGTTGACCTAAGTGTTAGGTTCACCCCTTCGGTAGTCACCCGCCATACTTTCTTTGTATGTGATTCTATCATGGAGGGAGTGGATCTCATTTTGGGTCAAGACTGGATGTCTCCAAGGGAAGCCACAGTCAGTGTTGGGGTTGGGAAAGCACAAATAAAACATCAAGGGAAGTGGGTAACGTTGGACCCTCACAGGAAAGTCTTACCCTGCACGTTGCAATGGGGTATGAACATAGTGAGGAAGGGGAAGAACAAAGTAGATCAATGGAGACTTTGTCTGTTGAATGTTGTCATGAGACCTGAAGAGTATGCATGGGATGAGCAGGAGGGGGAATCATCCCAGGAGGGAAACGAGCTAAATCCCTCCGACGACGAATCAGGCACCTCATCAACCAACTCGAGGGGACCGGGTACCCAGGGCGGGCCGGTCCCGGAATTATTCTCGGAACCCCCAGTGGAGGGGGAGGAAGAGGGAATAATAGAGGAGGAGGAGGAGGAACAAACGTCGTCGTCGGGTAAGCTCACGGGATCCTTGGGACTGGAGGAGGTGTTGAAGGGCAAACCGGAACAATTGGGGGTGCTCCTTAGGGAGTACAGTAATTTGTTTCCTCAAGGTTTGTGTTGAATGAATTGGTCAATACTGTACTTAGTGACATCCCCTGTCACATGCCATCAACAGCAGTGTAAACTATAGCCGTTATAGCCCTTTATGAACGGTATAGATCATACTCGTACCTCAATGACATAACACGTGACTTGTACGATATGCGTTCTCAATAGACATTACGTATGGTAGTACTTTAGGATCCCTGCAGTCCGAGCCATCCCTGGGCAGCCCAGGAACGGCTCGGTACTTGTCCGAAGCATGTTGGTATCCTTGACCAACCTCTACTGTTGGAGAGTGCTGTGTGCTGTTCCTGGAAACGTTGTAGCGTGGACGGTTTTTCCCACAGGCTACGAAGTGACGCTGCCGTCGTGCCATCACTGCAGGTGTGTTTAGGATTCTCAAAGCCGTTCCAGATATGATTGTGCTCAAACATTCAGACCAGTTAGATATTACTGCTGTGTGCATTGATGAGAGTGCATGACGAGAGCGCACTGAATGTTTGACCTCATTGAGACTTATGTTGACGTCCACCGTTGTGGCGGTAAGATAGTTTCACTGTACAAACATCACAAAGAGACCTTGCTGAGTTACTGATGAACTATTATTGTATTCTAGTGACGTAAAGTAGACATCGCAAGGCCTCTTTGGTGCTGAACTCTGCTATCAGGCAAGGCGTAGTGTTACGTGGTCTTTAGCAAGAGTGAGAGCAGTTAAGATCATTTGTAAGACTTGTCCGAAGCATGTTGGTATCCTTGACCAACCTCTACTGTTGGAGAGTGCTGTGTGCTGTTCCTGGAAACGTTGTAGCGTGGACGGTTTTTCCCACAGGCTACGAAGTGACGCTGCCGTCGTGCCATCACTGCAGGTGACGCCGCAAGCAGAAATGCTTGAGGTTATGGGCCCACGCTTTCCAAGCTGAGCTTGCAGTGACGCACGACAGATTTCCAGGGAGAAAAGGGGTTTCGGACCCCGCTTCGAGACTGCGAGCTTCACTGACGAGTGAGGTCTGGCCGTTCAAACATATCGAGCTAGTCACGTAAAATTATTCCTTCTGTAGTGCTGGAAGGAATTGTTGTACAGTAGCAACTGGGCTGGGAAAGCAGAAGTACTTCTGGGACTGATCAACTCAGTGTCAGAGCTAGGAAGAAGTGCTTCCAGGGGAAGTCATTTAAGGCTTGGAGTGAAGAACTGGCTTGATCATGAAAACTAGAAGCAGACAAGTGATCATGAAAACGAGAAGTAAGCGCACTGCAACGGAGTCTGGATCAGCTGGGTCTGGCTCCTCCATCAGTGCATCACCCAGCCAGCCAGCAAACTCCACTGCGCAGAGTGGAGAGATGTGCATCGCAATGACGAAAACCGGTGGCGTCGTCACCACGAATGTCAAATGTCCAGTGACTCTGGACAGAGAGGGAGTGGAATTTCCACTCTGGGATCTGGCATATGTGGCAGCCTGTGGCCTCAAAAGGTGCAAGGCAGCCATTGAAGCTCCAATGCCAGACACAGAGGAGAATGCAGCAGCGCTCCTAATGCTGATTGAGAGCGTCCCCAAGGCGTGGGGTGCCAAGCTGGCTGCAATGCAAGTGGCAGCCAATGCCTACCAGTGGGTTCGAGAGCGTTTTACTGGAGGGGCAGACCAGGAGGTAACAGCACGCTGGCTGGAGCTCCTACACACCAGCATGGGAGAGACAGAAACGTTGGAGGACTACTACAACAGGAAGGTGGCACTCTTCCATGCACTCAAGCGAAATGGGCACTCCATCATGGAGAGAGAAGCCAAGCTGGCAATCATCAAGGGCCTGCCAGAGGAAGCGAAGGAGACTGGGATGTTCTCCTCATCTGCTGGGAAGGATCTGGAGGGACTGTGGGAGATCATCTCCACCACAGCCAAGGGACTGGGCTTCAACGACCAGGTCCCCAGAGTCACCCCTGTGGCCAGGGCAGCCATCACACCAGCCTACTCCACCACACCAGGGACTGCAAGCCCACAGGAGACCCAAGCTGGAGGCCAGGGGGGCCAAGCTTCATCGACCAAGGTGGAGGGACGGGACCGGCGTGACAACAGGCGCTGCCGCTACTGCAACAAGCTAGGCCATTTTGAGAGGAACTGCCTCAAGAAGGAGGCGGACGAGAAGATGCAACAGAACCTGCAGCAAGTCATGGCTGCAATGGCCAATCTGCTTCCGCAATTCCAAAATCAAGCGTCGGCTGCAGTGGCTCGACCTCCGGAGGGCAGCGGGAACGGCAACAACTTTTTCCCCGGGGGATATCCACCACCCTCTGGTATGTCTGCCATGATTTCTCTGAATGTCTTAACACCAACACGCGTCATGCCAGAAGCGAGAAGTTTTCTGGTGGACAGTGGAGCCACCATCCACCTAGTCAATGATCTGTCCCTGCTACATTCCCCCACCCTGCACAGAAATCCCATTCCTTTGCATATGGCTACGTCAGATGCCACGGGACAGATAATTGCAACTGGTTCCCTGTGCTTGAGCAGTGCAGAACAGCAACCCCTGTGGCTTCACAATGTGCATTGTGTTCCTTCAGCTACAGCTAATCTGATTTCAGTGACAGCTGCTATACGTGATGGGGCTAGTTTTGTGACAGACAGTGTGGGAAGTTACACTGGTATGCGTGGCGCTCAAAACTGGTCTTGTTCAGTTGCACAGAGAAATGGCCTGTATTTCTTGCAGAAGGTCAGTCCAGTCAGAAACCCTGTCTCTGTGTTTGTTAACACAGCCAGAGCACCAGTCGCTCATGATTGCAGATTGAGAGCACTGTGGCACAGTAGACTGGGGCACCCAGGGGAGGTTAATATGAGGCGACTGCAGTCTGAAGATTTGGTCCTGGGCATCCCTGTATCTCTCTCCCCTTGCGCAAACTGTCACTCTTCGTGTGAAGCGTGCATTCAAGGAAAGCACAGTCGTCCCCCTTTTGGAACCAGTTCCAGAGCAGCCACTGAGCCCCTTGAGAGAATTCATTTGGACACAGTTGGCCCCATCTCCCCTACAGCTATTACTGGGGAGCGCTTCTTTGTCACGATTGTGGATGAGGCTACGCACTACGTCATAGCCCTGGCAGTAAAAACCAAGGATGCAATCAGCAGTGCAGTCAGAGACCTCCTGATTTTTTGGCAGAGGCAGTTGAACCGCTCTGTTAAGTGCATTCGTACTGACAGGGGGACAGAATTCCTCAACAGTACATTGAAGGGTTTCTGTACGCAGGAGGGAATTAAATTTGAGACCTCTGCAGCATACACGCCTCAGCAAAATGGCGTTGCTGAACGGATGAACCGAACAATCAAGGAGAAGGCCAGAACACTCATGTTGCATGCAGCTGCCAAACAGTCACTCTGGAAGGAAGCAGTGGAGACAGCCTGCATCCTGTACAATATGGGACCTGTGACTGGACGTGACAAGACGCCTTATGAAGCCTTCCATGGGGTAAAGCCCGATGTATCCCTGCTCAGGACTTTTGGCTGTCTAGCACATGTGCACATACCTGATCACCAAAGGGGAGTGTTTGAGTCTAAGACCTCCCCTGGTCTCTTCACAGGGTATTCCAGTGTGTCAAAGGCATATAGAATTTATATGGGAAACGGGATTTGGAAAGAAAGCAGAGATGTTACCTTTCTGGAGCACTTAAGGGGCGCAGACAGAGTGGGGCTTAGCACCATGTCTCCTGTGAGTCCAAATGCAGTCCAGCAGCCCTTTGCCTTGCCTTTTGTACAACAGGAGGGCCAGCAGTCCTTGGGTCAGTTGTCTTTTTGGGACTCAGATGATCCTGAGCCTCTCTGCAACCGAGAGGTCAACGTGCAGCAGTCCGGACCTGACTCCCCCTGTGCAACCACCCCCTGTGCAACTACCCCATGTGCAATCAACCCCTGTGAGAATTCTGAGACTACAAGTGTCAACGTGGACGGGGAGCCCACTTCCTCGGAGCTGAGCCATACGCAGTCCGGCCACAGCTGGTCCGTACTCGGACACATGGAGAACCTGGCGCGAGGAGGCGAGGAGACCAAGTCACACATGCAACGTTTGAATAATGTGCAAGAATGTGTTCGAATGGAAGTTGGGGCCATGGGTGTCCGAGGGCAAGACGGGCTGACCCGGCAGCAACGGTATGATCAGAGAGTAGCAGCACGTGAGACTGCAGCTGAGGTCACTGTGGAACATGATGGAGATGTGAGTGATGGAGAGAATAGGAGAATGTCAGAGGCCATTTGCCCAGGGGAAGCAACGGAAGCTCAGCCTAATGGACAGGACTTGGCCAGGCTGGAGGGCATGTCTGATCATGTAAGCGCTGAGAGTGAGGCAAGAGAGGTCAGTTTGGAGATTTCCAATCAGACACTTGATGGACAAAGGGAGTCTTCAGATGGCCAGGCTCTGCGTGCTTGTGAGGGACACACTGGGGAGTCACAGGTGTGTTGTGAGAGTACAAGCGTGGATGAGAGAGACACCACTGCAGGGTGTCGCACAGTGCCAGATTATGCTGCGCCTTTGAGTGATGAGTGCGTTTGGGACATGACGAGTGATGTAAGACCCAGATTGAGTGGAGCAGCATGTGAATCCTCCAAGGAGAGAAAGCTGCAGACACCTCCAGAGTGGGAGAGAGTCAGAGAGGTGTGTAACGCAGTAACCTCGAGCGAAAGAGTAGTGGAAGCACGTGCGTGTGAGCCTAGAGAGGATAGCCATGTTGTGCATGATCACAATCTGAATCCTGTAAAGGGTAAGATACCTGGGGTGAGGTGGTCCAAGGTGCCAATCCCTGGAAACCTCAGGGAGGCGCAAAGATCCCCTCAGTGGGAATTCTGGCGCCAGGCAATGCAAGAGGAGCAAGATTCTCTTGATGCGCACGAGGTGATGGAGTACGTTGAGAGACCCAGGGGACACAAGGTGATCCCTGTGCATTGGATCTTCTCTGTGAAGACTGATGCACATGGGAACGTGTTGAGATTTAAGGCTCGGCTTGTAGCCCAGGGCTGTAGACAGATTCCTGGAGTTGATGTAGATGAGGTCTTTGCACCTACCAGTAGCTATGGGTCCAGGAGGACTTTGCTAGCAACTGCTGCAGCAAAGAACATGGAAATTCACCAGGTGGATATAAAGACCGCCTTTTTGAATGGTGAATTAGAGGAGGAGGTGTATGTGACACAGCCTCCTGGATTTGATAATGGCAACCCCAACATTGTGTGCAGACTGCGTAAGGCCCTTTATGGCCTGAAGCAGGCTCCCAGGGCTTGGCACAAGACCCTGAATGAGAAGCTGCTGAGTATGGGATATGAAGTGTGTAAGAGCGATGCGGGAGTTTACATAAAGAGACACGAGGATGGGGAGCTGTCATACATGCTTGTGTATGTTGATGATCTTTTGATTGTGGCAATGGGTGCGGAAGAGATAGAATGGGTGAAAAAGGAGCTGTTGGCAAGCTTCAAGATTCATGACCTTGGTGAAGTCAAGGACTTCTTGGGCTGCCAGATCCTGAGAGATAGAGAGAATCGGTGCTTATCACTGAGCTGCGTGCCTAAGATTGATGCACTGTGTGAGAAGTTTGGGGTGAGTGCTGAGTCACGTACAGTCGATACTCCCATGAGTAAAGACTTTGTGATGTCTGGGATGCCGCAGGTTACAGTGGGTGAGACCAGCTTTGGGTCTGGGACTCCACTGCCTCCCGGGCATAGATATTGTGAGCTTGTTGGGTCTCTGTTGTATATTGCTAATACAACTCGACCTGATATAGCTCAGGCTGTGGGTGTTCTGTCCCGTTACCGGAACGCTCCCACCACTGCCCACATGAATGAGGGCTTGAGGGTATTGAGGTATCTTCAGTCTACTCGAGAGTGTGTCTTAGTGCTGGGAGGGAAAGGGCCTGTGTTAGAAGGTCATGTTGATGCAGATTATGCTGGCGATATTGACAGCAGGCATTCTACCTCGGGATATGTGCTATCAGTGTTTGGCAGTGCTGTGGTCTGGGGTAGTAAGAAGCAACACTCAGTTGCTACCTCCACTGTGGAGGCAGAATTCATGGCAACCAGTCTGGCTATTAAGGAGCTTAACTGGCTGCGTGGGTTCATGGAGGAAATCGGAACTCCTCCTTGGTCAGTGAAGCTATACTGTGACAATCAGGGGTGCATTGCTAACCTGAAAAACCCACTGTATAGCAAGTATACTAAGCACATTGCAGTGTGCTTCCACTTTGCACGTGAAGCTATTGCAAAGGGGCAGGTTACACTCTGCTATGTGGAGTCTGCAAGGAACAAGGCAGACATGCTGACAAAGCCTCTCGCTCGCCCTGCCTTCCAGATGCACAGGCGAGGGTTTGGACTTGTGAAGATGACATAGGTGACAGGGTGCTGTCAAGGGGAAGTGTTGAATGAATTGGTCAATACTGTACTTAGTGACATCCCCTGTCACATGCCATCAACAGCAGTGTAAACTATAGCCGTTATAGCCCTTTATGAACGGTATAGATCATACTCGTACCTCAATGACATAACACGTGACTTGTACGATATGCGTTCTCAATAGACATTACGTATGGTAGTACTTTAGGATCCCTGCAGTCCGAGCCATCCCTGGGCAGCCCAGGAACGGCTCGGTACTTGTCCGAAGCATGTTGGTATCCTTGACCAACCTCTACTGTTGGAGAGTGCTGTGTGCTGTTCCTGGAAACGTTGTAGCGTGGACGGTTTTTCCCACAGGCTACGAAGTGACGCTGCCGTCGTGCCATCACTGCAGGTGTGTTTAGGATTCTCAAAGCCGTTCCAGATATGATTGTGCTCAAACATTCAGACCAGTTAGATATTACTGCTGTGTGCATTGATGAGAGTGCATGACGAGAGCGCACTGAATGTTTGACCTCATTGAGACTTATGTTGACGTCCACCGTTGTGGCGGTAAGATAGTTTCACTGTACAAACATCACAAAGAGACCTTGCTGAGTTACTGATGAACTATTATTGTATTCTAGTGACGTAAAGTAGACATCGCAAGGCCTCTTTGGTGCTGAACTCTGCTATCAGGCAAGGCGTAGTGTTACGTGGTCTTTAGCAAGAGTGAGAGCAGTTAAGATCATTTGTAAGACTTGTCCGAAGCATGTTGGTATCCTTGACCAACCTCTACTGTTGGAGAGTGCTGTGTGCTGTTCCTGGAAACGTTGTAGCGTGGACGGTTTTTCCCACAGGCTACGAAGTGACGCTGCCGTCGTGCCATCACTGCAGGTGACGCCGCAAGCAGAAATGCTTGAGTTTGCCAGGATTGCCACCGCATAGACAGGTGTATCACACCATCAGGATACAACCTGGCTCTGTACCTCCTAATAAGCCTGCTTATCGTTTATCTTCTCTAGAAATGGAAGAGTGTACTAAAACAGTGGATGAGCTTCTCGCATTAGGGCACATCCGGCCCAGTCACTCACCTTATGCATCTCCTGTTCTTTTGTTAAAAAGAAGGAAGGAACTTATAGGATGGTAATTGATTATAGAGCTGTCAACCAGATTACCATTCCGAATAGGTACCCCTTGCCCCGGATTGATGATTTGCTTGATAGGCTCAAAGGAGCAAAGGTCTTCTCAAGCCTGGACTTATTGAGCGGATACCATCAGGTCCGGCTTAAAGAAGAAGATATCCCAAAGACAGCATTTAGAACACCATTTGGGTTGGACGAGTTTCTGGTGCTCCCCTTTGGTTTAACGAATGCTCCGGCCACTTTTCAGCGGCTGATGAATGAAATCTTCCATGATTTCATTCGGGAGGGATTTGTCGTTGTCTATTTGGATGATGTGCTCATTTTCAGCAAGGATGAAAACATGCATTATGTTCATTTGGAAAAAGTCTTCGCTCGCTTGCGAGAGAAGCAACTCTTTGCAAGCTACCCAAGTGTGAGTTCATGCGTTCTGAACTTCGATACTTGGGGCATATCATTGGAAGGGATGGATTAAAGGTGGACCCACAAAAGGTGGAAGTAGTCAAGGAATGGCCCGTACCCAAAAACACCACGGATGTCCGTAGGTTTTTGGGCCTTGCAAACTACTTCAGGAAGTTTATCAGGGACTTCAGTGCCATCGCTGCTCCCTTGACAAAGTTGTCAAGCAGCAAGAGGGCATGGGAATGGGAATTGGAACAGGAGGAATCTTTTACAGCATTGAAGACTGCTTTGGTAGAGGCCCCTATCTTATCACTACCTGATCTTCGGAAACCATTCCAAGTGACATGTGATACAAGTGATTTTGGGGGGGAGCAGTTCTCATGCAGGACGGGAAAGTAGTAGCATACTATAGCAAAAAGTTGAATAGTACAGAGCGTAACTATTCTGCTACGGAAAGGGAATTGCTGGCTGTAGTGTATGCTCTACAGGAATGGAGATGTTATGTGTTAGGAAAACCAGTCACTATAACCACTGACCATAAGTGTAATACCTTTTTGCAACAACAGGCAGGACTTAGCCCGAGAAGAGCTAGGTGGGCTGAGCGATTGCAGGAGTTTGACATACTCTGGGTTTGGGAGCCAGGCAAGACTAACGTCGCAGATGCCTTGTCCAGGGTCCCAATCCTTGCGGCCAGGCAGCTCCGACGCAACGTCGAGCCAGCGGAGCCCGAGCTCAGGAGTGTCAAGCCCCGGGTCGCAATGGACTCCGGCGGGAGGGCCCGCCCGAGCGGAGTCACCCAGCAGCTTGACACGTGTGAACCCTTCCTGGAGTTAGTAAAGAGGGCATACATGGATGATGAGTGGTTGGGAAAGAGGTCGAACAGAAGGAAGGTGCATTTCAGGAATGGGATATGGGAATATGGGAAGGAGGGACGAAAGTATGTCCCAGGGCATTATGAGGTGAAGGATGGGGAAGGAGTCGTGGGGAGAAACCTAAGACAAGATATACTCAAGGCATTGCATGAACCTTTGTATGTGGGACACCCTGGTTTTGCCAAGATGTATGAACTGGTGAAATGGGAATGGTGGTGGCCGGGAATGACAGAGGACGTGCGGGAATATGTTGCCTACTGTGATTCTTGTCAAAGGGTCAAAGCTTCAAACAAGTTGCCCGCAGGCCTCCTTCACCCCTTGCAAATCCCGACTAGGAAATGGCAAAGCATTTCCATGGATTTCATAACGGGGTTGCCACGGAGTGCAAACGGGAATGATGCCATATGGTTTGTGGTGGACCGGTCAAGTAAGTGTGCTCACTTTGTGCCCACCACCACGAAAGCTGACTCATATGATGTAGCAGTTTTGCTAAGGGATAAAGTCTGGAGATACCATGGATTTCCAGAGGAACTTGTGTCGGATAGGGATCCTAAGTTTGTGAGTAAATTTATGGATATACTCCTAAATTTAACAGGCTGCAAACCTGCACGGTCTACAGCCTATCACCCACAATCTGACGGACAAACGGAACGGGTTAACAGGATTCTTGAGGACTACCTCAAACATTATGTTTGGGATAAGCCTAAAGAATGGGAAAACCATCTGGCTGTTGCAGAGTTTGCCTATAACAATACCTGGCAAGCCTCGATCAACACCACACCGTTCCGCTTGACATATGGACAGGACCCAAACATTCCATTTGCTATGGGACACATGGAGGGGGGTAAAGCAGATCGGGCAGATCTTTTCCTCCGGAAGATGCAAGACTCCCTTACCCTTGCACGGAAGTTTTTGGCTGCAGCTCAGGAGCGGCAGGCGGCCCAGGCGAACCGCCACCGCCGGGCTGTGATCTATAAGAAGGGGGACCTTGTTCTCCTTCGGACGAAGTTCCCAGCCGCCCCGACGTCGCAGAAGTACATTAACCTTGCCAGGCGCCGGATTGGACCCTTCCGGGTCACTGCCGTCCATCCCAACTCTGTTGAGCTGGACGTCCCCGCCGCCCTGAAGTTTCACCCACGCATAAACGTGGAATATGTGGACCTCTACAAGGGGCCACGTAACCCAGACCGCCTCAGCATTTACAAATACCAGCCGGGACCACGCATGGTCAAGGGCGATGACGGCACGGAGAATGCCGAGTACGTCGTGGACGGCATCCTCGGTCACCGTCCCTTGATGAAGGGGAACCAGGCCCTCCACTTCCCGGACGGTACCCCAGCCTACCAGTACTGGGTACTGTTGTCAGGTTACGACGTCGGAGACGACTGGGAGCCCTTGGACATGTTCGACCACGCAAAGGACACCATCAACGCCTACCACCGTCACCAGGAGTTGGGCCCGCCCAAGTGGGGCGAGACGGCCGTTTGAGGCCTTCCCCCTGCTGCCCGCTCCTCCGGTCGGTTACCTTGTCTTTGCTCTCTTTAGGAGGGAGTCCTTGTCGGGTACGCAAGGATCTGCACAGGCAAGCCGGTGGTAGGATTGCAAATGTGTGCACCCCCTTGGGATGGGATTGGGAGTGGGTCGCCCACTCCGGTGTGGGTGGACAGATGTCACACACCATGGCATGTTGCAGCCCGGAGTCTGCACGCTTTGGATAGGTGGGGGAGGGAGTACACCTGCTAGCACAAGCAATCAGTTGTGGATCCTGGGCACTTTTCTGGTGATTGGTGGACTATGTGACTAGAGGGGACTTGGAAATTGGAGAGGGATTGGGGATTCTTCTACGTGACTGGCAGGTCTTGGACTGTCTATGTCAATAGGGGGGACTTGGACTCTCTTGAAATCTTGGACCTTTGAAGTTTGTGTTGTTGGGACTTTTGGGAACGTTGGACTTTGTTTCTTTGTTTGTTTGTTTGTTCCTTTTGGATCATGGTTCAGAGCCAACGCAACCCGAGTCGTTCAGCATGAACTGGAATATGTACCTTATGTGGATTTGTACAGTATGTTGACTTGGGATCATCCATTACGGAAACGGGACTCATTGGGAGCATGGAACTTCCCTACTTTTTGGACTTAAGCACTTTAATTATTCTTTTGTGTTGTATGTTTTTGGATTAGATTTTTGTGTTCTCTTGGACTTGGGAAATGGGACACTTGTTTTTCATGTTTGAACGTTTATTTCTTCATGTTTGTTCTTCGAATAAGGTTAGACTGTGAACGGTTATGGGCAGAGAGAACACCTGTAAGTCCGCAAAAGGATTTGTCAATGCACTGTAGAGGTTTCGTCAGTCACACCTCGACACACCCTTTGGCGCGACTGATACAGGTTCGACAGGAGCGCCGTCCCTTGCGGCAACCAAAACGCAAGTGCGACTGTCTCAAAGACAAATCAAATATGCAATAGCAAGCTTCAACTTGTAGCAAACAGACAGGACTTCCATTCCGTGGCACAGGATTCGGCCAACCAACGAATCGATTACATGGGACAATATTAATGCTTGCCCTACTGGCACAATCTCATATACGCATAAATTACTTCTCACATCAGCTGGTTTCATAGCATCGTCTCAGACATGTTCTGTGCCGGACCTGAGTCCGGCACACTCGTTCCCTTGACGACCTAACAGCACAGCTTTGCGACAGTCAACAAAATATCTAACCAAATAGGAATTATATCATTAAATCACAACTACATCAATACCTGTAAGTCCGAAAAAGGATTTGTCAATGCACTTGTAGAGGTTTCGTCAGTCAGACCTCGACACACCTATTGCCCCGAGCATTACGATTTAGCCAGAGCAATGAGCAACATTGCAAATGCAGTGGTTATCAATTACATCATGCTATTCTATTATCTGTCAAAGTGCCAACGTACCCTTTGCGCGCGACTGATACAGGTTCGACAGGAGCGCCTTCCCTTGCGGCAACCAAAAAGCAAGTGCGACTGTCTCAAACACAAATCAAATATGCAATAGCAAGCTTCAACTTGTAGCAAACAGACAGGACTTCCATTCCGTGGCACAGGATTCGGCCAACCAACGAATGACGAGTCTGTCGCCTCCAGCAGTTAAATACCTGACCGTGTTTGGCGCCCAAGGGACTCGATAAAAGTCGAGTCCCTGAAAGCTTCTCATTCCAAAAGGTCCCTAATTGGTAATCCAATACGGATGATGTGTCCTAGACAAAATACCTAAAGGTCCCATTTTCTGTACCTAATTAAACACACTGATGTGGCCGCCTAAGAATTAGTTTGACTGACCTCGAAGACGTATTCGAGGTCCCAAAAACAAGTTCCACTGAGTGCCACGATGCTGTGTGAGTCAATGCAAAGTTGTCCAAACCTCTATGTGAAGTTACGTGAGGAAGACTGAGGTCTGTCAAGGAATTATGTCGCTTCACACCCAAGTTCCTAGGACTAGCTGGAAGAAGTATGCAGTAGTTTGCACCTAAGGCCCAACAGTGTTGTGCCGTCCAGGGCAGCCTGGCATGCACGACTGTTTTGCCTAGGATGAGTCAGAAGAATACCTCTGAATAAGTCCAACGGTAATGCTCCCTGAGTAATTACCTGATCTAGGTCATTACTTACAACAAACAGTAATGCTCCCTAAGTAATTACCTGATCTAGGTCATTACCTACAACAAATAGCAAGCTTCAACTTGTAGCAAACAGACAGGACTTCCATTCCGTGGCACAGGATTCGGCCAACCAACGAATGACGAGTCTGTCGCCTCCAGCAGTTAAATACCTGACCGTGTTTGGCGCCCAAGGGACTCGATAAAAGTCGAGTCCCTGAAAGCTTCTCATTCCAAAAAGTCCCTAATTGGTAATCCAATACGGATGATGTGTCCTAGACAAAATACCTAAAGGTCCCATTTTCTGTACCTAATTAAACACACTGATGTGGCCGCCTAAGAATTAGTTTGACTGACCTCGAAGACGTATTCGAGGTCCCAAAAAACAAGTTCCACTGAGTGCCACGATGCTGTGTGAGTCAATGCAAAGTTGTCCAAACCTCTATGTGAAGTTACGTGAGGAAGACTGAGGTCTGTCAAGGAATTATGTCGCTTCACAGCCAAGTTCCTAGGACTAGCTGGAAGAAGTATGCAGTAGTTTGCACCTAAGGCCCAACAGTGTTGTGCCGTCCAGGGCAGCCTGGCATGCACGACTGTTTTGCCTAGGATGAGTCAGAAGAATACCTCTGAATAAGTCCAACAGTAATGCTCCCTAAGTAATTACCTGATCTAGGTCATTACCTACAACAGTAAGGCAGCTGCTGAGGATATGGAAATTCATCAGCTCGATATAAAAACGGCCTTTTTGAATGGGGATCTGGAGGAAGAGGTTTACGTTACTCAACCTCCAGTATTTCACAATGGTGGTCCCCAAGTGTGTCGCTTGCGTAAGGCTCTGTACGGCCTCAAACAAGCTCCACGTGCCTGGTATCATACGCTTGATGCCACACTGGCTAAACATGGATTTACTGCATGCATGTCAGATGCAGGAATCTATGTGTCAAATGTTCCAGGGGAAGATCCTGTGTATTTGGTTCTCTTTGTAGACGACATGCTGATCATGTCAAAGGCTCTCCCACGTGTATTGGCCTTTAAGGAGACTATAGGGAAAGAGTTTTCTATTCATGATCTTGGGGAAGTCAAGGATTTCCTGGGATGTCAGATTGTTCGAGATCGAGAGCGGAAGCTGATGTGGATGAGTAGTGGGCTGAAGATAGATGCATTGGTGGACAGTTTTGGACTTAGTGGTGACACACGGGCCTATGACACACCCATGAGTAAATCATTTGTGCACACCAGTCACTCCACTCAGTCCAATCCCATTGATGGGGCTGGGGTTGCTTTGGAACCCGGGCATCGTTACTGTGAGCTGATTGGCTCTCTTCTGTATTTAGCTAATACCACACGTCCTGATATTGCTCATGCGGTAGGGGTTCTTTCACGGTATAGAGGCACACCTACCACTGCACATATGCAAGAAGGTCTTCGAGTGGTCCGGTATTTGAAGGACACTCGGGATCTTGCACTCCAGCTTGGTGGGGGCACATCTCCTCTTGAGGGTTATGTCGATGCCGACTATGCGGGTGATCTAGATATGCGAGCATCCACTACAGGTTTCGTGTTCCAAGTTTATGGTGGGTCAGTTGTTTGGGGCAGCAAGAAACAAAGTGCTACTGCTACATCAACAGTGGAATCAGAGTTTCGAGCTGCTAGTCATGCTGTCAAAGAAGCCATTTGGCTTCGCGGTTTCTTGGAGGAGATTCATGTTGATGTGTGGAAACCTCCTCTGTTCATTGATAACTCTGGGGGTGTTGTTGGAATTTACGGAATCTTGTAAATTCCAAGTACACCAAGCATGTTGCTGTGGCATTTCACCATGCACGTGCTGCTGTCATTCAGGGTGACGTGGACGTGAAGTATGTACCCACCCAGAAGAATGTGGCGGACATCTTTACGAAACCACTCGTCCCTGTGTTGTTCAAGATTCACCGCAATACACTTGGTGTCGTTTCACGCGAGTGACGTCTTATTTTCCGCCTGGTGTTCACCACGACCGAGTGACCACGGGCAAAGGCGGAGGGTGAGGAGATTAGCTACCTCCTTCACTAGTAACTCCCCCGAAGCACGCCTGACCCAGAAGCATGTACTACAGTGGGCGTTGCCTGAGAAGTAGTACAATAGCTGGACCTCTGAAACGTCCAAGGGGAAGTGTTGTAGGTAATGACCTAGATCAGGTAATTACTTAGGGAGCATTACTGTTGGACTTATTCAGAGGTATTCTTCTGACTCATCCTAGGCAAAACAGTCGTGCATGCCAGGCTGCCCTGGACGGCACAACACTGTTGGGCCTTAGGTGCAAACTACTGCATACTTCTTCCAGCTAGTCCTAGGAACTTGGCTGTGAAGCGACATAATTCCTTGACAGACCTCAGTCTTCCTCACGTAACTTCACATAGAGGTTTGGACAACTTTGCATTGACTCACACAGCATCGTGGCACTCAGTGGAACTTGTTTTTTGGGACCTCGAATACGTCTTCGAGGTCAGTCAAACTAATTCTTAGGCGGCCACATCTGTGTGTTTAATTAGGTACAGAAAATGGGACCTTCAGGTATTTTGTCTAGGACACATCATCCGTATTGGATTACCAATTGTTGTAGGTAATGACCTAGATCAGGTAATTACTTAGGGAGCATTACTGTTGGACTTATTCAGAGGTATTCTTCTGACTCATCCTAGGCAAAACAGTCGTGCATGCCAGGCTGCCCTGGACGGCACAACACTGTTGGGCCTTAGGTGCAAACTACTGCATACTTCTTCCAGCTAGTCCTAGGAACTTGGCTGTGAAGCGACATAATTCCTTGACAGACCTCAGTCTTCCTCACGTAACTTCACATAGAGGTTTGGACAACTTTGCATTGACTCACACAGCATCGTGGCACTCAGTGGAACTTGTTTTTTGGGACCTCGAATACGTCTTCGAGGTCAGTCAAACTAATTCTTAGGCGGCCACATCAGTGTGTTTAATTAGGTACAGAAAATGGGACCTTTAGGTATTTTGTCTAGGACACATCATCCGTATTGGATTACCAATTAGGGACTTTTTGGAATGAGAAGCTTTCAGGGACTCGACTTTTATCGAGTCCCTTGGGCGCCAAACACGGTCAGGTATTTAACTGCTGGAGGCGACAGACTCGTCATTCGTTGGTTGGCCGAATCCTGTGCCACGGAATGGAAGTCCTGTCTGTTTGCTAAAAGTTGAAGCTTGCTATTGCATATTTGATTTGTGTTTGAGACAGTCGCACTTGCTTTTTGGTTGCCGCAAGGGAAGGCGCTCCTGTCGAACCTGTATCAGTCGCGCGCAAAGGGTACGTTGGCACTTTGACAGATGATAGAATAGCATGATGTATTTGATAACCACTGCATTTGCAATGTTGCTCATTGCTCTGGCTAAATCGTAATGCTTGGGGAAATAGGTGTGTCGAGGTCTGACTGACGAAACCTCTACAGTGCATTGACAAATCCTTTTGCGGACTTACAGGTATTGATGTAGTTGTGATTTAATGAGATAATTCCTATTTGGTTAGATATTTCGCTGACTGTCGCAAAGCTGTGCTGTTAGGTCATCAAGGGAACGAGTGTGCCGGACTCAGGTCCGGCACAGAACATGTTTGAGACGATGCTATAAAACCAGCTGATGTGAGAAGTAATTTATGCGTATATGAGATTGTGCCAGTAGGGCAAGCAGTAATATTGTCCCATGTAATCGATTCGTTGGTTGGCCGAATCCTGTGCCACGGAATGGAAGTCCTGTCTGTTTGCTACAAGTTGAAGCTTGCTATTGCATATTTGATTTGTGTGTGAGACAGTCGCACTTGCTTTTTGGTTGCCGCAAGGGAAGGCGCTCCTGTCGAACCTGTATCAGTCGCGCGCAAAGGGTGTGTCGAGGTCTGACTGACGAAACCTCTACAGTGCATTGACAAATCCTTTTGCGGACTTACAGGTGTTCTCTCTGCCCATAACCTTTCACACCAATTAGGGACTTTTTGGAATGAGAAGCTTTCAGGGACTCGACTTTTATCGAGTCCCTTGGGCGCCAAACACGGTCAGGTATTTAACTGCTGGAGGCGACAGACTCGTCATTCGTTGGTTGGCCGAATCCTGTGCCACGGAATGGAAGTCCTGTCTGTTTGCTACAAGTTGAAGCTTGCTATTGCATATTTGATTTGTGTTTGAGACAGTCGCACTTGCTTTTTGGTTGCCGCAAGGGAAGGCGCTCCTGTCGAACCTGTATCAGTCGCGCGCAAAGGGTGTGTCGAGGTCTGACTGACGAAACCTCTACAGTGCATTGACAAATCCTTTTGCGGACTTACAGGTGTTCTCTCTGCCCATAACCTTTCACAATAACCTTTCACACTCTTGTTGATTCGGTCGATTTCGAAGTACGAGTCGATCGGCCACGTACAATAAACAATTGGCTGCAAAGTGTACTTGTTTTTAAGTACGATCGGTTATTTTGCGAATGAGTCGACGAGGCCGATCGACAAGGCGTAGAAGTATTTCTGTCCATAAGTGTCGACGGAGCTGATCGACTGGGCCGATCGACGCGGCATATAGCATTCTGGCAAGTAGTATTCTGTCAATAGGAATCTGTTTTGCACGGAACAACGATTCTAGGTGGATAAAGGGGTAGAGACAGAGTCGTATCCTCAGACATTCGATTGCTGTCTCCGGTGCCTCAAGTCGGACCTCTGTATTTCCGTTTGGCACCGTCCTTTGCCTGCATTAACTCAGCTGTCGCTTGCTATGCAGGTGTGTTTAGTTGTTTCGAGCTTTATTGTATAGTTTGATATATGTAATAGACATTCGATTGCTGTCTCCGGTGCCTCAAGTCGGACCTCTGTATTTCCGTTTGGCACCGTCCTTTGCCTGCATTAACTCAGCTGTCGCTTGCTATGCAGGAATCCTGAAACTGTTTTTGATCAAATTGACATCAAATAATCGAATACAACTCCCACTCCATTGACCCCGTGTGAAAGGTTATGGGCAGAGAGAACACCTGTAAGTCCGCAAAAGGATTTGTGTTGTAGGTAATGACCTAGATCAGGTAATTACTTAGGGAGCATTACTGTTTGTTGTAAGTAATGACCTAGATCAGGTAATTACTCAGGGAGCATTACCGTTGGACTTATTCAGAGGTATTCTTCTGACTCATCCTAGGCAAAACAGTCGTGCATGCCAGGCTGCCCTGGACGGCACAACACTGTTGGGCCTTAGGTGCAAACTACTGCATACTTCTTCCAGCTAGTCCTAGGAACTTGGCTGTGAAGCGACATAATTCCTTGACAGACCTCAGTCTTCCTCACGTAACTTCACATAGAGGTTTGGACAACTTTGCATTGACTGACACAGCATCGTGGCACTCAGTGGAACTTGTTTTTGGGACCTCGAATACGTCTTCGAGGTCAGTCAAACTAATTCTTAGGCGGCCACATCAGTGTGTTTAATTAGGTACAGAAAATGGGACCTTTAGGTATTTTGTCTAGGACACATCATCCGTATTGGATTACCAATTAGGGACCTTTTGGAATGAGAAGCTTTCAGGGACTCGACTTTTATCGAGTCCCTTGGGCGCCAAACACGGTCAGGTATTTAACTGCTGGAGGCGACAGACTCGTCATTCGTTGGTTGGCCGAATCCTGTGCCACGGAATGGAAGTCCTGTCTGTTTGCTACAAGTTGAAGCTTGCTATTGCATATTTGATTTGTGTTTGAGACAGTCGCACTTGCTTTTTGGTTGCCGCAAGGGAAGGCGCTCCTGTCGAACCTGTATCAGTCGCGCGCAAAGGGTGTGTCGAGGTCTGACTGACGAAACCTCTACAAGTGCATTGACAAATCCTTTTGCGGACTTACAGGTGTTCTCTCTGCCCATAACCTTTCACAGGTTATGGGCCCACCTGCCCATCGAGCTACGCCGAAGCCAAGGTTGCAGAGTACGAGGAGTCCGCCTTGAATACCTGCTGCACGTCATATCCAGAACGATTCATATCTGCAAAGTGACCCAGACCTGCAGAAACCCATAACCTTTCACACAATGACCCAGTCTGCGGAATCATCTCCAATGGACCAGCTGAACCAACAGCCTCCTGTAAGTCTGGGTGGTCAATCCACAGAACAGGAGAAGACAGCACTCCCAGTGGTTTCGATACTGACAGCCTTACTGCACGAGGACACAACAAAGCCATCAACAACAAATGTTAAGGTAGCCCATCCCTTATTAAAGGATGGGTGGAATTTCAAGTCCTGGCTTTATGATCTGACCACTGCAGCCATCCACAAGGAGTGCACGGAGGCCTTTCAGAAACCCCTTCCTTTCACGAGAGCAAATGCTGCTGCCATGATGCTGATCACTGGCAGTGTCCCAGTGGAGTGGAGTCCTATGTTGACAATGAAGCCCTCTGCCTTTGATACCCTGTTATACATAGCCAATAAGTTCACTGGAGGACACAACAAGTCTGTTAACCGCCAGTGGCTACACACACTCAAAACAGAGCACATGACCAGGGAGGAGACGTTCGAGACATTTGTCATGAAAAAATTCATACTTTTCCAGAACCTCCTGGACAACTCCCACTCCATTGACCCCGAAGATGTCACTAATGCTATTGTGGATTGTCTCCCCACTGAGCTAGCACAGTTCAAAGGAGCACTCTATGGGCATTGTTGCGGGCGCTCCTCAGAAGATGTGGTAAAAATCCTGCAGAGCCATGCCTATGGTGCTGGCTTCAATGACCAGCTCCCTCGACCTCTTCCCAAGGCAGCGGCAGTCCTCCCAAAGTCCCAGGACCCTGAGGCAGACCAGTCAGAGCAAGACAGAAAGAGGTCACGAAAAGTCAGGTGCTGGGAGTGTGGGAGCCGTGGACACATCAGCAAGGAGTGCACAAAATGGAAAAAGGGTACTGGAGAGGAGCAAGCTGGCGACAGAAGTAAGCATTCACTGCCAAGTGTTCCCTCTGCATCCAACAGTACCCATGTTCCATGTCCTAAAAACGCAGAAGCCGTTCCTATCTCACTGCCCAGTGTGACGTTTAATGTATTACAAAGTGGTGGGATAGGGCACTCGTGCGAGGAATGGCTTGTGGACTCTGGGGCTACTGTCCACCTGGTTAATGACTTTGGTGTATTGCAGAACCCCACAGTGTACACAGAACCACGTCAACTGCAGTTGGCTACATCAGAGTCTCATGGTTCCATCATTGCTAGTGGGAGTGTGTGTCTGGTGAATGCAGAAGGGAAGTTACTGTGGCTCCATAATGTACAATGTGTTCCACAGGCCAGCACAAATCTCTTGTCTGTATCAGCTGGGGTAAGGGATGGTATTCAATTTGTTCCACGTGAGAATGGGACCTACAGCAGTCTGGTGGGACCCATGGGTTGGGAGTGCAGCATTGTAGAAAGATATGGGTTGTATGTTCTGAGGGGAATTTATCCCACCAAATATCAGGTGGCTTGTCAAGTGTGTGTGAACCCTATGTCTGCACATCATGCTGCGCACAAACCTGCACATAACTGCAAGTTGCGAAAACTTTGGCATGAGAGGTTAGGGCATCCTGGGAAGACAGCCACAGAGCGTTTGAGCAGGGAGGAGTTGTGTACTGGGATACCTGTGTCCCTTCTTCCTTGTTCAAAGTGCGATACTCACTGTGACCCTTGTGTTCGGGGAAAGCAGTGTAAACCATCTTTCAAGCCAAGTTCACATGAGCCGCCTCGAGTACTGCATCGAATACATGCGGATACGGTTGGTGCCATGTCAACTCCTGGCGTTGAAGGGGAAAAGTTTTCTGTCACAGTAGTGGATGAGTTGTCTAATTTCGTTTCAGTGTTACCAGTCACTAGCAAGGCTACCATTGCATCTCATTTGACAGACACTATTACATACTGGGAGAGACAGACAGAATCCAAGGTTAAGGCGGTTAGGACTGACAGGGGCACAGAGTTCTTGAATAAAACGTTTCATGGGTTCTGTACAGAGAATGGCATTCACACTGAGACCTCTGCCGCGTATACTCCACAGCAGAATGGAGTTGCTGAGAGAATGAATCGAACATTGAAAGAGAAAGCCAGAACATTGCTGTTGGGTGTTCAGGCAGATGAGAGTCTTTGGGTGGATGCAATGCTTACTGCTGCATATTTACATAATGTGATGCCAGTCTCTGGTCAGGAGAAAACCCCATTTGAAATGTTCACTGGCTCTGTCCCTGATCTGTCCCATTTGCGCAAGTGGGGCTGTTTGGCATACGTGAAACATGCCAAACACCAGGTGTCATCTTTGGGTGCACAGTCTGAGGCAGGTATGTTTGTGGGATACTGTCCACACACCAAGGGGTACAAGGTCCGACTGCCTGGTAGGACAGTGGTGTCTCCGAGTGTACATTTTGTGGAGAGCCAGAGTGGTGCGTCTGCCATTGGGCTTCAAGCTGCTGGGCCCGGTCCTGTATCTGCAACCCAGCCTGGATCTAGCCTGGATCCGGACCCAGCCTCACCTCAACCGGGACCCAGCCTGGACCAGGACCTGAATCCTGTGGAATTGGAGACCCCTGCATCCACTGAGGCAACAATTCCCATGGAGGACAACAGTAGCGAGGACGATGAACCCTCCCCAGCTCGCCCTCAAACTGCCCGACTGCATCCAGACCCCACTGCACCCCGCGCACCTTGTGCACCCCCTGCGCGCACTAGGCACTCCAACCTCACTGCACCCTGCGCCCCCGCCGCGTCATCCCCAGTGGCGTCTCCTGGCTCTACAGCGCCTCGTCCAGCATCCTCAAGCCAATCACCTGGAGTCAGTGAGGTGCCCAGGCGCATGCATGCTGCTACCAGGCATGGGACCTCTGCACCAACCACCAGTGGAGGGATTCGCACCATAGCCCGACTGAGACTCATGGCAGTACCACTGGCCAAGTCTCCAACTTCACGCACCCCGGGCGCATTCCCCTGGCCTGGTGGTACGGCACGTTTCCAGCTGCAGCCTGGAGCTTTGACACGTGCAGAGCGTCTGCAGCAACGAAATGCTCGTAAACAGCAACCCAAGTCTGGTGACATCACAGAGCAGGCTGGGATCGAAGCTGCTGATGAAGCTCCTACCACCGTCACTGTACATGATGACATCAGTACAGAAGAAGGGGGGATTACAACGTCCAGGGAACCAGGGGAAGCAGGAGACGTAGGGGAAGCAGGAGAAGCAGAATGTACTGGGAGGGGTACTGGAGTTGACACTGACTCTGCAGTGGAGGGTGATTCAAGTGCTGTTGATCAGTGTAGCGATGACAATGCTGTTACTATGCATGTACGTGATGAGGCTGTAGGGAGGCTTGTTAATGCAAAATGTGAATCTGATCGTGAAACTTGACTTCGAGTTAGCAATGTGCATGACGCAGTGGACCATTCTGAGATGGTATGTGAACATGAAGAGATGATAACTGCTGCTGCTGTGAGAGAAGATGAGAGCGGGAGTCAGGAAGCACGGAGAGTAGTGGGTCAGATGAGATCCAGAGGCAAGGTTGCATTCTTTGATAATCTGCCATCTGCCACAAGGCAGAGCTCAGATAATCCATGGGCAGGATCTGCCAGGATTGTTAGAGACATTTTGCATGCGCAAGATGGGGCAGAACCCAGTGGGGAGATGCCTTCATGTGTGTTCCGTACGGCGGATTCAGGAGGGGATGTGTTGTAGGTAATGACCTAGATCAGGTAATTACTTAGGGAGCATTACTGTTTGTTGTAAGTAATGACCCAGATCAGGTAATTACTCAGGGAGCATTACCGTGGACTTATTCAGAGGTATTCTTCTGACTCATCCTAGGCAAAACAGTCGTGCATGCCAGGCTGCCCTGGACGGCACAACACTGTTGGGCCTTAGGTGCAAACTACTGCATACTTCTTCCAGCTAGTCCTAGGAACTTGGCTGTGAAGCGACATAATTCCTTGACAGACCTCAGTCTTCCTCACGTAACTTCACATAGAGGTTTGGACAACTTTGCATTGACTCACACAGCATCGTGGCACTCAGTGGAACTTGTTTTTGGGACCTCGAATACGTCTTCGAGGTCAGTCAAACTAATTCTTAGGCGGCCACATCAGTGTGTTTAATTAGGTACAGAAAATGGGACCTTTAGGTATTTTGTCTAGGTCAAGCATTTCTGCTTGCGGCGTCACCTGCAGTGATGGCACGACGGCAGCGTCACTTCGTAGCCTGTGGGAAAAACCGTCCACGCTACAACGTTTCCAGGAACAGCACACAGCACTCTCCAACAGTAGAGGTTGGTCAAGGATACCAACATGCTTCGGACAAGTCTTACAAATGATCTTAACTGCTCTCACTCTTGCTAAAGACCACGTAACACTACGCCTTGCCTGATAGCAGAGTTCAGCACCAAAGAGGCCTTGCGATGTCTACTTTACGTCACTAGAATACAATAATAGTTCATCAGTAACTCAGCAAGGTCTCTTTGTGATGTTTGTACAGTGAAACTATCTTACCGCCACAACGGTGGACGTCAACATAAGTCTCAATGAGGTCAAACATTCAGTGCGCTCTCGTCATGCACTCTCATCAATGCACACAGCAGTAATATCTAACTGGTCTGAATGTTTGAGCACAATCATATCTGGAACGGCTTTGAGAATCCTAAACACACCTGCAGTGATGGCACGACGGCAGCGTCACTTCGTAGCCTGTGGGAAAAACCGTCCACGCTACAACGTTTCCAGGAACAGCACACAGCACTCTCCAACAGTAGAGGTTGGTCAAGGATACCAACATGCTTCGGACAAGTACCGAGCCGTTCCTGGGCTGCCCAGGGATGGCTCGGACTGCAGGGATCCTAAAGTACTACCATACGTAATGTCTATTGAGAACGCATATCGTACAAGTCACGTGTTATGTCATTGAGGTACGAGTATGATCTATACCGTTCATAAAGGGCTATAACGGCTATAGTTTACACTGCTGTTGATGGCATGTGACAGGGGATGTCACTAAGTACAGTATTGACCAATTCATTCAACACTTCCCCTTGACAGCACCCTGTCACCTATGTCATCTTCACAAGTCCAAACCCTCGCCTGTGCATCTGGAAGGCAGGGCGAGCGAGAGGCTTTGTCAGCATGTCTGCCTTGTTCCTTGCAGACTCCACATAGCAGAGTGTAACCTGCCCCTTTGCAATAGCTTCACGTGCAAAGTGGAAGCACACTGCAATGTGCTTAGTATACTTGCTATACAGTGGGTTTTTCAGGTTAGCAATGCACCCCTGATTGTCACAGTATAGCTTCACTGACCAAGGAGGAGTTCCGATTTCCTCCATGAACCCACGCAGCCAGTTAAGCTCCTTAATAGCCAGACTGGTTGCCATGAATTCTGCCTCCACAGTGGAGGTAGCAACTGAGTGTTGCTTCTTACTACCCCAGACCACAGCACTGCCAAACACTGATAGCACATATCCCGAGGTAGAATGCCTGCTGTCAATATCGCCAGCATAATCTGCATCAACATGACCTTCTAACACAGGCCCTTTCCCTCCCAGCACTAAGACACACTCTCGAGTAGACTGAAGATACCTCAATACCCTCAAGCCCTCATTCATGTGGGCAGTGGTGGGAGCGTTCCGGTAACGGGACAGAACACCCACAGCCTGAGCTATATCAGGTCGAGTTGTATTAGCAATATACAACAGAGACCCAACAAGCTCACAATATCTATGCCCGGGAGGCAGTGGAGTCCCAGACCCAAAGCTGGTCTCACCCACTGTAACCTGCGGCATCCCAGACATCACAAAGTCTTTACTCATGGGAGTATCGACTGTACGTGACTCAGCACTCACCCCAAACTTCTCACACAGTGCATCAATCTTAGGCACGCAGCTCAGTGATAAGCACCGATTCTCTCTATCTCTCAGGATCTGGCAGCCCAAGAAGTCCTTGACTTCACCAAGGTCATGAATCTTGAAGCTTGCCAACAGCTCCTTTTTCACCCATTCTATCTCTTCCGCACCCATTGCCACAATCAAAAGATCATCAACATACACAAGCATGTATGACAGCTCCCCATCCTCGTGTCTCTTTATGTAAACTCCCGCATCGCTCTTACACACTTCATATCCCATACTCAGCAGCTTCTCATTCAGGGTCTTGTGCCAAGCCCTGGGAGCCTGCTTCAGGCCATAAAGGGCCTTACGCAGTCTGCACACAATGTTGGGGTTGCCATTATCAAATCCAGGAGGCTGTGTCACATACACCTCCTCCTCTAATTCACCATTCAAAAAGGCGGTCTTTATATCCACCTGGTGAATTTCCATGTTCTTTGCTGCAGCAGTTGCTAGCAAAGTCCTCCTGGACCCATAGCTACTGGTAGGTGCAAAGACCTCATCTACATCAACTCCAGGAATCTGTCTACAGCCCTGGGCTACAAGCCGAGCCTTAAATCTCAACACGTTCCCATGTGCATCAGTCTTCACAGAGAAGATCCAATGCACAGGGATCACCTTGTGTCCCCTGGGTCTCTCAACGTACTCCATCACCTCGTGCGCATCAAGAGAATCTTGCTCCTCTTGCATTGCCTGGCGCCAGAATTCCCACTGAGGGGATCTTTGCGCCTCCCTGAGGTTTCCAGGGATTGGCACCTTGGACCACCTCACCCCAGGTATCTTACCCTTTACAGGATTCAGATTGTGATCATGCACAACATGGCTATCCTCTCTAGGCTCACACGCACGTGCTTCCACTACTCTTTCGCTCGAGGTTACTGCGTTACACACCTCTCTGACTCTCTCCCACTCTGGAGGTGTCTGCAGCTTTCTCTCCTTGGAGGATTCACATGCTGCTCCACTCAATCTGGGTCTTACATCACTCGTCATGTCCCAAACGCACTCATCACTCAAAGGCGCAGCATAATCTGGCACTGTGCGACACCCTGCAGTGGTGTCTCTCTCATCCACGCTTGTACTCTCACAACACACCTGTGACTCCCCAGTGTGTCCCTCACAAGCACGCAGAGCCTGGCCATCTGAAGACTCCCTTTGTCCATCAAGTGTCTGATTGGAAATCTCCAAACTGACCTCTCTTGCCTCACTCTCAGCGCTTACATGATCAGACATGCCCTCCAGCCTGGCCAAGTCCTGTCCATTAGGCTGAGCTTCCGTTGCTTCCCCTGGGCAAATGGCCTCTGACATTCTCCTATTCTCTCCATCACTCACATCTCCATCATGTTCCACAGTGACCTCAGCTGCAGTCTCACGTGCTGCTACTCTCTGATCATACCGTTGCTGCCGGGTCAGCCCGTCTTGCCCTCGGACACCCATGGCCCCAACTTCCATTCGAACACATTCTTGCACATTATTCAAACGTTGCATGTGTGACTTGGTCTCCTCGCCTCCTCGCGCCAGGTTCTCCATGTGTCCGAGTACGGACCAGCTGTGGCCGGACTGCGTATGGCTCAGCTCCGAGGAAGTGGGCTCCCCGTCCACGTTGACACTTGTAGTCTCAGAATTCTCACAGGGGTTGATTGCACATGGGGTAGTTGCACAGGGGGTGGTTGCACAGGGGGAGTCAGGTCCGGACTGCTGCACGTTGACCTCTCGGTTGCAGAGAGGCTCAGGATCATCTGAGTCCCAAAAAGACAACTGACCCAAGGACTGCTGGCCCTCCTGTTGTACAAAAGGCAAGGCAAAGGGCTGCTGGACTGCATTTGGACTCACAGGAGACATGGTGCTAAGCCCCACTCTGTCTGCGCCCCTTAAGTGCTCCAGAAAGGTAACATCTCTGCTTTCTTTCCAAATCCCGTTTCCCATATAAATTCTATATGCCTTTGACACACTGGAATACCCTGTGAAGAGACCAGGGGAGGTCTTAGACTCAAACACTCCCCTTTGGTGATCAGGTATGTGCACATGTGCTAGACAGCCAAAAGTCCTGAGCAGGGATACATCGGGCTTTACCCCATGGAAGGCTTCATAAGGCGTCTTGTCACGTCCAGTCACAGGTCCCATATTGTACAGGATGCAGGCTGTCTCCACTGCTTCCTTCCAGAGTGACTGTTTGGCAGCTGCATGCAACATGAGTGTTCTGGCCTTCTCCTTGATTGTTCGGTTCATCCGTTCAGCAACGCCATTTTGCTGAGGCGTGTATGCTGCAGAGGTCTCAAATTTAATTCCCTCCTGCGTACAGAAACCCTTCAATGTACTGTTGAGGAATTCTGTCCCCCTGTCAGTACGAATGCACTTAACAGAGCGGTTCAACTGCCTCTGCCAAAAAATCAGGAGGTCTCTGACTGCACTGCTGATTGCATCCTTGGTTTTTACTGCCAGGGCTATGACGTAGTGCGTAGCCTCATCCACAATCGTGACAAAGAAGCGCTCCCCAGTAATAGCTGTAGGGGAGATGGGGCCAACTGTGTCCAAATGAATTCTCTCAAGGGGCTCAGTGGCTGCTCTGGAACTGGTTCCAAAAGGGGGACGACTGTGCTTTCCTTGAATGCACGCTTCACACGAAGAGTGACAGTTTGCGCAAGGGGAGAGAGATACAGGGATGCCCAGGACCAAATCTTCAGACTGCAGTCGCCTCATATTAACCTCCCCTGGGTGCCCCAGTCTACTGTGCCACAGTGCTCTCAATCTGCAATCATGAGCGACTGGTGCTCTGGCTGTGTTAACAAACACAGAGACAGGGTTTCTGACTGGACTGACCTTCTGCAAGAAATACAGGCCATTTCTCTGTGCAACTGAACAAGACCAGTTTTGAGCGCCACGCATACCAGTGTAACTTCCCACACTGTCTGTCACAAAACTAGCCCCATCACGTATAGCAGCTGTCACTGAAATCAGATTAGCTGTAGCTGAAGGAACACAATGCACATTGTGAAGCCACAGGGGTTGCTGTTCTGCACTGCTCAAGCACAGGGAACCAGTTGCAATTATCTGTCCCGTGGCATCTGACGTAGCCATATGCAAAGGAATGGGATTTCTGTGCAGGGTGGGGGAATGTAGCAGGGACAGATCATTGACTAGGTGGATGGTGGCTCCACTGTCCACCAGAAAACTTCTCGCTTCTGGCATGACGCGTGTTGGTGTTAAGACATTCAGAGAAATCATGGCAGACATACCAGAGGGTGGTGGATATCCCCCGGGGAAAAAGTTGTTGCCGTTCCCGCTGCCCTCCGGAGGTCGAGCCACTGCAGCCGACGCTTGATTTTGGAATTGCGGA
Source organism: Botryococcus braunii (assembly GCA_002005505.1). Taxonomy (NCBI): domain Eukaryota; kingdom Viridiplantae; phylum Chlorophyta; class Trebouxiophyceae; genus Botryococcus; species Botryococcus braunii. The sequence continues at coordinate 424,915 of KV908450.1, forward strand.
AGCAGATTGGCCATTGCAGCCATGACTTGCTGCAGGTTCTGTTGCATCTTCTCGTCCGCCTCCTTCTTGAGGCAGTTCCTCTCAAAATGGCCTAGCTTGTTGCAGTAGCGGCAGCGCCTGTTGTCACGCCGGTCCCGTCCCTCCACCTTGGTCGATGAAGCTTGGCCCCCCTGGCCTCCAGCTTGGGTCTCCTGTGGGCTTGCAGTCCCTGGTGTGGTGGAGTAGGCTGGTGTGATGGCTGCCCTGGCCACAGGGGTGACTCTGGGGACCTGGTCGTTGAAGCCCAGTCCCTTGGCTGTGGTGGAGATGATCTCCCACAGTCCCTCCAGATCCTTCCCAGCAGATGAGGAGAACATCCCAGTCTCCTTCGCTTCCTCTGGCAGGCCCTTGATGATTGCCAGCTTGGCTTCTCTCTCCATGATGGAGTGCCCATTTCGCTTGAGTGCATGGAAGAGTGCCACCTTCCTGTTGTAGTAGTCCTCCAACGTTTCTGTCTCTCCCATGCTGGTGTGTAGGAGCTCCAGCCAGCGTGCTGTTACCTCCTGGTCTGCCCCTCCAGTAAAACGCTCTCGAACCCACTGGTAGGCATTGGCTGCCACTTGCATTGCAGCCAGCTTGGCACCCCACGCCTTGGGGACGCTCTCAATCAGCATTAGGAGCGCTGCTGCATTCTCCTCTGTGTCTGGCATTGGAGCTTCAATGGCTGCCTTGCACCTTTTGAGGCCACAGGCTGCCACATATGCCAGATCCCAGAGTGGAAATTCCACTCCCTCTCTGTCCAGAGTCACTGGACATTTGACATTCGTGGTGACGACGCCACCGGTTTTCGTCATTGCGATGCACATCTCTCCACTCTGCGCAGTGGAGTTTGCTGGCTGGCTGGGTGATGCACTGATGGAGGAGCCAGACCCAGCTGATCCAGACTCCGTTGCAGTGCGCTTACTTCTCGTTTTCATGATCACTTGTCTGCTTCTAGTTTTCATGATCAAGCCAGTTCTTCACTCCAAGCCTTAAATGACTTCCCCTGGAAGCACTTCTTCCTAGCTCTGACACTGAGTTGATCAGTCCCAGAAGTACTTCTGCTTTCCCAGCCCAGTTGCTACTGTACAACAATTCCTTCCAGCACTACAGAAGGAATAATTTTACGTGACTAGCTCGATATGTTTGAACGGCCAGACCTCACTCGTCAGTGAAGCTCGCAGTCTCGAAGCGGGGTCCGAAACCCCTTTTCTCCCTGGAAATCTGTCGTGCGTCACTGCAAGCTCAGCTTGGAAAGCGTGGGCCCATAACCTCAAGCATTTCTGCTTGCGGCGTCACCTGCAGTGATGGCACGACGGCAGCGTCACTTCGTAGCCTGTGGGAAAAACCGTCCACGCTACAACGTTTCCAGGAACAGCACACAGCACTCTCCAACAGTAGAGGTTGGTCAAGGATACCAACATGCTTCGGACAAGTCTTACAAATGATCTTAACTGCTCTCACTCTTGCTAAAGACCACGTAACACTACGCCTTGCCTGATAGCAGAGTTCAGCACCAAAGAGGCCTTGCGATGTCTACTTTACGTCACTAGAATACAATAATAGTTCATCAGTAACTCAGCAAGGTCTCTTTGTGATGTTTGTACAGTGAAACTATCTTACCGCCACAACGGTGGACGTCAACATAAGTCTCAATGAGGTCAAACATTCAGTGCGCTCTCGTCATGCACTCTCATCAATGCACACAGCAGTAATATCTAACTGGTCTGAATGTTTGAGCACAATCATATCTGGAACGGCTTTGAGAATCCTAAACACACCTGCAGTGATGGCACGACGGCAGCGTCACTTCGTAGCCTGTGGGAAAAACCGTCCACGCTACAACGTTTCCAGGAACAGCACACAGCACTCTCCAACAGTAGAGGTTGGTCAAGGATACCAACATGCTTCGGACAAGTACCGAGCCGTTCCTGGGCTGCCCAGGGATGGCTCGGACTGCAGGGATCCTAAAGTACTACCATACGTAATGTCTATTGAGAACGCATATCGTACAAGTCACGTGTTATGTCATTGAGGTACGAGTATGATCTATACCGTTCATAAAGGGCTATAACGGCTATAGTTTACACTGCTGTTGATGGCATGTGACAGGGGATGTCACTAAGTACAGTATTGACCAATTCATTCAACAAAATCATCCTATTGATACATTAGACTTTGGAATGAGAAGCTTTCAGGACTCGACTTTTATCGAGTCCTTGGGCGCCAACACGGTCAGGTATTTAACTGCTGGAGGCGACAGACTCGTCATTCGTTGGTTGGCCGAATCCTGTGCCACGGAATGGAAGTCTGTCTGTTTGCTACAAGTTGAAGCTTGCTATTGCATATTTGATTTGTGTTTGAGACAGTCGCACTTGCTTTTTGGTTGCCGCAAGGAAGGCGCTCCTGTCGAACCTGTATCAGTCGCGCGCAAGGGTACGTTGGCACTTTGACAGATAATAGAATAGCATGATGTATTTGATAACCACTGCATTTGCAATGTTGCTCATTGCTCTGGCTAAATCGTAATGCTCGGGCAATAGGTGTGTCGAGGTCTGACTGACGAAACCTCTACAAGTGCATTGACAAATCCTTTTGCGGACTTACAGTATTGATGTAGTTCTGATTTAATGATATAATTCCTATTTGGTTAGATATTTCGTTGACTGTCGCAAAGCTGTGCTATTAGGTCGTCAAGGGAACGAGTGTGCCGGACTCAGGTCCGGCACAGAACATGTTTGAGACGATGCTATAAAACCCGCTGATGTGAGAACTAATTTATGCGTATATGAGATTGTGCCAGTAGGGCAAGCAGTAATATTGTCCCATGTAATCGATTCGTTGGTTGGCCGAATCCTGTGCCACGGAATGGAAGTCCTGTCTGTTTGCTACAAGTTGAAGCTTGCTATTGCATATTTGATTTGTGTTTGAGACAGTCGCACTTGCTTTTTGGTTGCCGCAAGGGAAGGCGCTCCTGTCGAACCTGTATCAGTCGCGCGCAAAGGGTGTGTCGAGGTCTGACTGACGAAACCTCTACAAGTGCATTGACAAATCCTTTTGCGGACTTACAGGTGTTCTCTCTGCCCATAACCTTTCACAGGTTATGGGCCCACCTGCCCATCGAGCTACGCCGAAGCCAAGGTTGCAGAGTACGAGGAGTCCGCCTTGAATACCTGCTGCACGTCATATCCAGAACGATTCATATCTGCAAAGTGACCCAGACTTGCAGAAACCCATAACCTTTCACACAATGACCCAGTCTGCGGAATCATCTCCAATGGACCAGCTGAACCAACAGCCTCCTGTAAGTCTGGGTGGTCAATCCACAGAACAGGAGAAGACAGCACTCCCAGTGGTTTCGATACTGACAGCCTTACTGCACGAGGACACAACAAAGCCATCAACAACAAATGTTAAGGTAGCCCATCCCTTATTAAAGGATGGGTGGAATTTCAAGTCCTGGCTTTATGATCTGACCACTGCAGCCATCCACAAGGAGTGCACGGAGGCCTTTCAGAAACCCCTTCCTTTCACGAGAGCAAATGCTGCTGCCATGATGCTGATCACTGGCAGTGTCCCAGTGGAGTGGAGTCCTATGTTGACAATGAAGCCCTCTGCCTTTGATGCCCTGTTATACATAGCCAATAAGTTCACTGGAGGACACAACAAGTCTGTTAACCGCCAGTGGCTACACACACTCAAAACAGAGCACATGACCAGGGAGGAGACGTTCGAGACATTTGTCATGAAAAAATTCATACTTTTCCAGAACCTCCTGGACAACTCCCACTCCATTGACCCCGAAGATGTCACTAATGCTATTGTGGATTGTCTCCCCACTGAGCTAGCACAGTTCAAAGGAGCACTCTATGGGCATTGTTGCGGGCGCTCCTCAGAAGATGTGGTAAAAATCCTGCAGAGCCATGCCTATGGTGCTGGCTTCAATGACCAGCTCCCTCGACCTCTTCCCAAGGCAGCGGCAGTCCTCCCAAAGTCCCAGGACCCTGAGGCAGACCAGTCAGAGCAAGACAGAAAGAGGTCACGAAAAGTCAGGTGCTGGGAGTGTGGGAGCCGTGGACACATCAGCAAGGAGTGCACAAAATGGAAAAAGGGTACTGGAGAGGAGCAAGCTGGCGACAGAAGTAAGCATTCACTGCCAAGTGTTCCCTCTGCATCCAACAGTACCCATGTTCCATGTCCTAAAAACGCAGAAGCCGTTCCTATCTCACTGCCCAGTGTGACGTTTAATGTATTACAAAGTGGTGGGATAGGGCACTCGTGCGAGGAATGGCTTGTGGACTCTGGGGCTACTGTCCACCTGGTTAATGACTTTGGTGTATTGCAGAACCCCACAGTGTACACAGAACCACGTCAACTGCAGTTGGCTACATCAGAGTCTCATGGTTCCATCATTGCTAGTGGGAGTGTGTGTCTGGTGAATGCAGAAGGGAAGTTACTGTGGCTCCATAATGTACAATGTGTTCCACAGGCCAGCACAAATCTCTTGTCTGTATCAGCTGGGGTAAGGGATGGTATTCAATTTGTTCCACGTGAGAATGGGACCTACAACAGTCTGGTGGGACCCATGGGTTGGGAGTGCAGCATTGTAGAAAGATATGGGTTGTATGTTCTGAGGGGAATTTATCCCACCAAATATCAGGTGGCTTGTCAAGTGTGTGTGAACCCTATGTCTGCACATCATGCTGCGCACAAACCTGCACATAACTGCAAGTTGCGAAAACTTTGGCATGAGAGGTTAGGGCATCCTGGGAAGACAGCCACAGAGCGTTTGAGCAGGGAGGAGTTGTGTACTGGGATACCTGTGTCCCTTCTTCCTTGTTCAAAGTGCGATACTCACTGTGACCCTTGTGTTCGGGGAAAGCAGTGTAAACCATCTTTCAAGCCAAGTTCACATGAGCCGCCTCGAGTACTGCATCGAATACATGCGGATACGGTTGGTGCCATGTCAACTCCTGGCGTTGAAGGGGAAAAGTTTTCTGTCACAGTAGTGGATGAGTTGTCTAATTTCGTTTCAGTGTTACCAGTCACTAGCAAGGCTACCATTGCATCTCATTTGACAGACACTATTACATACTGGGAGAGACAGACAGAATCCAAGGTTAAGGCGGTTAGGACTGACAGGGGCACAGAGTTCTTGAATAAAACGTTTCATGGGTTCTGTACAGAGAATGGCATTCACACTGAGACCTCTGCCGCGTATACTCCACAGCAGAATGGAGTTGCTGAGAGAATGAATCGAACATTGAAAGAGAAGGCCAGAACATTGCTGTTGGGTGTTCAGGCAGATGAGAGTCTTTGGGTGGATGCAATGCTTACTGCTGCATATTTACATAATGTGATGCCAGTCTCTGGTCAGGAGAAAACCCCATTTGAAATGTTCACTGGCTCTGTCCCTGATCTGTCCCATTTGCGCAAGTGGGGCTGTTTGGCATACGTGAAACATGCCAAACACCAGGTGTCATCTTTGGGTGCACAGTCTGAGGCAGGTATGTTTGTGGGATACTGTCCACACACCAAGGGGTACAAGGTCCGACTGCCTGGTAGGACAGTGGTGTCTCCGAGTGTACATTTTGTGGAGAGCCAGAGTGGTGCGTCTGCCATTGGGCTTCAAGCTGCTGGGCCCGGTCCTGTATCTGCAACCCAGCCTGGATCTAGCCTGGATCCGGACCCAGCCTCACCTCAACCGGGACCCAGCCTGGACCAGGACCTGAATCCTGTGGAATTGGAGACCCCTGCATCCACTGAGGCAACAATTCCCATGGAGGACAACAGTAGCGAGGACGATGAACCCTCCCCAGCTCGCCCTCAAACTGCCCGACTGCATCCAGACCCCACTGCACCCCGCGCACCTTGTGCACCCCCTGCGCGCACTAGGCACTCCAACCTCACTGCACCCTGCGCCCCCGCCGCGTCATCCCCAGTGGCGTCTCCTGGCTCTACAGCGCCTCGTCCAGCATCCTCAAGCCAATCACCTGGAGTCAGTGAGGTGCCCAGGCGCATGCATGCTGCTACCAGGCATGGGACCTCTGCACCAACCACCAGTGGAGGGATTCGCACCATAGCCCGACTGAGACTCATGGCAGTACCACTGGCCAAGTCTCCAACTTCACGCACCCCGGGCGCATTCCCCTGGCCTGGTGGTACGGCACGTTTCCAGCTGCAGCCTGGAGCTTTGACACGTGCAGAGCGTCTGCAGCAACGAAATGCTCGTAAACAGCAACCCAAGTCTGGTGACATCACAGAGCAGGCTGGGATCGAAGCTGCTGATGAAGCTCCTACCACCGTCACTGTACATGATGACATCAGTACAGAAGAAGGGGGGATTACAACGTCCAGGGAACCAGGGGAAGCAGGAGACGTAGGGGAAGCAGGAGAAGCTGAATGTACTGGGAGGGGTACTGGAGTTGACACTGACTCTGCAGTGGAGGGTGATTCAAGTGCTGTTGATCAGTGTAGCGATGACAATGCTGTTGCTATGCATGTACGTGATGAGGCTGTAGGGAGGCTTGTTAATGCAAAATGTGAATCTGATCGTGAAACTCGACTTCGAGTTAGCAATGTGCATGACGCAGTGGACCATTCTGAGATGGTATGTGAACATGAAGAGATGATAACTGCTGCTGCTGTGAGAGAAGATGAGAGCGGGAGTCAGGAAGCACGGAGAGTAGTGGGTCAGATGAGATCCAGAGGCAAGGTTGCATTCTTTGATAATCTGCCATCTGCCACAAGGCAGAGCTCAGATAATCCATGGGCAGGATCTGCCAGGATTGTTAGAGACATTTTGCATGAGCAAGATGGGGCAGAACCCAGTGGGGAGATGCCTTCATGTGTGTTCCGTACGGCGGATTCAGGAGGGGATGCCAGTGAACCTGCCAGTATTGCTTTTCTACGTGCTTGCCTTGCTAGTCCTGCAGGAGTGAGATTTAGCAAGATTCCTGTACCAAGTAACTATCGTGAGGCACGAATGTCTGATCAGTGGGTGTTTTGGGAACAAGCCATGATCGAGGAGAAGAACTCTCTCGATGCTCATGAGTGCTTTGAGTACACTGAAAGACCCAGAGGAAAGAAAGTCATCCCAGTTCACTGGATCTATTCTGTTAAAGTCGATGCCCATGGTAATGTTATAAGGTACAAAGCTCGTCTTGTTGCACAAGGATGTCGTCAAATTCAGGGTATTGATGTGGACGAGGTCTTCGCACCCACCAGTAGCTTTGGGGCTCGACGTGTTCTTCTGTGTAAGGCAGCTGCTGAGGATATGGAAATTCATCAGCTCGATATAAAAACGGCCTTTTTGAATGGGGATCTGGAGGAAGAGGTTTACGTTACTCAACCTCCAGGATTTCACAATCGTGGTCCCCAAGTGTGTCGCTTGCGTAAGGCTCTGTACGGCCTCAAACAAGCTCCACGTGCCTGGTATCATACGCTTGATGCCACACTGGCTAAACATGGATTTACTGCATGCATGTCAGATGCAGGAATCTATGTGTCAAATGTTCCAGGGGAAGATCCTGTGTATTTGGTTCTCTTTGTAGACGACATGCTGATCATGTCAAAGGCTCTCCCACGTGTATTGGCCTTTAAGGAGACTATAGGGAAAGAGTTTTCTATTCATGATCTTGGGGAAGTCAAGGATTTCCTGGGATGTCAGATTGTTCGAGATCGAGAGCGGAAGCTGATGTGGATGAGTAGTGGGCTGAAGATAGATGCATTGGTGGACAGTTTTGGACTTAGTGGTGACACACGGGCCTATGACACACCCATGAGTAAATCATTTGTGCACACCAGTCACTCCACTCAGTCCAATCCCATTGATGGGGCTGGGGTTGCTTTGGAACCCGGGCATCGTTACTGTGAGCTGATTGGCTCTCTTCTGTATTTAGCTAATACCACACGTCCTGATATTGCTCATGCGGTAGGGGTTCTTTCACGGTATAGAGGCACACCTACCACTGCACATATGCAAGAAGGTCTTCGAGTGGTCCGGTATTTGAAGGACACTCGGGATCTTGCACTCCAGCTTGGTGGGGCACATCTCCTCTTGAGGGTTATGTCGATGCCGACTATGCGGGTGATCTAGATATGCGAGCATCCACTACAGGTTTCGTGTTCCAAGTTTATGGTGGGTCAGTTGTTTGGGGCAGCAAGAAACAAAGTGCCACTGCTACATCAACAGTGGAATCAGAGTTTCGAGCTGCTAGTCATGCTGTCAAAGAAGCCATTTGGCTTCGCGGTTTCTTGGAGGAGATTCATGTTGATGTGTGGAAACCTCCTCTGTTCATTGATAACTCTGGGTGTGTTCGGAATTTACGGAATCTTGTAAATTCCAAGTACACCAAGCATGTTGCTGTGGCATTTCACCATGCACGTGCTGCTGTCATTCAGGGTGACGTGGACGTGAAGTATGTACCCACCCAGAAGAATGTGGCGGACATCTTTACGAAACCACTCGTCCCTGTGTTGTTCAAGATTCATCGCAATACACTTGGTGTCGTTTCACGCGAGTGACGTCTTATTCTCCGGCTGGTGTTCACCACGACCGAGTGACCACGGGCAAAGGCGGAGGGTGAGGAGATTAGCTACCTTGTTGTAGGTAATGACCTAGATCAGGTAATTACTTAGGGAGCATTACTGTTTGTTGTAAGTAATGACCTAGATCAGGTAATTACTCAGGGAGCATTACCGTTGGACTTATTCAGAGGTATTCTTCTGACTCATCCTAGGCAAAACAGTCGTGCATGCCAGGCTGCCCTGGACGGCACAACACTGTTGGGCCTTAGGTGCAAACTACTGCATACTTCTTCCAGCTAGTCCTAGGAACTTGGCTGTGAAGCGACATAATTCCTTGACAGACCTCAGTCTTCCTCACGTAACTTCACATAGAGGTTTGGACAACTTTGCATTGACTCACACAGCATCGTGGCACTCAGTGGAACTTGTTTTTGGGACCTCGAATACGTCTTCGAGGTCAGTCAAACTAATTCTTAGGCGGCCACATCAGTGTGTTTAATTAGGTACAGAAAATGGGACCTTTAGGTATTTTGTCTAGGACACATCATCCGTATTGGATTACCAATTAGGGACCTTTTGGAATGAGAAGCTTTCAGGGACTCGACTTTTATCGAGTCCCTTGGGCGCCAAACACGGTCAGGTATTTAACTGCTGGAGGCGACAGACTCGTCATTCGTTGGTTGGCCGAATCCTGTGCCACGGAATGGAAGTCCTGTCTGTTTGCTACAAGTTGAAGCTTGCTATTGCATATTTGATTTGTGTTTGAGACAGTCGCACTTGCTTTTTGGTTGCCGCAAGGGAAGGCGCTCCTGTCGAACCTGTATCAGTCGCGCGCAAAGGGTGTGTCGAGGTCTGACTGACGAAACCTCTACAAGTGCATTGACAAATCCTTTTGCGGACTTACAGGTGTTCTCTCTGCCCATAACCTTTCACAGGTTATGGCCCACCTGCCCATCGAGCTACGCCGAAGCCAAGGTTGCAGAGTACGAGGAGTCCGCCTTGAATACCTGCTGCACGTCATATCCAGAACGATTCATATCTGCAAAGTGACCCAGACTGCAGAAACCCATAACCTTTCACACAATGACCCAGTCTGCGGAATCATCTCCAATGGACCAGCTGAACCAACAGCCTCCTGTAAGTCTGGGTGGTCAATCCACAGAACAGGAGAAGACAGCACTCCCAGTGGTTTCGATACTGACAGCCTTACTGCACGAGGACACAACAAAGCCATCAACACAAATGTTAAGGTAGCCCTCCCTTATAAAGATGGTTTCAAGTCCTGCTATATCTGACCCGCCATCCACGGAGGCCTCAGCCCTTTCCGAAGCTGCCAATGCTGATCATGATGCATGACATTTCACAATGCATCTG
>KV908451.1:0-80000 GCA_002005505.1 Botryococcus braunii
CATCGCCCTTGACCATGCGTGGGTCCGGCTGGTATTTGTAAATGCTGAGGCGGTCTGGGTTACGTGTGCCCTGAGAAAACATTCCGGCAAGGAGTTAAGCGGAGTACTTGACATCCTCTTCCGGAGGAAAAGATCTCCCCCGATCTGCTTTCCCCTCCCTCCATGTGTCCCATAGCAAATGGAATGTTTGGATCCTGTCCATATGTCAAGCGGAACGGTGTGGTGTTGATCGAGGCTTGCCATGTATTGTTATATAGGCAAAACTCTGCAACAGCCAGATGGGTTTTTCCCATTCTTTAGGCTTATCCCAAACATAATGTTTGAGGTAGTCCTAAAGCTACCGTGCATTACTTATATTTTTTTTTTTTTTTTTTTTTTTTTTTTTTTTTTTTGATCAGCTTTTGTGGTGGTGGCACAAGTGCACACTTACTTACCGTCCACCACAACCCATATGGCATCATTCCCGTTTGCACTCCGTGGCAACCCCGTTATGAAATCCATGGAAATGCTTTGCCATTTCTAGTCGGGATTTGCAAGGGGTAAGGAGGCCTGCGGGCAACTTGTTTGAAGCTTTGACCCTTTGACAAGAATCACAGTAGGCAACATATTCCCGCACGTCCTCTGTCATTCCCGGCCACCACCATTCCCGTTTCACCTGTTCATACATCTTGGCAAAACCAGGGTGTCCCACATACAAAGGTTCATGCAATGCCTTGAGTATATCTTGTCTTAGGTTTCTCCCCACGACTCCTTCCCATCCTTCACCTCATAATGCCCTGGACATACTTTCGTCCCTCCTTCCCATATTCCCATATCCCATTCCTGAAATGCACCTTCCTTCTGTTCGACCTCTTTCCCAACCACTCATCATCCATGTAAGCCCTCTTTACTAACTCTAGGAAGGGTTCACACGTGTCAAGCTGCTGGGTGACTCCGCTCGGGCGGGCCCTCCCGCCGGAGTCCATTGCGACCCGGGGCTTGACACTCCTGAGCTCGGGCTCCGCTGGCTCGACGTTGCGTCGGACCTGCCTGGCCGCGAGGATTGGGACCCTGGACAAGGCATCTGCGACGTTAGTCTTGCCTGGCTCCCAAACCCAGAGTATGTCAAACTCCTGCAATCGCTCAGCCCACCTAGCTCTTCTCGGGCTAAGTCCTGCCTGTTGTTGCAAAAAGGTATTACACTTATAGTCAGTGGTTACAGTGACTGGTTTTCCTAACACATAACATCTCCATTCCTGTAGAGCATACACTACAGCCAGCAATTCCCTTTCCGTAGCAGAATAGTTATGCTCTGCACTATTCAGCTTTTTGATAAAGTATGCTACTACTTTCCCGTCCTGCATGAGAACTGCTCCCACCCCAAAATCACTTGCATCACATGTCACTTGGAATGGTTTCCGAAGATCAGGTAGTGATAAGATAGGGGCCTCTACCAAAGCAGTCTTCAATGCTGAAAAAGATTCCTCCTGTTCCAATTCCCATTCCCATGCCCTCTTGCTGCTTGACAACTTTGTTAAAGGAGCAGCGATGGCACTAAAGTCCTTGATAAACTTCCTGAAGTAGTTTGCAAGGCCCAGAAACCTACGGACATCCGTGGTGTTTTTGGGTACGGGCCATTCCTTGACTACTTCCACCTTTTGTGGGTCCACCTTTAATCCATCCCTTCCAATGATATGCCCCAAGTATCGAAGTTCAGAACGCATGAACTCACACTTGGGTAGCTTGGCAAAGAGTTGCTTCTCTCGCAAGCGAGCGAAGACTTTTTCCAAATGGACATAATGCATGTTTTCATCCTTGCTGAAAATGAGCACATCATCCAAATAGACAACGACAAATCCCTCCCGAATGAAATCATGGAAGATTTCATTCATCAGCCGCTGAAAAGTGGCCGAAGCATTCGTTAAACCAAAGGGGAGCACCAGAAACTCGTACAACCCAAATGGTGTTCTAAATGGTGTCTTTGGGATCTCTTCTTCTTTAAGCCGGACCTGATGGTATCCGCTCAATAAGTCCAGGCTTGAGAAGACCTTTGCTCCTTTGAGCCTATCAAGCAAATCATCAATCCGGGGCAAGGGGTACCTATCCGGAATGGTAATCTGGTTGACAGCTCTATAATCAATTACCATCCTATAAGTTCCTTCCTTCTTTTTAACAAAAAGAACAGGAGATGCATAAGGTGAGTGACTGGGCCGGATGTGCCCTAATCAGAGAAGCTCATTCACTGTTTTAGTACTCTCTTCCATTTCTAGAGAAGATAAACGATAAGCAGGCTTATTAGGAGGTACAGAGCCAGGTTGTATCCTGATGGTGTGATACACCTGTCTGTGCGGTGGCAATCCTGGCAAACCTTGAGGAAACAAATCACTGTACTCCCTAAGGAGCACCCCCAATTGTTCCGGTTTGCCCTTCAACACCTCCTCCAGTCCCAAGGATCCCGTGAGCTTACCCGACGACGACGTTTGTTCCTCCTCCTCCTCCTCTATTATTCCCTCTTCCTCCCCCTCCACTGGGGGGTCCGAGAATAATTCCGGGACCGGCCCGCCCTGGGTACCCGGTCCCCTGGAGTTGGTTGATGAGGTGCCTGATTCGTCGTCGGAGGGATTTACCTCGTTTCCCTCCTGGGATGATTCCCCCTCCTGCTCATCCCATGCATACTCTTCAGGTCTCATGACAACATTCAACAGACAAAGTCTCCATTGATCTACTTTGTTCTTCCCCTTCCTCACTATGTTCATACCCCATTGCAACGTGCAGGGTAAGACTTTCCTGTGAGGGTCCAACGTTACCCACTTCCCTTGATGTTTTATTTGTGCTTTCCCAACCCCAACACTGACTGTGGCTTCCCTTGGAGACATCCAGTCTTGACCCAAAATGAGATCCACTCCCTCCATGATAGAATCACATACAAAGAAAGTATGGCGGGTGACTACCGAAGGGGTGAACCTAACACTAAGGTCAACCTTCCCCTTGGTTTCAGACAATGACCCATCTGCAAGGACTACTGTTGTTGCTTCCTTGTGATACCTAAGCCCTTGTAGTACTTTGCCTCGGACAAAAGAATGGGTAGCCCCAGTGTCCATGAGTGCACGAAACTCCATGCCTCGAACAGTAACGGCAAAAGTCAGGTTGAGTGGTGAGAGATTTCCCACATGCCCTACATGACAAGATGGTTGTGGCATGACACATGCAAGCACAAATGAAAAAGGAAGTATTCCTGCCTTGCCCGAGAACATGAATTGTTCATTCCTACATCCACGAGCAAGAACTTTTAGTTTGGCCTTTGTCCTGTACTCTAAGAAAAACCACTTGCTTTTCCAGACTTTTTGACTAATAATAAAGCAGGCACCAAGGCTGGGATCATGTTTTCTCTTTGCAAAGAAATCATGCAAGCAAGCCTCTGCACAATTTTTCTTAGGTACTACCAACTCGAAGGGTTCAGAGAGTGAAGACAAATAGGCCAAACAATGGGGATCCATGACCCTTGCGAGTCAAGTTTTGGGTTTTCCCTTCCCTTTCCCCTTCCACTTCCCTCTTCCCTTTCCTTTTCCTTGCCAATTACCTTGCCCTCCTTGAGGTGGTGGAAGCCCTCCTTGCACTAGTGCCACCACTGGTGGGGCCTGTGGTGCAGAGGGAAAGTAACCCGGTTGAAAAACTGGTGGTTGGAACCCTCCCGCTTTAGCTTTAGCAGCCAACCACTCCCTTTTCAACTGACATTGCCATGCTTCATGGCCCAACTGTTTGCAAAAGTAACACTCCCTATTAGCGGGGATGACCTTCCGAGAGTCCAACTTTCCTCCCTTCCCTGGTGCACCAGGGGGTCCTCCAACAGCTCCCCAGAAGGGTGGTGACCCTTGAACTTCCTCTGGGATATGAGCTGCACCAAGATTGGTGTGGAAGTTTGATAGTGTCCTCCTCTTGGGGGACCTCCCTGTGCATCCCCATGGGCACTCTTGAAACCACCTTCATACTTGACCACAAAGGAGCACAAGTCATCCAGGTCTGTGAAGGGTTTCCCTGTCCCGGGGTTAATTGTAAAAGGTTATGGACAATCGGCTTTCCCTGTACAAAGCAGACAGGTCGTCAATAGACGAAGTTACTCCAGCTACAGTCCGTACGACTGTCTGCTGAGTGTCACACACAACTGTTGGAAAAGACTAGCATCTGGTAATGCCCAGCATCTTTCACAACCAGTTCCGTTACATCATTATCTTGTACACAAGCACCGATCAAGCAATCACTAGATAAGGCTCTAGACGGCTACGTTCAAGTACATGCCTATACTCCCTAAAGTCACTGTCCCTTATCTGTTTGAGTGACTACAGGGTACACTAAGCTTGTTCACTCTCACAATAGCAACAATGATACAACACACACTGCCGCACCGTACCTGTACAAAGCAGACAGGTCGTCAATAGACGAAGTTACTCCAGCTACAGTCCGTACGACTGTCTGCTGAGTGTCACACACAACTGTTGGACAAGACTAGCATCTGGTAATGCCCAGCATTTTTCACAACCAGTTGGTATTCACTCCGGTGGGGCAGCCTTAAGAGTTCATCCGACAAACGTGTGATCTAGATAGGATTGTACCTTATGTTCGAAAACGTCCAGAATCTGCCGTGTCTCAAGGTACCTTATGTTCTCAATGGACCCATATCCTAATAGTGCACACATGAAGATCACTTAAAGCACAAGGCATTCAATAATAATGTTCAGAACTCAACACTTCCCCTTGCCTGCATGCTTTATGTGTATCTTCTCAAACCTAGTGAATCACGATGACCAATAAACACGGGCTTGGCAAGTGGCTTGGTCATAATGTCAGCCACATTGCGAGCAGATTCCACATAGAGGATATCTACCTGCCCAAGTGCCATAGCTTCCCTAGCGTAGTGGAAGCTTACCGCAACGTGCTTTGTGAATTTGGAATACAGGGGGTTCCGTAAATTAGAAATGCATCCTTGGTTGTCACAGAAAATTTTGACCCTCCAAGGTGCAGCCCCTATCTCTTCCAAGAAGCCCCTTAGCCAGTTGGCTTCCTTCACAATATGGCCAGCTGCCATAAACTCAGCTTGCACAGTTGAGGTAGCAACTGAGCTCTGCTTCTTGCTTCCCCAAACCACGGCACTACCATAGACTGATAGAACATAGCCAGTGGTGGAATACCTGTGGTCCAGGTCCCCAGCATAGTCGGCATCAACATAGCCTTCTAGCTCAGGGCCCTTTCCACCCAGAGTAAGAGCTAACTCTCTGGTATCTCTCAAGTACTTCAGCACTCGAATGGCCTCATTCCAGTGTGAGGTAGTGGGTGTCATTCTATACCTTGACAACACTCCAACAGCCTGAGAAATGTCAGGCCGGGTCGTATTGGCTATGTACAGCAACGATCCAATTAACTCGCTGTAACGATGACCAGGTGGCAGAGGGGTACCAGCCCCATGTGACAAACCATCTGAGGACTCGGGTCTGCTGCTAGCCACGAAGTCCTTGGACATGGGGATATCAACCCCACGCCCATCATCAGCAACGCCAAACTTCTCCACAAGAGCATCAATCTTGGGAGTGCAACTCATGGAAATAGTGCCCTGAACTCTATTGCGTAGGACCTGACACCCCAGGAAATCATTCACCTCTCCCAAATCATGGATGGTGAAGTCCTTCTTCAATAACTCTTTCCCCCACTCAATCTCTGCAACCACTCTAGCAACTATGAGAAGATCATCGACATAAACAAGAATAAACGATAGATTACCATCAGGGGCCCTCCTGATGTATACCCCAGCGTCGCTCTTGCACACACTATACCCCATCACGCTCAACTTGTCGCTCAAGGTCTTGTGCCAAGCCCGTGGGGCTTGCTTAAGACCGTAGAGTGCCTTCCTGAGCTTGCACACAACTCTCGTTTTGCCATTCTCAAATCCTGGTGGTTGGGTCACATAGACCTCTTCCTCCAACTCCCCATTGAGAAAAGCTGTCTTGATATCCATTTGGTGGATCTCAAGATTTTGTGTGGCAGCCACTGCCAGCACAGCTCTCCTAGCACCATAGCTGCTGGTAGGTGCAAAAACCTCACCAACATCTATACCAGGAATCTGTCTGCAACCCTGGGCAACCAATCTTGCTTTAAACCGAGTGACATTCCCATGTGCATCGTTTTTTGTGGAAAAAATCCAATGAACAGGGATAACTTTTTGCCCATGGGGTCTTTCCACATACTGCATAACCTCATGGGTGTCTAAAGACTCCATCTCCTCTTGCATTGCCTGCTGCCAAAACTCCCACTGAGGTGAGCGCTGGGCTTCCCTCAAGTTTGAGGGCACGTGAACTTTTCCCAACCTGACAGAAGGTACACTCTGTACCTTATGCTGTGGTGCAGCAGGGCTGTCAGCCTTACTGGTGCTGTTCCCTTCTCTCTCTCTCTCTCCCTAGTTGCCAGAATAAGGTACATTATGTACCTTATGCTGGGACTGGGCAGTACTGCCGGGATTATCTGATTCCTTCTCAAGTCTCTCTCTCTCTCCTTGACTACTGGACCATTTGCAGCACCCTTACATTCTCGCACCTTCCGCAATGCAGAGGGGAGCAGCAGCTCTCTCTCTCTCCTGGACTCACACTTGGGCACACTACCCAGACTTGCCTGAGCTGCGCCTACAATGTCAGCCTGCACACCATTAGCATGACTAGCCAGTGACTGGGATTGGGCACCAGCTTCCCCTACTGCTGGCATGTCTAACCCACTACTCTCATCTCTTACATCTGCACCGAACATAGCCTCGACTGTCTCAACCTGCCCCTGCATATCAGGGAGACCAACCATGTTTGGCTCACTCACAATTGCCTGACCTGGGTCAGGGGCATGCAATGGGATGTCAGAATGCTCTCTCCTAGCCACGCGCTGTACATAACGCTGCTCCCTTGTAAGGGTGGTCCCTGGAGGAAGGGGAATTTGTGACTTCCCCTGCATTCGCAACCCCTCTTGTACCTTCTGCATTTTTTTCTACCTGGGATTGAGTTTCTACACCCCCCCTGGCCAGATTCTGCATATGCTCAAGCACCGACCAGGAGTGCTGAGATGGTTCTGGGGTCCCAACAGTAGAATCCAGGCTGGTGGGGGTTCCTTGGTCATGTGCTGCTATGGTCCCGTCTCCAGACTGATCCCCAGCACAAAGTCCAGAGGTCCCAGGAGCCCCAGTGGAAAGCGTCTCCACTCCATGGTCATCCTCCTCATCCCAGAACGTGGGTGGAGCAGCAGAGGGAATTGCTTGAGGCGTTGCCAGATTCTCACTGCCAAGGGGGGGTGATATCCTAGAATCATAGACAGACCCAGGCTGGACCTTTGATAGACCCACTCTCTCAGCCCCCCTCAAGTGCTCGATAAAGCTGACGTCCCTACTCTCCTTCCACACTCCATTCCCCACGTACACACGATACGCTTTAGACTGTGTAATAACTCAGCGGAATTTATAAGGAAGTAAGGCAGGAGGGGAGAAAGGAACGAGGCGCGACACGAGGTCCGTCACTTGGGGCAAGCAAGCGTTTACAAGAACCACCCCACCACACAGCTTACCCTTGTGGTTTCTCCAGTTCTGTCCTCTCGTGTTAATCTACTCGGCACGCGGGTTCCTAGCCAAGGGACGCCTATGATTCGGACTCGGCCCATGTACGACTTATGTCCCTCTATCCTTCGTGAGAGCCCTAGATCGTCCACTCGCTGGCGTGCTAACGGTGACAACTATTGTCATCAAACACACGCAATGACGGAGTGCCAACTATGCATGGCGTAAGCAACCATCACCGACGGAAGGTGCTACTCTCGTTCGAGCGGCTAACCACGTGGCTCCCACGGGCGTGCAGTATGGTGCCAAAGGGCGTCTCCCGCAAATGTCCCGAAATGCTCGGAAATCCTCGCATTCCGTTACATTATCCCCCCTTAGTCCTTTGCATGTCCTCATGCAAACCCACTCGAGGATTTTCACTGAGAAGAACAACCAGAGAAACCGGTAAACTGGACGGCCCAAACCTCCAACTGCCGTCTGACCCCTGCCGAATTGGTGGTTCATGGGGTCCCCACTTCCAATGTATAAATCTCCAAGTAAACACTTCCTTGCCATTTATTTATTTTTTATGGCTTTTCCAGGACACTAGGTAGACTTGCGTCTAATCTTATTCGAAGAACAAACATGAAGAAATAAACGTTCAAACATGAAAAACAAGTGTCCCATTTCCCAAGTCCAAGAGAACATAAAAATCTAATCCAAAAACATACAACACAAAAGAATAATTAAAGTGCTTAAGTCCAAAAAGTAGGGAACTTCCATGGAGAAGTTCCATGCTCCCAATGAGTCCCGTTCCCGTAATGGATGATCCCAAGTCAACATACTATACAAATCCGCATAAGGTACATATTCCAGTTCATGCCGAACGACTCGGGTTGCGTTGGCTCTGAACCATGATCCAAAAGGAACAAACAAACAAACAAAGAAACAAAGTCCAACGTTCCCAAAAGTCCCAACAACACAAACTTTCAAGGTCCAAGATTTCAAGAGAGTCCAAGTCCCCCTATTGACATAGACAGTCCAAGACCTGCTAGTCACATAGAAGAATCCTAATCCCTCTCCAATTTCCAAGTCCCTTCTAGTCACATAGTCCACCATCACCAGAAAAGTGCCCAGGATCCACAACTGATTGCTTGGCTAGCAGGTGTACTCCCCCCCACCTATCCAAAGCGTGCAGACTCCGGGCTGCAACATGCCATGGTGTGTGACATCTGTCCACCCACACCGGAGTGGGCGACCCACTCCCAATCCCATCCCGAGGGGGTGCACACATTTGCAATCCTACCACCGGCTTGTCTGTGCAGATCCTTGCGTACCCGACAAGGACTCCCTCCTAAAGAGAGCAAAGACAAGGTAACCGACCGGAGGAGCGGGCAGCAGGGGAAGGCCTCAAACGGCCGTCTCGCCCCACTTGGGCGGGCCCAACTCCTGGTGACGGTGGTAGGCGTTGATGGTGTCCTTTGCGTGGTCGAACATGTCCAAGGGCTCCCATCGTCTCCGACGTCATAACCTGACCACAGTACCCAGTATTGGTAGGCTGGGGTACTGTCCGGGAAGTGGAGGGCCCGGTTCCCCTTCATCAAGGGACGGTGACCGAGGATGCCGTCCACGACGTATTCGGCATTCTCCGTGCCGTCATCGCCCTTGACCATGCGTGGTCCCGGCTGGTATTTGTAAATGCTGAGGCGGTCTGGGTTACGTGGCCCCTTGTAGAGGTCCACATATTCCACGTTTATGCGTGGGTGAAACTTCAGGGCGGCGGGGACGTCCAGCTCAACAGAGTTGGGATGGACGGCAGTGACCCGGAAGGGTCCAATCCGGCGCCTGGCAAGCTTTATGTACTTCTGCGACGTCAGGGCGGCTGGGAACTTCGTCCGAAGGAGAACAAGGTCCCCCTTCTTATAGATCACAGCCCGGCGGTGGCGGTTCGCCGGGCCGCCTGCCGCTCCTGAGCTGCAGCCAAAAACTTCCGTGCAAGAGTAAGGGAGTCTTGCATCTTCCGGAGGAAAAGATCTGCCCGATCTGCTTTCCCCCCTCCATGTGTCCCATAGCAAATGGAATGTTTGGATCCTGTCCATATGTCAAGCGGAACGGTGTGGTGTTGATCGAGGCTTGCCATGTATTGTTATAGGCAAACTCTGCAACAGCCAGATGGTTTTCCCATTCTTTAGGCTTATCCCAAACATAATGTTTGAGGTAGTCCTCAAGAATCCTTTAACCCGTTCCGTTTGTCCGTCAGATTGTGGGTGATAGGCTGTAGACCGTGCAGGTTTGCAGCCTGTTAAATTTAGGAGTATATCCATAAATTTACTCACAAACTTAGGATCCCTATCCGACAAAAGTTCCTCTGGAAATTCGTGGTATCTCCAGACTTTATCCCTTAGCAAAACTGCTACATCATATGAGTCAGCTTTTGTGGTGGTGGGCACAAAGTGAGCACACTTACTTAACCGGTCCACCACAACCCATATGGCATCATTCCCGTTTGCACTCCGTGGCAACCCCGTTATGAAATCCATGGAAATGCTTTGCCATTTCCTAGTCGGGATTTGCAAGGGGTGAAGGAGGCCTGCGGGCAACTTGTTTGAAGCTTTGACCCTTTGACAAGAATCACAGTAGGCAACATATTCCCGCACGTCCTCTGTCATTCCCGGCCACCACCATTCCCGTTTCACCAGTTCATACATCTTGGCAAAACCAGGGTGTCCCACATACAAAGGTTCATGCAATGCCTTGAGTATATCTTGTCTTAGGTTTCTCCCCACGACTCCTTCCCCATCCTTCACCTCATAATGCCCTGGGACATACTTCCGTCCCTCCTTCCCATATTCCCATATCCCATTCCTGAAATGCACCTTCCTTCTGTTCGACCTCTTTCCCAACCACTCATCATCCATGTAAGCCCTCTTTACTAACTCCAGGAAGGGTTCACACGTGTCAAGCTGCTGGGTGACTCCGCTCGGGCGGGCCCTCCCGCCGGAGTCCATTGCGACCCGGGGCTTGACACTCCTGAGCTCGGGCTCCGCTGGCTCGACGTTGCGTCGGAGCTGCCTGGCCGCGAGGATTGGGACCTGGACAACGCATCTGCGACGTTAGTCTTGCCTGGCTCCCAAACCCAGAGTATGTCAAACTCCTGCAATCGCTCAGCCCACCTAGCTCTTCTCGGGCTAAGTCCTGCCTGTTGTTGCAAAAAGGTATTACACTTATGTTAGTGGTTACAGTGACTGGTTTTCCTAACACATAACATCTCCATTCCTGTAGAGCATACACTACAGCCAGCAATTCCCTTTCCGTAGCAGAATAGTTATGCTCTGCACTATTCACTTTTTGATAAAGTATGCTACTACTTTCCCGTCCTGCATGAGAACTGCTCCCACCCCAAAATCACTTGCATCACATGTCACTTGGAATGGTTTCCGAAGATCAGGTAGTGATAAGATAGGGGCCTCTACCAAAGCAGTCTTCAATGCTGAAAAAGATTCCTCCTGTTCCAATTCCCATTCCCATGCCCTCTTGCTGCTTGACAACTTTGTTAAAGGAGCAGCGATGGCACTGAAGTCCCTGATAAACTTCCTGAAGTAGTTTGCAAGGCCCAGAAACCTACGGACATCCGTGGTGTTTTTGGGTACGGGCCATTCCTTGACTACTTCCACCTTTTGTGGGTCCACCTTTAATCCATCCCTTCCAATGATATGCCCCAAGTATCGAAGTTCAGAACGCATGAACTCACACTTGGGTAGCTTGGCAAAGAGTTGCTTCTCTCGCAAGCGAGCGAAGACTTTTTCCAAATGAACATAATGCATGTTTTCATCCTTGCTGAAAATGAGCACATCATCCAAATAGACAACGACAAATCCCTCCCGAATGAAATCATGGAAGATTTCATTCATCAGCCGCTGAAAAGTGGCCGGAGCATTCGTTAAGCCAAAGGGGAGCACCAGAAACTCGTACAACCCAAATGGAGTTCTAAATGCTGTCTTTGGGATATCTTCTTCTTTAAGCCGGACCTGATGGTATCCGCTCAATAAGTCCAGGCTTGAGAAGACCTTTGCTCCTTTGAGCCTATCAAGCAAATCATCAATCCGGGGCAAGGGGTACCTATCCGGAATGGTAATCTGGTTGACAGCTCTATAATCAATTACCATCCTATAAGTTCCTTCCTTCTTTTTAACAAAAGAACAGGAGATGCATAAGGTGAGTGACTGGGCCGGATGTGCCCTAATGCGAGAAGCTCATCCACTGTTTTAGTACACTCTTCCATTTCTAGAGAAGATAAACGATAAGCAGGCTTATTAGGAGGTACAGAGCCAGGTTGTATCCTGATGGTGTGATACACCTGTCTGTGCGGTGGCAATCCTGGCAAACCTTGAGGAAACAAATCACTGTACTCCCTAAGGAGCACCCCAATTGTTCCGGTTTGCCCTTCAACACCTCCTCCATCCCAAGGATCCCGTGAGCTTACCCGACGACGACGTTGGCTTCTCCTCCTCCCCCTCCATTATTCCCTCTTCCTCCCCCTCCACTAGGGGTTCCGAGAATAATTCCGGGACCGGCCCGCCCTGGGTACCCGGTCCCTGGAGTTGGTTGATGAGGTGCCTGATTCGTCGTCGGAGGGATCGAGCCCGTTTTCCTCCGGGATGACTCCTGCTCATCCCATGCATACTCTTCAGGTCTCATGACAACATTCAACAGACAAAGTCTCCATTGATCTACTTTGTTCTTCCCCTTCCTCACTATGTTCATACCCCATTGCAACGTGCAGGGTAAGACTTTCCTGTGAGGGTCCAACGTTACCCACTTCCCTTGATGTTTTATTTGTGCCTTTCCAACCCCAACACTGACTGTGGCCTCCCTTAGAGACATCCAGTCTTGTCCCAGAATGAGGTCCACCCCCTCCATAATAGAATCACATACAAAGAAAGTATGGCGGGTGACTACCGAAGGGGTGAACCTAACACTAAGGTCAACCTTCCCCTTCGTTGCAGACAAGGACCCATCGCAAGGACTACTGTTGTTGCTTCCTTGTGATACCTAAGCCCTTGTAGTACTTTGCCTCGGACAAAAGAATGGGTAGCCCCAGTGTCCATGAGTGCACGAAACTCCATGCCTCGAACAGTAACGGCAAAAGTCAGGTTGAGTGGTGAGAGATTTCCCACATGCCCTACATGACAAGATGGTTGTGGCATGACACATGCAAGCACAAATGAAAAAGGAAATATTCCTGCCTTGCCCGAGAACATAATTGTTCTCCCCTACATCCCAGCAAGAACTTTTAGTTTGGCCTTTGTCCTGTACTCTAAGAAAAACCTCCTGCTTTTCCAGACTTTTTGGCTAATAACAAAGCAGGCACCAAGGCTGGGATCATGTTTTCTCTTTGCAAGAAATCATGCAAGCAAGCCTCTGCACAATTTTTCTTAGGTACTACCAACTCGAAGGGTTCAGAGAGTGAAGACAAATAGGCCAACAATGGGATCCATGACCCTTGCGAGTCAGTTTTGGGTTTTTTTTTTTCCTGAGAGCTGAGAGCAAGGGTTAGACACACTATACCTTGAGCGATCCACATGCTCGTCCGCACGTGCCGGGCGTACATTGTACTGGTAGCCTCGTAGGCTCGCACAGTATATGGTATGGTGTTCGGACCATACTAGCACTTTCGTCGGTGCACGGCCATCCTTTGCAAGAATATTACTTTTTGGTGGCCCATATCCAAGTCGGTGGACTTGCGATGTTGGTTGTTGATCCTCTTTGACGTTAGTGTGTCT
The DNA here is from genome assembly GCA_002005505.1 of Botryococcus braunii. Taxonomy (NCBI): domain Eukaryota; kingdom Viridiplantae; phylum Chlorophyta; class Trebouxiophyceae; genus Botryococcus; species Botryococcus braunii. Next base: position 13,318 of record KV908451.1, read on the forward strand.
TGCGGATGGTGTCGATGCTTAAGTGTGTCTTCGTTGCTGCTGTCGTCTATTTGGGTTGTTTCCACTAGATCGACGGATCAACAACACTTGGTATCTAGTTCATGGACTTTGGTTGGGAGAATCTATTTTCGCACCCATATAGATCGATGACGGGGATGTTCTGGCCTGCGAGGTCGCAGCTTGTGTGTGGATCCAGCAAGAAAGTTCGGATTTTTCTGTAATCTTTTAATGCGTTTGCTCCGCGTTTCGTGGGGACGGTGGGGAGGAGGTGGCACTTCACGACGGTGAGTGTGCGCTTCCTCGTTTGGTTTGCTTTGGGTTGCTAATCCTTTGCAATTGTTTTTCAACTTGCATTGCCTTAATGAAACTTTGGTGTTTCAAGCATATCGTTGGGGTTTCGATGGTAAAGTGTCAACTTTTCCGGATGCGGATCCTACACCGGTATGACGAGGTCTTGCTTTGCTGATTGGCGCCGAGTAGCATGGAGCTGAAAATGCTTTCTATTTTCACAGTCTCTTTTTGTGCTCGGTTTGCTTAGTACTGCATTTATGGGGCCGTTGGAAAATGCCATAATGTGGATTGAGCTTTGCATGCTGGTTTTGCTTCCATCATTGCTTAATGAAGGATTTGTTCTTTTGTGTTGCGGCACATTAGACCTTTTTTGTCTGCCTGGCCCAGTTGCCTCTGCTCCTTGCTGGCATTGGTCATAGACCCGTTCACCACGTGGCCTCGTGGTGGGCAACGTGTCTTTGGGGGGAGTAGAGAGGGAGAGAGGAAGCTTACGCTGGATAGTGAGAGAGAAGAGAGATGAGGCTTACGTTGGGAGGTGAGAGCTGTGTACCCCATAGGGGAGTGACCATATGATGACGGCCTTTGGCTGATGGTTGCGCTACAAGTTCCACGAGGCGTTGAAGCGATTCTCTAGGGTGTCTTCTCACATAAGGCATAAAAGCAACCCTCTAGACATCTCCTCTTAGGACCTCGCAGGAGCTTGGTCACCTAGGAGGGGGAGAATGTAGCGCGCCGGTAGGCAGACGGTGCCGGGGCTCGTCCCCGCACGTGCCGGGCGGTACATTGGTACTGGGAGTAGCCTCGTAGGCTCGCACAGTATATGGTATGGTGTTCGGACCATACTAGCACTTTCGTCGGTGCACGGCCATCCTTTGCAAGAATATTACATTCCCTCTTCCCTTTCCTATTCCTTGCCAATTACCTTGCCTCCTTGAGGTGGTGGAAGCCCTTCTTGCACTGGTGCCACCACTGGTAGGGCCTGTGGTGCAGAGGGAAAGTAACCCGGTTGAAAAACTGGTGGTTGGAACCCTCCCGCTTTAGCTTAGCAGCCAACCACTCCCTTTTCAACTGACATTGCCATGCTTCATGGCCCAACTGTTTGCAAAAGTAACACTCCCTATTAGCAGGGATGACCTTCCGAGAGTCCAACTTTCCTCCCTTCCCTGGTGCACCAGGGGTCCTCAACACCTCCCCAGAAGGGTGGTGACCCTTGAACTTCCTCTGGGATATGAGCTGCACCAAGATTGGTGTGGAAGTTGATAGTGTCCTCCTCTTGGGGGGACCTCCCTGTGCATCCCCATGGGCACTCTTGAAACCACCTTCATACTTGACCACAAAGAAGCACAAGTCATCCAGGTCTGTGAAGGGTTTCCTGTCCCGGGTTGATGGTACTGGCCAATCTTAACTGCACATTAAGACCCTTCATGAATTAGTGCAACTTATCCTGCTCTACCATTTCATATTCCACCTCAATATCCGAAAGCAAAGCAACAAATCTTTCATGTACCTCTCCACACTTTCATTTCCCTGGTAGACTTTGTCAAGCTTTTGTCTTGCTATTGCTACTGTGTCAGTGGCATCATATCTTTTGGACATAAAAGCTTTAAAGTCTTCCCACTCTATGGCATCTTCCTCTCCTCCCTCTTTTTCCCACTTACGCACAAAAGCATCCCACACTTTAAGAGGTCTTTCTTCCAAGTGTTGAACTGCCAAAGCAACCCACTTAGCATCAGGCACGTTTGTGAGTTTAGCATATGATGCCAATTTCCGTGCAAAAAACATAAAAACTTCCACGTTTTCCGTTAAAGAGAGAAGGAGGGGCAGCACGCACTTGCACCGGTTTGAGGATCGGTGCTTGGGCCTCAGCCTGCCGAGCCTCCAACTTTTGTTCGACTAACGTGTTAATGTATTCTTCAATTTCATCCTTTGACAAGGGGCGTTTCTTCCTTTTGCCTTCCGATCCCTCGGTTGTAGGGCGATCGGGTTCATGGAATCGACGTCCTCTCTAACAAATCCGTAACCTCGAAGCCTTCCCGCAAAGAACCTTCCAGAAGGCTTCGGTCGTCCTCAGAAAGGTTTTTAAACCTATTTGATGTCACCGAGCTCATCTACGAGGGCATCCCAAAGTTAGATCCTTCCATCGGCATCTGCCAACTTCCAACAACTTGATCGAAAACCCCAAAGGATTGATAACGGCTTTCGCCGATACCAAATGTAATAACTCAGCGGAATTTATAAGGAAGTAAAGGCAGGAGGGGAGAAAGGACGAGGCGCGACACGAGGTCCGTCACTTGGGGCAAGCAAGCGTTTACAAGAACCACCCCACCACACAGCTTACCCTTGTGGTTTCTCCAGTTCTGTCCTCTCGTGTTAATCTACTCGGCACGCGGGTTCCTAGCCAAGGGACGCCTATGATTCGGACTCGGCCCATGTACGACTTATGTCCCTCTATCCTTCCTGAGAGCCCTAGATCGTCCACTCGCTGGCGTGCTAACGGTGACAATATTGACGACCAGGGTCGCACATGGTACAGAAGTGCGAGGAACCATGACACAAAGAAATTCATGGGGGTCAGGGACCTGCTGAGTAGGACCCACATTGTAGAGGAGGGTAGCTGTCTCAGGCTCTCCAAGGGAGGGTCTGCAGCATGGCCACAGAGTCCTTGTTCGCTCCTTCAGGGTCCTATTCATCCTCTCCGCCACCCATTCTGCTGAGGCGTGTAGGGCGCTGAGGACTCCATCTTAGTGCCCTGCTGAGCACAAAACTCTTTGAATTGCTGGTTCAGGAACTCTGAACCCCTGTCAGTCCTCACACACTTCACAACCGTGCCTCGTTGGGTCTGCCAAAAGCGGAGCAGGTCTATCACAGCCTTTGGGATGCAATCCTTTGACTTCACAGCAGGAGGCAACTTGGTGTGAACTTTCATCCACTACAGTGACCCAATATCGTTCACCTGTGATGGCAGGAGGTGATATGGGACCCACAGTATCCACATGGACTCTATCGAGTGGGTGATGTGCAGGCCTGGAAGATACAGGGAAAGGAGGTCTGGAGTGTTTCCCTTGTATACACGATTCACAGTGCTTGGGGCACTCAGAGCAGGGAGCAAGGGAGATATTGATTCCTGTAACCAGATCTTCCTTGGAGAACCTCTGCATGCTGCTGGCACCAGGATGACCTAACCTAGCATGCCACACAGATCTCTCGCTACACACGTGTCCTTTCCTAAGATGAGACGCCTCAGCCATGTGATCAATATGTCTGCAGCCAACTTGCTGCCCTCTGACAGGACTAACAAACTCCAAAAAAAACAGACCTCGTGCGCGGGTGATATCTCCACACCACCCTTCAGGTCCCTTCATGGCTGTGTAACCACCTGCAGTGTCAGTCAGGAAAGATGCTCCATCCTGAATTGCACCAGTGACTGAAATGAGGTTGGTATGCGCAGAAGGAACACACTGCACATTGTGCAGCCAGAATACTTCGTGCCTTGCATTCACAAGGCATACAGACCCAGATGCAATGATTCCTCCCTTGGCGTCTGAGGTTGCCAAGTGCAGAGGAAGAGGCTGTCTATGCATAACTGGATTATGGAGCAATGAGAGATCATTGACTATATGCACAGAGGCACCACTATCTATTAACCAAGATGTGCTGCTAGCTCCATGCGAAGTTGGGGCAAGCACATTGAGAGAGATAAACATCGCCTCACCAGAAGGAGGGGTGGAGGTGGTAAATGCCACCCCGGAAACGTGTGTTGACTTGTTGGATAGTTATATGCTGAAGGAGGTCCAGGGCTGGAAGCGGATGAAGGCGGGCCACCCCGGCCAGATCCATGGTCCCACCAGGCTTGAGGAGACGACTGTGGGCCTCCCTGGCCCCAGTAAGCTGCAGGCCCAACGCTTGCCGCTTGCATGTTTTGATGCAGAGCCTGCAGCTGCCTGAGCGGTCCGCAGTCAGTCATGAAGTGGCCCTTTGCCTTGCAGAAGTGGCATGTAAGCTCCTCTCTGGGCCTTCTTGCCCTGCCAGGTCCACGCCCCCTGCCACCAAAAGTAGTTGCAGAGGGGCCAGCGGGAGGCTGTTCGTTTGCTGGTAGTGCTGCTCCAACTCCCGGTACTGCTCCCACTCCTGGTGCAGCTCCAGCGCTTGATGACGCTCCAGCTACCCCCCCAGAGGGACCAGCCACTGCTGCAGCTGCCATGGCCTGAGGTGTTCCCTCTGCAGGTGGGTCCTTGTACCCACGGCTGGCTGCGGCGCGCAGGATTCTTTGAATCAGCTCCAATGGCGGCTTGTCGGTTGCCATAACCTCCAGGGACTCGAGCCTCAGCACAGGAGGGAGGCCCTTCACCATCAGCTCCCCAACATTGTGGTCCAAGAGGATGAACGCGTTGTTTCTGAGACTTGTAGCCAGATCCATCATTCTGTAGAGGTAGACCTTGAGTGTCTCCCCTGTCTTGATGCCCTGCTCCATTTCCTTGTACCACTCAAGGTTGATGTCTTGGTTGCTCCCTCCAGTGTGACTGTTCTTCACCCACGCGATGAAGTCGAACGCTGCTTTGTGGCATGAGATCTGAGAATGCCAGATGACTGGAACTGACTGGATCAGCCACTGCTTGATGGCTGAGTTCTCCACCGACCCTGGCATTGGCCTCTCCAAAGCCGCTCTGACCCCCTTGGTGTTTGCGCACGCCTCCAAATTTTCATACCAAAATTCAAAATTGCGCCCTCCATCATCAAGCATGACAGTCATCTTTGGATTAGAGGTATTGGGGATGTAGGCTGCCTTGTCAATCTCCACCTTTGGTTCTGCAGTGGCTGATTGTGTCCCGGTCATAGACTGCCCTGGAGTGGCCCCACTGACTTCTCCAGGTTGAGACATTGCTGTTTCACTGCTACTTTCCTTTTCTTTGCCCTTTTTGTCATACTATTGTCACTTCACCAGCCAAACTTACTCATAAACTTCTGGAATGCAGCAATACCCTACAATTCCCTCCATGTCATGGAAATTTACCAGCCAGTCTTGCACAGTAGTAGCAGATATGTTCCCCTCAGAAGTTTGCGCCGGAGTCCGGCCCGACTCACTCAGTGCTTCTAGACAACGTCTATGAATGATAAAGCACAGCTAAAACTTCAATTATGAATTTCCCAGAAAGGTAAACTGTGAGTAAGATAATGGTCCTGGTACACTCGAGTTCCCTTGCGCCGCTGCGCCATGCTCGAGCTCCTTTGTTGACGCTTACGTCTGACCCATCCGTAGACGACCTTCACTCCTGCTTTTACTTGGCTCAGCTGGAAGGGCGTGGGCCCATAACCTGTGAAAGGTTATGGGCAATCGGCTTTCCCTGTACAAAGCAGACAGGTCGTCAATAGACGAAGTTACTCCAGCTACAGTCCGTACGACTGTCTGCTGAGTGCCACACACAACTGTCGGACAAGACTAGCATCTGGTGATGCCCAGCATCTTTCACAACCAGTTACGTTACATCATTATCTTGTACACAAGCACCGATCAAGCAATCACTAGATAAGGCTCTAGACGGCTACGTTCAAGTACATGCCTATACTCCCTGAAGTCACTGTCCCTTATCTGTTTGAGTGACTACAGGGTACACTAAGCTTGTTCACTCTCACAATAGCAACAATGATACAACACACACTGCCGCACCGTACCTGTACAAAGCAGACAGGTCGTCAATAGACGAAGTTACTCCAGCTACAGTCCGTACGACTGTCTGCTGAGTGCCACACACAACTGTCGGACAAGACTAGCATCTGGTGATGCCCAGCATCTTTCACAACCAGTTGGTATTCACTCCGGTGGGGCAGCCTTAAGAGTTCATCCGACAAACGTGTGATCTAGATAGGATTGTACCTTATGTTCGAAAACGTCCAGAATCTGCCGTGTCTCAAGGTACCTTATGTTCTCAATGGACCCATATCCTAATAGTGCACACATGAAGATCACTTAAAGCACAAGGCATTCAATAATAATGTTCAGAACTCAACACGTTTTGCCGCCGATCCCGACCGACCTCGTCCCTTTGGTGGGCAAACCTCCTCGATACACGTTAAGGAGGCTCCCATACCCTGGAAATACTAGACCTTATTATTCATATCTGAAAGAGTTGGATATTGAGGTGCCAGATATTCCAGAGGGTGTTGACCCGGTCGACTCGACTTCGGGTTATGACTGGAAGGGCTTGCTTTCCAAGGTTTTTGACTTTGAGACTGCTGAGGAAGCTCTTGAGTGGGCAAGGCTCGGCATTGTTGAAGTCATCAACGATTTGAAAGAGGCTCGGGCACTTATGACGGAGTGTGCCGATTCAGTTCGGCACCCGTCCTCTGAGGGCGACGATGGCCTAGGCCTTGCACAATGTTCCAAAGATTTAGTGGAAGCTTCCACTATTTGGGCAAAAGTTGTGTGGAGGTATTGGCTTTGGTGCGCTGCGGCGCGCGCTTTTTATGCTCGGATCCCGAGTCATGTCCTACACGACAGAAGGGTGACCAGCATAGAGTCGTCCGTCCAGGCTCTTAACACTGATATTGGGTCTTTGGGAACCCAAGTTGGCAGCCTGGACGGCAAGATGGACGCGATTATGCGTTTGCTGCAAGGATCGGGGGGGGGACAAGGTGCGTCTCCCTCGCCTATGCCTTTCGTTGCTCCTAAAACGAGGCCTCCAGCGCCTATTTTTAATGGAAGCAAGGATGGGACTAAGATAACAACTTGGTTCGAGCAGTTTGCGGCATACGCGGCGTTGTTGCAGCTCACTCCTGACACGCTTGTGGATCACGCATCCTTGTGTCTTTCTGGGAAAGCAGCTGAACAATGGGCTTTGATTAAAAAGTCTTTGGCTTTGCATGGCAAGGATGTGAAAGACTTTGATTTGTTCAAAGCTGAATTGTTGGCCAACTTTGTCGATATGTCAGTGGAAGACACCGTGCGATATCGTTTGGCGCAACTTAAACAATCTGGAACAGTGGCTCAATACTATACTGCCTTTAGGGCAATAACAGTTGAGGCAGTCACATATCCAGTAACTGGGCCTGAAGCTTGTGCAGCTTTTCGGGCTGGCCTAAAACCCGCTCTACTTGAACTCATTATGAAGGATGCCTCGGTAAGGCGTGAGATGAGCAATGTGGAGGCGGTGGTGAAAGCTGCCAAAGAGGCTGAATCTTTGTTGGCTATGCTTTCAGGTGTCTCCAAGGGAAAGGAGAAGGTCTATGGGGACCGCGAGGAGGGAGAAGTACCTCGGGACCGTGGGACCAAGCGTCCCGCCCATAACCATCCCAAGGGAGCCACACGCCACTTGGGCAAACTTCAGAAGAAGTACGGCCTAAGCCAGGACAGGCGAGAGGCGGCTGGGAAGCTGGCCGCTGGCGTCTGTTTCGAATGCAACAAGCCCGGCCATTTTGCATTCGAATGCCCTCTCAAGAAGGGGTCTTCTGGCAAGAAGACAAGCCCCGGCGCGGGACCTTCTAATGCTTGAAGGTGTGGGCCTTCGCTTGGCGATGTAGGCCCTGCATGTTTGACGTCTATTCATGCATTTGCTTGTCAAGAAGCCGTGTCACAGCTTGTGATGGTGTTTCCTGCCGAGGTGCAGGGGAGCAAGGCCACGGCAATGCTGGACTCTGGAGCTTCTTGCAATGTGGTCAGTGCAGACTTTGCTAAAGCCCTTCACTTGGAGATTGTGCCGCCGAAGGGGGATTCTTTAAGCATTAAGTTGGCTGACGGGAGAACTGTAAACCATATCGGATGTGCTGTCTTAGACATTGTCATCCAGGGGGTACAGTTTGCTAAGGTGTCGTGTCTTGTGCTAGACTTTGCCATGGATTGGAATGTGCTGTTGGGGACTCCCTGGTTAAAGACATTCCGTGCAAATCTCATGTTTGAAGAGGACACCGTTAGGGGGTATACAAGAAAGAACAAGCCGTTCGTTTTGCGTTGCCCGCCTAAGGAGGAGAGGCCTTTGAAGGGTTCAGAAGTGGAGGATGTGCCTAGATTGGTTTTGTCTGCGGTGCAGGCTAGAAGGTTAAGCAGAAAAGGCTGTCAGTCCTTTCTGGCAATTGTAACCGATCTGTCTACCGATCCGAATGTCTCCATTCCTTCTCCTAACTCTCCTGTTGTTGACATACTCAGTGAATTCCAAGATGTTTTCCCTGAAGATGTCCCGCACCTTCCGCCTGAGAGGCAAGGGGTTAGACACACTATACCCTTGAGCGATCCACATGCTCGTCCACCGTCTCGTCCGTTGTACCGGCTTTCACGCTTAGAGTATGATGAGGCGTTACGCCAGACAAAGCTATTGTTGGACAAAGGGTATATCCAGCCGTCTACATCACCCTATGGTGCGCCCATTCTTTTTGTGCAAAAGAAGGATGGAAGCCTCCGGATGGTCATTGATTACCGAGCTTTGAATCGACAGACGGTCAAGAACAGGTATCCGATGCCTCGTATCGATGATACTCTTGATCAACTGCAGGGTTCTACAGTGTTCTCTAGTCTTGACCTCACGTCTGGCTATCACCAGATCCGGATCACAGATGAGGATATGCCAAAGACAGCTTTCAGAACACCCGCGGGGTTGTTCGAGTGGCGGGTTTTGCCATTTGGGCTGACTAATGCCCCGGCCACGTTTCAAACTGCCATGAATGCTATCTTTGCTCCTTACCTGCACAAGTTTGTGCTCGTGTACCTTGATGACATCCTCATCTACAGCAAGTCCATTGAAGAGCATAGGGAGCATCTCCGCAAAGTCCTTGAACTGTTGCGGCAGCATAAGTTGTATGCTAACCTAAAGAAGTGCTCTTTCGCCAAGGATGAGCTGGAGTACTTGGGCCATTTAGTCTCAGCCGATGGGATTAAAGTGGACCCACGTAAGGTGGCTTCAGTTGCTAATTGGAGCACACCGAAGAATGTTGGCGAGTTGCGGTCTTTCCTGGGGCTGGCAACTTACTTTCGCAAGTTTGTTCGCAATTTTGCAGCACTTGCATCGCCACTGTACAGACTCCTACGCCAAGGTGTGACCTGGGTATGGAGTGCTGGGTGTGTTCGGGCGTTTACCGAGATTAAACATGCCTTGACACATGCACCTTGCTTAGCGTATCCTGACTTCTCAAAGCCGTTTGAGGTCCATTGCGATGCGTCTTTGGCAGGGTTGGGGGCCGTGTTGTACCAGGAGGGTCGCCCAGTTGCCTACGAGAGTCGTCGCTTGACTCCCGCTGAGGTTAACTATCCTACTGGGGAGCAAGAACTTCTAGCTGTGGTGCATGCATTGACAGTCTGGAGGTGCTACCTAGAGGGGGCCCCTGAGTTTCGTGTAGTCACGGACCACAAGGCCATCACTTATTTGGACACTTTGCCTACTTTAAGTAGACGGCAAACCAGGTGGGCAGAGTTCCTTTCAAGGTTCAATTTTCGCATGGACTATGCCCCCGGAACGTCCAATGTGGTGGCTGACGCTCTGAGTCGGCATCCGTCCGACTATGAGGCTCCTTGTCCAATCATCAATGGCGTGGTGATTGGTGGGTGTTCGCACCCGGCGCACCGTTGTCTGCCAACGCTCTCTCTTTGTGCCTTGGTTGGCACTATCCGCTCTGCGGGGGAGGGGAGTGCTGCGGCCGGGGTTGCTCTGTCTTGGAAGGACAAATTTGTCCAGGGTTATACTCAAGACCCATGGTTCCAAGATAAGCAGAATGTTGAAGGTCTGCTAGACTTTGACGGCTTCCTTCTGAGGGAGGGGAAGGCCGTGGTTCCGGATGCTTTCGGGCTGCGAGCTCACATCCTCAAGGAACTGCATGATAGCCCGTATGCTGGCCATCAAGGAGTGAAGAAAACCTTGGCCCTGGTAAGGCGCCATTATTGGTGGCCTACCATGCTTGCTGACATCGAACGTTACGTGCTAACGTGCCACTTGTGTCAGAAGAACAAGGCTCGGAACACTTTGCCTGCGGGGTTGCTGCAACCTTTACAGTTGCCGCTGAATCCTTGGCACACGGTGACTATGGATTTCATTACCCAATTGCCTAGGACAGGCAAGGGTCATGATGCCATTTTCGTCGTAGTGGATAAGCTGACCAAGATGGTGCATCTTATGCCCACAACCACCAAGGCTACGGCTGAGCAGACGGCTAAGCTGTACGTTGACAATGTGTGGAAGTTGCATGGTGTTCCCCAAGTGGTGGTGTCCGATAGAGATAAGCTCTTCACCAGCCACTTTGCTAGAGCTTTGTGTCAATCCATTGGGACTCGACAAGCCATGTCAACAGCCTACCATCCGCAGACGGATGGGCAGACTGAGAGAGTGAATCGAGTGCTCGAGGACATGCTACGCATGTATGTGGCCAAGTCCCAGGATGATTGGGATGAGAAGTTGGTCTGTGCAGAATTCGCGATCAATAATTGCGATCACGAGTCCACGGGGTCCTCGCCGTTTTTGCTGAACTACGGGTTTCACCCCCACCTGCCAGTCGCGATTCTCCCCAATAGACGGGTACCTGGTGCGTCTGACTTTGTTCAGGGCATGCAACGCCTCATCAATGAGGCCAGGATGACCCATCGGGTGGCCACTGCGAGACAAGCGCAGTATGCCAACACCAAACGAAGGGCCGTTCAATTTGGTGTGGGGGACTGGGTCCTCCTCTCCTCAAAGAACCTCCGTTTCAAGGTAGGCACGCCCAAGCTCCTCCCGCGTTGGGTAGGGCCGTTCCAAGTCGTGAAACGTGTGGGTACCCAAGCTTATGAGCTTGACCTCCCGGCACGATGGAGGATTCATGATGTCTTTCATGTCTCCAACCTGGAACGGTACCGGCGGGATGGTTCGATGCAACCCCCACCACCTGCCGAGGTGCTGGAGGGGGAAGATGAATACGAGGTGGAAGCCTTAATGGACCACCGTCGTGTCAATTCACGTGGCCGTCCCAAGTATGAGTACCTTGTCCGCTGGAAGGGTTACTCGTCAGAGCATGACACCTGGGAAGAGGAACGGAATTTGACAAATGCTCCCAATGTTGTAAAGGGATACTGGGACACAGTCAACGCACGGGCACCACGAGGCGGGGCACGCCGTCGTGGGCAGGTTGACTAGGGGAAACACAGCAGCACGAGCCTGTCAAGCTGCGTCACCGGGGGGTCGTGGTTTACCCATACGTTCGCGTGATCACAGAACGTCCCCTGACTTGGTGGCTAAGTGTCGTCCAGCCCCGGCCCCTACTATCCGCCCTGAAGCTAGCAACTTCACTGCTTCTTCATGGGAACCTGTACACGTGGAGTGTACATTTGTTCACGCCGACGACTGCCCTTTGGGCCCCGTCACTGCGGGATTCTGGTCTAGGCGTACCATAGAGATACCTCAGGCAAGTGTACACCCAGGCTGCGGTCTGGTGTCTGGAGGAGACTCGCCGGCTCAAAGTGTGATGTATAGAAGTGTGGCAGTGACCTTCTATACACCTCTGCCTGTGACTGCGGCTTGCTTTGGCAGGCCTCCCGGGAGCTCGGTCACCTAGGAGGGGGAGAATGTAGCGCGCGGCAGGCAGACTCCGCCAGGGTTAGCCCCGTCGGATGCCAAGCGGTACATTAGGCCAGGCGTAGCCTCTTTAGGCTTCGCGCTAGCACATACGGTGTGGCGCTCGTGTAATAACTCAGCGGAATTTATAAGGAAGTAAGGCAGGAAGGGAGCAAGGAACGAGGCGCGACACGAGGTCCGTCACTTGGGGCAAGCAAGCGTTTACAAGAACCACCCCACCACACAGCTTACCCTTGTGGTTTCTCCAGTTCTGTCCTCTCGTGTTAATCTACTCGGCACGCGGGTTCCTAGCCAAGGGACGCCTATCATTCGGACTCGGCCCATGTACGACTTATGTCTCTCTATCCTTCGTGAGAGCCCTAGATCGTCCACTCGTTGGCGTGCTAACGGTGACAACTATTGTCATCAAACACACGCAATGACGGAGTGCCAACTATGCATGGCGTAAGCAACCATCACCGACGGAAGGTGCTACTCTCGTTCGAGCGGCTAACCACGTGGCTCCCACGGGCGTGCAGTATGGCGCCAAAGGGCGTCTCCCGCAAATGTCCCGAAATGCTCGGAAATCCTCGCATTCCGTTACATTATCCCCCCCTTAGTCCTTTGCATGTCCTCATGCAAACCCACTCGAGGATTTTCACTGAGAAGAACAACCAGAGAAACCGGTAAACTGGACGGCCCAAACCTCCAACTGCCGTCTGACCCCTGCCGAATTGGTGGTTCATGGGGTCCCCACTTCCAATGTATAATATCTCCAAGTAAACACTTCCTTGCCATTTATTTTTTTTTTATGGCTTTTCCAGGACACTAGGTAGACTTGCGTCTAATCTTATTCGAAGAACAAACATGAAGAAATAAACGCTCAAACATGAAAAACAAGTGTCCCATTTCCCAAGTCCAAGAGAACATAAAAATCTAATCCAAAAACATACAACACAAAAGAATAATTAAAGTGCTTAAGTCCAAAAAGTAGGGAACTTCCATGGAGAAGTTCCATGCTCCCAATGAGTCCCGTTCCCGTAATGGATGATCCCAAGTCAACATACTGTACAAATCCACATAAGGTACACATTCCAGTTCATGCCGAACGACTCGGGTTGCGTTGGCTCTGAACCATGATCCAAAAGGAACAAACAAACAAACAAACAAAGAAACAAAGTCCAACGTTCCCAAAAGTCCCAACAACACAAACTTCCAAGGTCCAAGATTTCAAGAGAGTCCAAGTCCCCCTATTGACATAGACAGTCCAAGACCTGCCAGTCACATAGAAGAATCCCCAATCCCTCTCCAATTTCCAAGTCTCTTCTAGTCACATAGTCCACCAATCACCAGAAAAGTGCCCAGGATCCACAACTGATTGCTTGTGCTAGCAGGTGTACTCCCCCCCACCTATCCAAAGCGTGCAGACTCCGGGCTGCAACATGCCATGGTGTGTGACATCTGTCCACCCACACCGGAGTGGGCGACCCACTCCCAATCCCATCCCGAGGGGGTGCACACATTTGCAATCCTACCACCGGCTTGTCTGTGCAGATCCTTGCGTACCCGACAAGGACTCCCTCCTAAAGAGAGCAAAGCCAAGGTAACCAACCGGAGGAGCGGGCAGCAGGGGAAAGGCCTCAAACGGCCGTCTCGCCCCACTTGGGCGGGCCCAACTCCTGGTGACGGTGGTAGGCGTTGATGGTGTCCTTTGCGTGGTCGAACATGTCCAAGGGCTCCCAGTCGTCTCCGACGTCGTAACCTGACCACAGTACCCAGTATTGGTAGGCTGGGGTACCGTCCGGGAAGTGGAGGGCCCGGTTCCCCTTCATCAAGGGACGGTGACCAAGGATGCCGTCCACGACGTACTCGGCATTCTCCGTGCCGTCATCGCCCTTGACCATGCGTGGTCCCGGCTGGTATTTGTAAATGCTGAGGCGGTCTGGGTTACGTGGCCCCTTGTAGAGGTCCACATATTCCACGTTTATGCGTGGGTGAAACTTCAGGGCGGCGGGGACGTCCAGCTCAACAGAGTTGGGATGGACGGCAGTGACCCGGAAGGGTCCAATCCGGCGCCTGGCAAGCTTTATGTACTTCTGCGACGTCAGGGCGGCTGGGAACTTCGTCCGAAGGAGAACAAGGTCCCCCTTCTTATAGATCACAGCCCGGCGGTGGCGGTTCGCCTGGGCCGCCTGCCGCTCCTGAGCTGCAGCCAAAAACTTCCGTGCAAGAGTAAGGGAGTCTTGCATCTTCCGGAGGAAAAGATCTGCCCGATCTGCTTTCCCCCCCTCCATGTGTCCCATAGCAAATGGAATGTTTGGATCCTGTCCATATGTCAAGCGGAACGGTGTGGTGTTGATCGAGGCTTGCCATGTATTGTTATAGGCGAACTCTGCAACAGCCAGATGGTTTTCCCATTCTTTAGGCTTATCCCAAACATAATGTTTGAGGTAGTCCTCAAGAATCCTGTTAACCCGTTCCGTTTGTCCGTCAGATTGTGGGTGATAGGCTGTAGACCGTGCAGGTTTGCAGCCTGTTAAATTTAGGAGTATATCCATAAATTTACTCACAAACTTAGGATCCCTATCCGACACAAGTTCCTCTGGAAATCCGTGGTATCTCCAGACTTTATCCCTTAGCAAAACTGCTACATCATATGAGTCAGCTTTTGTGGTGGTGGGCACAAAGTGAGCACACTTACTTAACCGGTCCACCACAACCCATATGGCATCATTCCCGTTTGCACTCCGTGGCAACCCCGTTATGAAATCCATGGAAATGCTTTGCCATTTCCTAGTCGGGATTTGCAAGGGGTGAAGGAGGCCTGCGGGCAACTTGTTTGAAGCTTTGACCCTTTGACAAGAATCACAGTAGGCAACATATTCCCGCACGTCCTCTGTCATTCCCGGCCACCACCATTCCCGTTTCACCAGTTCATACATCTTGGCAAAACCAGGGTGTCCCACATACAAAGGTTCATGCAATGCCTTGAGTATATCTTGTCTTAGGTTTCTCCCCACGACTCCTTCCCCATCCTTCACCTCATAATGCCCTGGGACATACTTCCGTCCCTCCTTCCCATATTCCCATATCCCATTCCTGAAATGCACCTTCCTTCTGTTCGACCTCTTTCCCAACCACTCATCATCCATGTATGCCCTTTTTACTAACTCCAGGAAGGGTTCACACGTGTCAAGCTGCTGGGTGACTCCGCTCGGGCGGGCCCTCCCGCCGGAGTCCATTGCGACCCGGGGCTTGACACTCCTGAGCTCGGGCTCCGCTGGCTCGACGTTGCGTCGGAGCTGCCTGGCCGCGAGGATTGGGATCCTGGACAAGGCATCTGCGACGTTAGTCTTGCCTGGCTCCCAAACCCAGAGTATGTCAAACTCCTGCAATCGCTCAGCCCACCTAGCTCTTCTCGGGCTAAGTCCTGCCTGTTGTTGCAAAAAGGTATTACACTTATGGTCAGTGGTTACGGTGACTGGTTTTCCTAACACATAACATCGCCATTCCTGTAGAGCATACACTACAGCCAGCAATTCCCTTTCCGTAGCAGAATAGTTACGCTCTGCACTATTCAACTTTTTGCTATAGTATGCTACTACTTTCCCGTCCTGCATGAGAACTGCTCCCACCCCAAAATCACTTGCATCACATGTCACTTGGAATGGTTTCCGAAGATCAGGTAGTGATAAGATAGGGGCCTCTACCAAAGCAGTCTTCAATGCTGAAAAAGATTCCTCCTGTTCCAATTCCCATTCCCATGCCCTCTTGCTGCTTGACAACTTTGTCAAGGGAGCAGCGATGGCACTGAAGTCCCTGATAAACTTCCTGAAGTAGTTTGCAAGGCCCAGAAACCTACGGACATCCGTGGTGTTTTTGGGTACGGGCCATTCCTTGACTACTTCCACCTTTTGTGGGTCCACCTTTAATCCCTCCCTTCCAATGATATGCCCCAAGTATCGAAGTTCAGAACGCATGAACTCACACTTGGGTAGCTTGGCAAAGAGTTGCTTCTCTCGCAAGCGAGCGAAGACTTTTTCCAAATGGACATAATGCATGTTTTCATCCTTGCTGAAAATGAGCACATCATCCAAATAGACAACGACAAATCCCTCCCGAATGAAATCATGGAAGATTTCATTCATCAGCCGCTGGAAAGTGGCCGGAGCATTCGTTAAACCAAAGGGGAGCACCAGAAACTCGTACAACCCAAATGGTGTTCTAAATGCTGTCTTTGGGATATCTTCTTCTTTAAGCCGGACCTGATGGTATCCGCTCAATAAGTCCAGGCTTGAGAAGACCTTTGCTCCTTTGAGCCTATCAAGCAAATCATCAATCCGGGGCAAGGGGTACCTATCCGGAATGGTAATCTGGTTGACAGCTCTATAATCAATTACCATCCTATAAGTTCCTTCCTTCTTTTTAACAAAAAGAACAGGAGATGCATAAGGTGAGTGACTGGGCCGGATGTGCCCTAATGCGAGAAGCTCATCCACTGTTTTAGTACACTCTTCCATTTCTAGAGAAGATAAACGATAAGCAGGCTTATTAGGAGGTACAGAGCCAGGTTGTATCCTGATGGTGTGATACACCTGTCTATGCGGTGGCAATCCTGGCAAACCTTGAGGAAACAAATCACTGTACTCCCTAAGGAGCACCCCCAATTGTTCCGGTTTGCCCTTCAACACCTCCTCCAGTCCCAAGGATCCCGTGAACTTACCCGACGACGACGTTTGTTCCTCCTCCTCCTCCTCTATTATTCCCTCTTCCTCCCCCTCCACTGGGGGTCCGAGAATAATTCCGGGACCGGCCCGCCCTGGGTACCCGGTCCCGTGGAGTTGGTTGATGAGGTGCCTGATTCGTCGTCGGAGGGATCGAGCCCGTTTTCCTCCAGGGATGACTCCTGCTCATCCCATGCATACTCTTCAGGTCTCATGACAACATTCAACAGACAAAGTCTCCATTGATCTACTTTGTTCTTCCCCTTCCTCACTATGTTCATACCCCATTGCAACGTGCAGGGTAAGACTTTCCTGTGAGGGTCCAACGTTACCCACTTCCCTTGATGTTTTATTTGTGCCTTTCCAACCCCAACACTGACTGTGGCCTCCCTTAGAGACATCCAGTCTTGTCCCAGAATGAGGTCCACCCCCTCCATAATAGAATCACATACAAAGAAAGTATGGCGGGTGACTACCGAAGGGGTGAACCTAACACTAAGGTCAACCTTCCCCTTGGTTTCAGACAAGGACCCATCTGCAAGGACTACTGTTGTTGCTTCCTTGTGATACCTAAGCCCTTGTAGTACTTTGCCTCGGACAAAAGAATGGGTAGCCCCAGTGTCCATGAGTGCACGAAACTCCATGCCTCGAACAGTAACGGCAAAAGTCAGGTTGAGTGGTGAGAGATTTCCCACATGCCCTACATGACAAGATGGTTGTGGCATGACACATGCAAGCACAAATGAAAAAGGAAATATTCCTGCCTTGCCCGAGAACATGAATTGTTCTCCCCTACATCCCCGAGCAAGAACTTTTAGTTTGGCCTTTGTCCTGTACTCTAAGAAAAACCTCCTGCTTTTCCAGACTTTTTGGCTAACAACAAAGCAGGCACCAAGGCTGGGATCATGTTTTCTCTTTGCAAAGAAATCATGCAAGCAAGCCTCTGCACAATTTTTCTTAGGTACTACCAACTCAAAGGGTTCAGAGAGTGAAGACAAATAGGCCAAAATATGGGGATCCATGACCCTTGCGAGTCAAGTTTTGGGTTTCCCCTTCCCTTTCCCCTTCCACTTCCCTCTTCCCTTTCCTTTCCCTTGCCAATTACCTTGCCCTCCTTGAGGTGGTGGAAGCCCTCCTTGCACTGGTGCCACCACTGGTGGGGCCTGTGGTGCAGAGGGAAAGTAACCCGGTTGAAAGACTGGTGGTTGGAACCCTCCCGCTTTAGCTTTAGCAGCCAACCACTCCCTTTTCAACTGACATTGCCATGCTTCATGGCCCAACTGTTTGCAAAAGTAACACTCCCTATTAGCGGGGATGACCTTCCGAGAGTCCAACTTTCCTCCCTTCCCTGGTGAACCAGGGGGTCCTCCAACAGCTCCCCAGAAGGGTGGTGACCCTTGAACTTCCTCTGGGATATGAGCTGCACCAAGATTGGTGTGGAAGTTTGATAGTGTCCTCCTCTTGGGGGGACCTCCCTGTGCATCCCCATGGGCACTCTTGAAACCACCTTCATACTTGACCACAAAGGAGCACAAGTCATCCAGGTCTGTGAAGGGTTTCCCTGTCCCGGGGTTGATGGTACTGGCCAATCTTAACTGCACATTAAGACCCTTCATGAATAAGTGCAACTTATCCTGCTCTACCATTTCATATTCCACCTCAATATCCGAAAGCAAAGCAACAAATCTTTCAATGTACCTCTCCACACTTTCATTCCCTTGGTATACTTTGTCAAGCTTTTGTCTTGCTATTGCTACTGTGTCAGTGGCATCATATCTTTTGGACATAAAAGCTTTAAAGTCTTCCCACTTTATGGCATCTTCCTCTCCTCCCTCTTTTTCCCACTTACGCACAAAAGCATCCCACACTTTAAGAGGTCTTTCTTCCAAGTGTTGAACTGCCAAAGCAACCCACTTAGCATCAGGCACGTTTGTGAGTTTAGCATATGATGCCAATTTCCGTGCAAAAAACATAAAACTTCCACGTTTTCCGTTAAAGAGAGAAGGAGGGGCAGCACGCACTTGCACCGGTTTGATGATCGGTGCTTGGGCCTCAGCCTGCCGAGCCTCCAACTTTTGTTCGACTAACGTGTTAATGTATTCTTCAATTTCATCCTTTGACAAGGGGCGTTTCTTCCTTTTGCCTTCCGATCCCTCGGTTGTGGGGGCGATCGGGTTCATGGAATCAACGTCCTCTTCCAACAAGTCCGTCACTTCAATTCCATCCTTCAAAGAACCTTCCACAAGGCTTCGGTCTTCTTCAGATAGGTTTTTAAACCTATCGGATCCCACCGAGCTCATCTACGCGACGCATCCCAAAGTTAGATCCTTACATCGGCATCTGCCAACTTCCAACAACTTGATCGAAAACCCCAAAGGATTGATAACGGCTTTCGCCGATACCAAATGTAATAACTCAGCGGAATTTATAAGGAAGTAAGGCAGGAAGGGAGCAAGGAACGAGGCGCGACACGAGGTCCGTCACTTGGGGCAAGCAAGCGTTTACAAGAACCACCCCACCACACAGCTTACCCTTGTGGTTTCTCCAGTTCTGTCCTCTCGTGTTAATCTACTCGGCACGCGGGTTCCTAGCCAAGGGACGCCTATCATTCGGACTCGGCCCATGTACGACTTATGTCTCTCTATCCTTCGTGAGAGCCCTAGATCGTCCACTCGTTGGCGTGCTAACGGTGACAACTATTGTCATCAAACACACGCAATGACGGAGTGCCAACTATGCATGGCGTAAGCAACCATCACCGACGGAAGGTGCTACTCTCGTTCGAGCGGCTAACCACGTGGCTCCCACGGGCGTGCAGTATGGCGCCAAAGGGCGTCTCCCGCAAATGTCCCGAAATGCTCGGAAATCCTCGCATTCCGTTACAAAAAGGGTCTTTGCCTGCCATCCTGGAGGCTATGCCTGGTACAGCACATGACGCAGCCGCAATGTTACTGATTTATGAGTCAGTCCCAGAGGAATGGCTGGGACCTCTGTCTAATCTGCCCTCTGCTTATGATGCATATGAGTTCATCTGCAGAAAGTTTATTGGTGGATATAATATCGAGGCCAATGCAGATTGGCTCCAAGAAATGAGCCAGGGAATGAAACATGACGAGACGATTTCGCAATATGTCAACAGAATGATCAACCTGAAGGCATGCCTTGACAGGAACAACCATGCTCTACTGGATGCACACGTTGCAACCCAGATTGTGCAGGGCTTGCCTGATGCAGCTAAAGAGCCAGGAATGATCACAACTGCTGCAGCACAACCCCTGGAGAAGCTGGCTGGACTTCTGCGCAACACAGCAGCTGCAGTGGGTTTTGATGAATATGCTCCTCGCCAACCAAGGGTTTTGGCTCTTGGACAAGGCTCCAGTGGAGCCAATACCCCACCAGCTGCCAGTGCAGTCCATCAGCAGGCCCAACCAACTGTCTCTGAGGCCAAGTCCGAGACTAAGGGCATCTGCAACTACTGCAATAAGAAGGGGCATTACTGGAGGGACTGTCGAAAGAGGAAGCGGGACGAGGAGACCCAACGGAACGTAGTGGCAGCGGTCCAACAATTGCAGGGAATGTGGCCACAGGGACCTCCACATATGGGTGGCCCACACCCTCCTGCAGCCCAGCTGGCGCACCCTGGACTGGATGCCTTTCCGGCATGGTTCCAACCCCCAGCTCCCCCACCTCCACCACCTGGAGGTATGCCATACATAATTTCCCTCAACATCCTGAAGACTCCTGTCAGAAATTCGTCTCTGCAATCCTGGCTGGTGGACAGTGGAGCATCTGTACATCTGGTGAATGATGTGACCCTACTACATAATCCAACTGTGCATGCCAAACCCATCCCATTACATCTGGCCACTTCAGATGCCACTGGAGGAATTGTAGCATCAGGCTCTGTCTGCATCCTCAGTCGAGTGGGAGTTCCCCTGTGGATACATCATGTTCAGTGTGTTCCTTCTGCAACCTCAAACATACTGTCAGTATCTGCAGCATTGCGGGATGGGGCAGTCTTTCGCACAGATGATGTTGGAGCGTTCACTGAAGTCTGTGGTCCAAACAGCTGGAGGTCTCGGATCAGTGCAGAGAAAGGGCTATTTTATATTCATCAAGTTGTAGCTCTGAGTCCCAGTGTTAACCACAGAAGAATTTCAGCTGCTGTGAAGTCCAAAACCCCCACCCAAAACTCACACAACTGTGCCAGACGATACCTCTGGCATAGCAGAATGGGACATCCAGGTGAAACATGGATGCAGCGCCTAACCAATGAGGACCTGGTCTCGGGACTTGATACATCCCTATGTCCCTGCTCCAATTGTCCAGTCTACTGTGAAGCATGTATTGAGGGAAAGACGTCTCGGCCTCCATTTGGAATAAGCAGTAGACCAGCTGTTGAACCACTTGACAGAGTACATATTGACACTGTGGGCCCCATTTTTCCTGCTGCAGTAACTGGTGAACGTTACTGGGTGACTGCTTTGGATGAGTCATCTCAGTTAAAGGCGGTCCTGCCTGTGAAGTCCAAAGATGCCATCAGTGCTGCTGTGAGGGACCTCATTCTATACTGGCAGACCCAGAAGAAAACCAAAGTGAAGTGTGTCCGGTGTGACCGTGGAACTGAATTTCTGAATGCCACGTTCAAAGAATTTTGTGCATCCCAGGGGACTAAATTGGAGACCTCAGCTCCTTACACCCCGCAACAGAATGGAGCGGCTGAAAGAGCCAATCGCACCCTCAAGGAACGTACCAGGACTCTTCTGGCTTTTGCAGCTGCCAGTCCAACGTTGTGGAAGGAGGCCCTGGAAACTGCATGCACCCTACTGAACATGGGTCCCAGTACCGGGAGGGACCGCACGCCATCAGAATTATTTTTTGGCTACAAACCAAATGTAACCCCACTGCGTACCTGGGGTTGCTTGGCCTTTGTGCACATTCCTGATGTCCAGCGCTCTGTGTTTTCCCCTAAAACTGTGCCAGGGATGCTTACTGGTTACTCAGCCTCCTCCAAAGCCTATCGGATCTATGTGGGAGGGGGTATCTGGAAGGAGAGCAGAGATGTGGTTTTCGTGGAGCACCTCAGGGGAGCCTCTCGGGTTGGCATGAGCGTTTCCTCAACACAGTCTACAGAGTTTCTGTGTCCTGAGCCCTCTGCAAGTGACACTCCCCCAGTCTTTCCCGGCACCTCCCCTGGCACAACCAACATCAGCCTTGAGACAGATCTTGATGACCCACACAGTGAGCCTGAGTACCTGCCAGCCTCCAGCAACCTCCCCACACAGCCTGTCACAGGACCCCCCAGTGAGGCTGAGCCCGAGCCTGAATCCAGAAGACTGTGTGACCCAGTGGAGATGGATCAAACCCTGGAGGCAGTACAGGACTTAGCCAGAGGAGTGAGACAGGACTCCCACCTTCGACCGCAGATGGAGCGAGCCCAGGAGGTCCTCAGACCAACTAGGTCTGATTGCCGCAACCACCAATTGGATGGCCTGACCCGGGCTCAACGACACGAACAACGCACTGCCGCCAAAGACCTCCTGCTGCCACAGGAGAAGGGAGAGAGCAGAGAGCGAGAGGGGTTGACTGAATGTGACTCTCTGTCACAGGGACCAGGGGAAGTGCAGCTAGAGGGTGATTCACATGAGGGGCATGAATTGCATGTGAGTGCAGTGAGGGGGGCAGCTACATGCAAAGCTGCAAATGGTCCCGGGGAGCTGAGCAGTATGGGTGGGTCTTGTTCAGTGACTGAGAGAAATGTAAGAGATGTGACCATGCAGAGTTCTTCTGGCAACCCGTCCAGTCAGAGCACTCCTGGACGGGACTGTGGTGGCAGCCACCGGTCAGAGGAAGCATCATATGCTTTCTCTGCACCAGCCAAACATGATTGTGAGCGGGAGACAGGATCTGCATCCTTGACTCCATGTAAGGGACGAGAGGAGGAGGTGAATCAGGAGCACAGACATTGTGGAGACAGACCAAATTACAAGTGCTCACTGAGAGGTACCTGTGCCTGGGAGAGTGATGTCAGAGATGTGAGGTCACTCCCAACAGTGACATGCAGTCGGTCTGAGAGGCATGTGGATCACATAAATCAGGGGAAGTATGCAGACACTCTGCCATATCCCGATGTTGCTTGTGAGAGACCTGAAGAGTCTGAACTCTTGCAGGCATGTCAGAGTGTGTCTGAGGAGGTGAATCGGAAGTCTGGACAATGTGAAGGGATTCCAAATTACAAAGACTGTCCGAGAGGTACCTGTGCATGGGAGGATGATGTGAGGGATGAGCAGAGTAACTTGTGCAAAGCCAAGTGTGAGTCCAAGCGAGAGCGTGCTATGAGAGAGCATTCTACTTCTACTGGAGAGCCTGTGATGTGTAACTCAGCGAGTGTCAGTGGAAGAGTAGTGGGTTCTGGACAAAGTGAGAGAAAATCAGGCAATTCAGAGGAAAAGCACACAGGTGTCAGATTTGGGAAAATTCACGTTCCCTCTAATTTGAGAGAAGCACAGATGTCTCCCCAGTGGGAATACTGGAAGGCAGCTATGCAGGAAGAGCAAAATTCTCTAGATACTCATGAGGTCATGGAGTATGTTCCGAGACCTCGTGGACATAAGGTTATTCCAGTTCACTGGATATTTTCAGTGAAAATGGATGCACATGGCAATGTTGTGAGATTCAAGGCCAGATTAGTGGCACAGGGATGCAGACAAATCCCTGGAGTGGATGTGATGGAGGTCTTTGCTCCTACTAGTAGCTATGGAGCTAGAAGAGCTCTGCTTGCTGTTGCTGCAAGAGAGGGCTGTGAAATTCATCAGGTGGACGTTAAGACCGCCTTTCTGAATGGTGAGCTCGAGGAGGAAGTATATGTAACGCAACCTCCTGGCTTTGAGAATGGTGATAAGAATATTGTGTGCCGATTGAGAAAGGCGTTGTATGGCCTGAAGCAGGCTCCACGTGCCTGGCACAAAACCCTGAATGACAAACTTGAAGTCATGGGGTATGAGGTGTGCAAGAGTGATGCGGGAGTGTATGTGAGATGCTCTACTGATGGAGGAAAGTCCTATGTGCTGATCTATGTTGATGATCTTCTGATAGTTTCCAAGGGCATGTCAGAAATCGAGAGAGTGAAGGGACTTCTCAAGAAAGAATTCACCATCCATGATCTTGGGGAAGTGAAGGATTTCTTGGGATGTCAAGTGATGAGAGATAGAGATAAAGGGCTGATCACCCTGAGTTGCATCCCTAAAATCGATGCACTTGTAGAGAAATTTGGCTTGGATCTTGAGTCAGTGGGACCTGATACTCCCATGACAAAAGATTTCGTAATGTCCCAAAGGCCTGCACCGAGAGATGGGAGCGACAGCATTGGTGCTGGCAGTCCACTACCTCCAGGTCACCGTTACTGTGAGTTAGTAGGGTCTCTTCTGTATATAGCCAACACCACACGTCCCGATATAGCTCAGGCAGTAGGTGTATTGTCTCGTTATCGCATATCTCCCACCACAGCACATTGGAATGAAGCCATCCGTGTGTTGAAGTATCTGAAAGGAACCCGAGATTTGGTTCTAACTCTCGGAGGGGGGGAGATAGAGCTAGAAGGCTATGTGGATGCCGACTATGGAGGTGATCAGGATCATCGCTTCTCTACCACTGGCTTTGTCCTCACTGTGTTTGGAGGAGCAGTAGTGTGGGGAAGTAAAAAGCAATCTGCTGTTGCCACTTCAACAGTGGAGGCTGAATTCATGGCAGCAAGTGCTGTTGTGAAGGAAGCAAATTGGCTGAGAGGTTTCCTGGAGGAAATTGGAGTGTTACCGTGGATAGTGAAGATTCATTGTGACAACCAAGGGTGTATAAACCACCTGAGGAATCCGGTGTACTCCAAACACACAAAGCATATTGCAATTAGCTGTCATTTCGCACGTGAAGCTATTGCAAAGGGGCAGGTTGAATTCAAGTACATTCAATCTGCTAGAAATGTGGCTGACATTTTTACCAAACCACTAGTTAGACAAGTGTTTCTGGGACATCGTAACTCACTGGGACTGGCCAAGTTTCTGTGAGGTAAAGGCAAGGGGAAGTGTTGTGTTAATTAATTTTATGCCTTTCCCTCAGAGGAGTAATAATGGCAAGTCTCCGTATGAAGACAATACCAATTAGGAAAGAGAGGCAGAACCCTGAGTTCTGCCAGGCAATACATGCATTTGAACGAAGACTATCATAACGCAAGTTACAGACACGTTTGTAGAAAGGAGGCATATGGGGCAAGCACGGATAGGGAAGGCACTTGGTTGGAACTATAGTGGCACTCCGGGTGTCTATCAATCAGTTGCTAACCAGTCCTTGACTTGTATATGTCCGTGCCTACTTAACAACGCACAAGTAGGAGGACATCGTCTAACACCCTCCGTGCCGCCACCATGCAGGTGACTTAATCCTTATTGTATTCCTGGATTTAGCACTCAGATGAACATTGTTAGAACATGTTAGACATATAGAGTTGAGTTTAGCTCATCGGACAAAGTAATGAACACGACCTGGGTGAGAGCAGGTTAGGCGTGTTTGAACTGCGTCACCTTGTTAGGAGAGATGAGAGATATTGTAACACTTGGTTGGAACTATAGTGGCACTCCGGGTGTCTATCAATCAGTTGCTAACCAGTCCTTGACTTGTATATGTCCGTGCCTACTTAACAACGCACAAGTAGGAGGACATCGTCTAACACCCTCCGTGCCGCCACCATGCAGGATACGCCAAGCCCAGAATATTTCACATTCCCCCTGCCTTCAATGTGTCTCGGGTCGTCCCTGTGTTTAAACCCGGGGCCAAGGACGTATTGGATACGGCAAATTACCGCCCTCTTGCTGTCCCTGAACCCTTCATGCGGTTGTATGCCACTCTCTTGAACACTAGGCTTATTCAGCATGTGGAATCCCAGGGGTTGCGCTGTCAAGCCCAAACTGGCTTCCACCCAGGTTTTTCCACCTTGCATCAGCTCTTTGCGGTTCAGCACTTCATTGACCTTGCTACGCCAGAGCACCCCTTATTTTTATGCTCTTTAGATTTGAGTAAAGCCTATGATCGGGTTCCTCGTCCCCTTCTTTGGGAGGCCTTATCTCGGGTGGGGGTACCTGCCCAATTTCGGGCTGCTGTGCAATCTTTGTATGACGATGCCCTAGTTACCTTATGTGCAGGGGGGACGTCCGGGGCGCTCGTGATGCCTCGGGTCGGTATCCTCCAGGGGTCCCCTATTAGTCCTACTCTGTTTGGTATCTTCTCGGATGGTCTCATTCGCTATGTTGAAGCTCGGTGTCCGGGTGTTGGGCCCGCCACCCGGGATGGTCGTTCTGTCCCTATTCAAGGCTATGCCGATGACTACAAGCTTCTGGCCAAGTCCCGGGATGAGTTGCAGGCTCACCTTCTCCCCGCTACTTCGGAGTGGTGCCAGTTAACGCGTATGCGGGTGAATGTCCCCAAGTCGCATTTCATGGTCTTCCCTCACTCGCAGGAAGCCCCCACCCCCGTTACGTATGATGGTCAACCCCTGCCTCGGGTGACCCAGGCTCGTCATTTAGGAGTCATCCTTTCTACGACTTCCGGTATTGGGGCTACCTTTGGCCACTTACGTGGCAAGATGTGGGGTGCCTGGTCTACTATTTTCACACGCTATGGCAATCTTAAATGCGCCACTTCGATTGGTCTTCTTGTGCGTCTCTTCTTGACGTGTGTGGTTCCTGCTTGTTCATATGGGTGTGAGGTATGGAGTCTCCGGGGGTTTTCCCCCTCCTCCCCTCAGCCCTCTGCAAACACTCTAGAAAAGGATTTTCTTACTATGCTCCGGATGATCCTTGGGGTTCGTCCCACTGTCCATACTGATGTGCTCCTTGCCGAGGTAGGCGTTTGGCCCCTTCAGCATATTTGGTTCAAGCGGGTGGTCACCTTTTGGAACTCTCTGGCAGCTCTCCCCGCAGACCACTTGTATGCCCGCATTCATAGGGACTCTTGCTACTACGGGGTTACGGCTCGTCCTCCGTCCTGGGCGGCTTCTTTTATGTCCGCCCTTCGACGCTTAGGGTACCCCTATGAGGTTGATTGTCAGCGCCCCCATCCTGTAGACATGGATACCTTTTTAGCCCTAGTTAGGCAGGCTAATACCCTCGATGTGCCTTCCCTCCATGTTTCCCCCCGGTTGGCCCCTACGGATCCTCAGCTATGTACGTATGTGCGGTGGTTTGCGCGCCCTACTAAGGCTCAGCGCTCCCGCCTTTTTTATCTCTCTCTTGATGTTTCCAAGGTTCGGCTCTTCCTCAGGTTTCGTCTTGGTGTTCATGGCCTTCCTATTGATCTGGGCCGCCGGCAGCGGCTTCCGCGGCTTCAGCGCGTGTGTGATATGTGTGGTTCCGCTGTGGGTGATGAACACCACTTTGTTTTTCACTGTCCCGCCCTTGCGCCTGTGCGGGACAGTTACCCCCAGTTGTTTGCTCGCCCCTCACGGTCTCTTCGGCAGTTTATTTGGCAGGCTGATTTGCGTGCGGTTGTATCGTTCATCTCGGATGCCTTCCAGGCTCGTGTTGACTTACGCCGGACGCGGTGACTTGGCCGCAGCCACGTGTGTGGCTGCCCCTCCCCCATTTATTCCCCATTTCCCCATTTCGTTTACGCCGTTGCGTGTCTAGTCTTTGGTTGGCTACCTCGGGTGGCCCGCTTTTCTTTATTTCGTGCTAGCGTGTGTTGTGGACATCTTATCATGCCCTCGTGGCTGGACAGATGTAACTTCTTCTTCTTTTACAAGAGTGGAGTAAAAAAGACCAGCCCAATGTTCAGGGCCCAATGTTCAGGGGGGTGGTATCAAACTGAGAATGAAGTGTTGAAAAACACTGGAAATTCCGCAAAGGCTGGACGCTGAAAGTGGCGAAGCTGCCAGCCCCGCTTAAAGACTGGCCAGGCGAAGGCAAATCTGAGAAAAAAAGATAAAATCAATACTATGGGTGACGAAACAGATTTTCTTTCTTTCTTTCTTTCCTTCTTCTGCTTTTGCAAGAGTGGAGTAAAAAAGACCAGCCCAATGTTCAGGGACCCAAACCCCCAATGTGTCAAGCTATGAGTCACACCCGGCGAGCGGCCAGCTGGCGACCCACAGCCGCCGCAATGATGAAACTGACCCGACGAATGACAAAATATCCCTCCACATCTTCTTGAGCAATGATGGCTTGGTTCAAAAGCCCCTGGAGCCTCTGCAACAAGGCCAGCGCATCAGCATGCAACCCTCCCAATGTTTCAAAAGCGAAGGCTTGGAAAGCCACAGGCGGCTGCTGACGCGACAACAAGACAGCATAGCGGGTCTGCTTGTCTTGGGCAGCGCGCGCGGCGGCCCCACCCGGCACGAAGTGCAGCAAGTTGGCAACTGTGAGTGGGGAAGAGCCAACGATGTCGATATAAAGGTCACGCCCCTCCTCCCACGCATGGAGGCGGAGGTCTGCGCGACGGCGCTCCTGGCCAGGGACAGGGGTGGGAAAGGCGGGTTCCCGGGTGACCCGCTGACGAGCTGAGGTAAGGACAGCGTCCAGGCCGTTACGAACGGAGTAATGTCGGCCGACAATGGCAACATCCCCCCTGAGGTGCAGTGGACCGCGTGGTCGCCCCAGACATCCAACTCCCTCAAGCAGCACGGGCATTGGGAGCCAGGGTGGAAAATGGGGATCAAGAGCTGGTATTGAAGGCGGCAGCGGAACGACTCTGGGGGCATGGTTTCTTCTTCTATGGCTTCGTGAATCTCGAGCATAAACTGCCTTCCCGGAACCAATGGGGTAGTAATCGGGAGTCGGGAGCGCGTAAAGATTTCTGCACCGAAACGAACTCCACCACCTCTTCAACAGATCCGGCCCAGTTTGGTGTGGCTGACTGATGAAGAGGAACTTGTTGTTCCAGTCCTCTTAGACCCGTTTGTAAAAGCAAGACCGCTCGTTGCTCCTCCAGTGTCAGGGGTTCCCTGCATGTAGTAGGGCAACGGCCTGAAAACCGCAGGGAAGCCGTTCTCCTACAAATAGGGTGTGTCCAGTGTGTTAATTGCAAGGTCTTCTCTTGGCAACGCTCAGTGTAGAATATTTGGGTCCGTCTGTTTGAGCGTCGCTCCGGCAGCGTTTGATGCGGCGGGATATGGATTAAGGAGTTCAATTTTCTAGCGGTGGTAGCTTGCCCATACATTTGGGGTGTGGGATGCTGAAGCAGATGTTCAGAGGGGCCTTCGGAAGGCATCCTCCTGACCCTAGTAGGAATGGAGGCCAACCTGCTCCTAGTGAAACACCCAGTTCCCAAAGACTCCCAGCAAAGGAGGTTCCGGTTGAGGAGGAAGCTGCAGAACAAGTTGCTGTGTGAGGAACCCGTCCATGCTTGCATGGATTATTCCTACATGATTTTCTGTTTTTTTGAGTCAGCTGAGTGCCTTGTACAACCTGTGCAAGAGTAACTCTTCCAAAGTAAGCCTTGGAGGGTATATATACTGGTTACACACAAATCAACATTTACAATGTGAAGTGGAGGGGGTTGCTCTTGTTGTCAAGCACTGTTCTGTTATTCTGCCGGTGCTTTCCTAGGACCTAGAGCATTTTGATAAAGGACTTGAGGGGATTGTAGTGTTGCTCTTATCGTTACCATTTAGTTAGATTATGCGTTAGGCCGGAACAAATCAAGGACGGAATTTGTTGCTGGTGTTTTTGCACATCCTCGCTGATTTTTAGGGATTTGGCATAGGTACGATTCCACGAGAGGTTCTGGAGGGGCTGGACAGACTGGCAGGGCTCCTGCATCGTTCTACTGGTAGCCCATTTCTTGCCCCCTGCCTACCCTGCCAGTGTTTGTATTGACCTTTCTTGTGATAGCATGGCAATTTTGTGTGAGGACATGGGTTATTGCAGCGCTGAAAGAGCGCTTGATTTTGCCCCTTCTTCAGCATCTGCTTCACCTGTGATGCTATCACAAGGGGAAGTTCTTGAGATAAACCCCAAGTGTGGGATGTGATTGGACTGATCTCCTTAGAAAGATTTGGCTTCTGAGTTCAGTGACAAATAAGACAGCCACGGCCAACTTCTTCAGAAATTATTCTGGGGTAGACCACAGCAGACCAGAGCGTGGCCTCAATCTATCGTGCGCCTTTCGTTTGTGGTTCAAGGTGTTCAAGGTCTTCAATTTAGTTGGTGGTCACTTCCTCAACTTCAGGTGAATCACCATTGGTGATTTGAGAAGGGGCTCTTAAGAAAACAGCAGATGGTTGGACAAGTCTAAATTAGTGTAAGATTCCTGTCGCCCTTCTGTTAATTGCTGCTTGGTAAGCGTTTTGGCTTGGCTTGCGCAGCCCGATCAGCATGGAGTTGATGTCAGATCCTGTAATGGTTGCAACTGGCCACACGTATGACCGGCTGTACATTGAGCGTTGGCTGCACCAGGGCAATCGTACTTGCCCTGTGACTGGAATGCGCCTGCGCCATTTGGAGTTGACGCCCAACTTCGCTCTGCGGAACGCGATTCAGGTGCATTTTCTCTCGCCCCCCCCCCCCATTCTCCCCTCCTCTCCATTTCTCTCTCTCTCTCTCTCTCTCTCTCTCTCTCTCTCTCTCTCTCTCTCTCTCTCTCTCTCTCTCTCTCTCTCTCTCTCTCTCTCTCTCTCTCTCTCCCTCCCTCCCTCCCTCCCTCCCTCCCTCCCTCCCTCCCACCTCTCTCACCCCCCCTTCCCTCTCTCCCCCTCTCCAATCCAAAGAATATTACACACAAATGTGTGCCCACGCCCGTCCACGTTTTAAATCGTTTACCAAATTCTGGTATAGCAGGTATTTGTTCCGCTGAGGTCACTGTGTGGTTGAATGCGTCAGCGCCTGTTACAGGGCCCTAGTCTGTGCTATTCTGGAATGCATGGTCTCCAGCAACTGAGCGGGTTGCCTACAACTGTGCAGGAATGGGCTTCGCAGAACTCCATCATGTTGCCACAGCGGGAACTGCGCCCAAATGTGGCCACTTTGTATAAGACGGATGATCCCAGGCTCCTTCGTGACATTGGTTTGCAGGGCGCTATGGTGACCTCCCATTTTACCCCACATTACCGTTCCATGCGGGTAATTGGTATGGCAGGCTCTTACTCCTGACGTAGCTGTTCTGCCTGCATGCACTTAATAAATCCACTCATGATTCTCTCCGAAATTGATTGGGGTTTGCTATGTGTTTGCAGCCTTCTAAACTTGTAGAGGGACCGTTGTTGCTGGGCTTAGCCTTGCGTAGTGTTGGAGGTGGTACTCAGACTAGGAAGTCAGCCCTGCTGGTAGACGGGGACGTAGGAGCTATCATGCTTATAAGGAGTGGATGGATCCCAATAATAAGTTGGCTGACTCGCACGTGATAAGAAATGTATAGCATCCATTAATATCTGTAGCCGTGGAGGGCTTGCATGGTTGATGGGCCCTGGTTGATGAGTGGGGGGACGGCGCCAAGCCTGGGGAAGGAAGTGCTTTCTCTGTTGCTTTGCACTAGTAAATGTTGTACCGCATCTGACAGCAGCGGGACTGTATCGATGGAGCAGGAGGGCAGGGGCGGGGACCGGCCAAATGTGATGCAGGGCCACGATGAGATAGTTTGGGCTGTGGAGGTTGCGGGTTCACGCCTGTTCAGTGCCAGCGCCGACAAAACAATCCGTGTTTGGGATATCGAGTCTCGCCGCTGTGAGACAGTCTTGGAAGATCATGCGCGGCCTGTGCTTTCCCTGGCTGTGGCGGGCGATAAGCTTTTCTCAGGGTCCTATGACTATACCTTGAAAGTCTGGTCGCTCAACACTTTGCAGCGCCTGAAGACTCTTACTGGTGGGGCTGCATTCTCCGAGTCCTTCCTCTTTTGCATGAGCTCCTCGGCCATGAAATGTAAAGGGGTAAGATAGAGACCTTTTATGGAGCTGCTTTAGGGATAAAATGCTAAGAAATGGGGAAACGGGGAGACCGTGAATGTGCAGTCAGGCATCCCTTACCCCCCCCCCCCCCCGGCCCGGGGGGGGGGTGGGGGAGGTGTTGTCTGGTTTAAACGGAAAGGATGGGATGGTTCACAGTTGGTAATACCTTTTCTAATTCTTCCATTAATTTTGTCAAGTGCAAAACTTGTCAAATTTCCAGAGAACACGAATTTTTCAAAGAGTCATGGGTGAATATCTTTTTCCATGGAGGAACGTTGAAACCCTACTTTATACGGCAAGATTTGACCGTGCCCCTGTTTTTGGTGCGCCTTCTGTTGAAGCCTGTGCTGTGCATTCCCGAATGCAGACAGTCTTCATCTAGCCCTTCCACCCTTGCGACGCCCTCAGTGTTTCTATCTCGAGGGATTTCTTGTGGGTCATGTAGGTCATTCGGATGCAGTGCGTGCTCTGGCTGTGGCGGGGAAGCGCCTCTTCAGTGGTTCCTATGACGGAACCGTGAAAGTATGGGATGTTGATACTCTGGAATGCCTGAAGACCCTGACGGGCCATAGTGGACCTGTCCGTACTTTGGTCTATTCTGGGGGCCACATGTTCAGCGGTTCCTACGATAAGACGGTGGGATCCCATTACTCTGTAAATTAGGTGAATTAGGTCAGGTATGAAGTCTGGATTCTAGAGTCTTCGTGTCAAGCAATTCCCGCTCTTTGTAATCTCTGTCCCTCCCTCCCTCGGCCCTGGTCCCCTCCCCTCCCCTCCCCGGCTTCTCTCTCTCACACACGGGGTTGTCCTCCGTATATTATCACACATCCTTTTTTGCACCCTGTATATGGCTTGTTGCCTCTGCCTCTGCCCCCCCCCCCCCCGGGGGGCTTTCTGCATGCACATGTTCATGCAGTTGCAAGGGCAGGTTAGTATCCACGCGTGCATGTGGGGCGTGAGTGAGAAGTTGCATTCACACTTAATCTTTGCTGTGTGGGTCGTGTGGGAAACTGTTTTCAATCTGTCGCGCTGGGAGCATGGCGGCCACTGCAGGTGGGGAGCGTGTTGGGCTACAGGTGCGGGTCTGGGACGTGGATAGTCTGGAATGTCTTGCCACACTCCAGGGGCATAGCGGGGCGGTGCGGGCTCTTGCGGCATCTTCACGCCGTGTCTTCAGCGGCAGTGATGATACTACCATCAAGGTTTGGGACAGTTCTCGTCTGGTGTGCCTCCAGACACTGCACGGCCACGAGGACAATGTTCGAGTCCTTGCTGTTGGTGATCGCTACCTCTTCTCCGGCTCTTGGGACAAGACTATCAGGTGGGGGCACATGCTCACTCCTCCTTTTCTGTCCCGTTCAAGTGGCTTTCCCACTGCATTCTCCTGCTGTCTTGCTGTTGATATGTTTCTCTATGTCCAAGTGAACTCTTATGCACTCTCACAACGTTTCTCTCTCTGCTCTCGACCTATCTGTACTTTGTCTGTGAAGTTGAGTGATGCTACTTTCTCACATAATTAGCTGTGCTTTGAGACTGGTCGTATCATAAAAGTCGTCCAACACTGCAGAGAGGACTGACCCATCCCCGCCCCGCCCCCCCCCCCCCCCCAGGGCAGAGAGTCCTGCACCCTGCATAGTCTGTCTTCTACCCAGCTCCTCCTTGTGCATGTTGGCCTCAGTGTTGCAATGCCCCCCCCCCCCAAACACCCACACCCACCCCCCCCCCCCCCACACACACACACACACACACACACACACACACACACACACACGCATGCACGCGTATTTGATACCCCCCCCCCCTCTCTCTCTCTCTCTCTCTCTCTCTCTCTCTCCTCTCTCTCTCTCTCTCTCTCTCTCTCTCTCTCTCTCTCTCTCTCTCTCTCCCCCCCCCCCCCCCCCCCCCTCCCTCCCTCTCTCCCTCTCCCTCCCTCCCTCCCTCCCCCCCCCTCTCTCTCTCTCTCTCTCTCTCCTCTCTCTCTCTCTCTCTCCTCTCTCTCTCCTCTCTCTCTCTCTCTCTCTCTCTCTCTCTCTCCCCCCCTCTCTCTCTCTCTCTCTCTCTCTCTCTCTCTCTCTCTCTCTCTCTCTCTCTCTCTCTCTCTCTCTCTCTCTCTCTCACTCACACACACACACACACGCACGCACGCGCGCGCGCGCGCACACACACATGTGCACGCGCACGCCTACACCCACACCCACAGACAGCCCCACGCCCCAAACACACGCACAATCACACATACAAACACATCACCTCAGGTTCCTGCCCTCTGTCAAAATTTGTCAATGTTCAGGGTGGATTTGTCCATCCACTGCTGTAACATACTGTGATAGATATAATGGTTGTGCAGCTTAAGACATCAAGATAACTCCAAATGAAGCTTTTGCAACGTAATTGTAAGAGAGCTTAGTTGACCTCAGGAGTCGCGACATGGTTAGGACGCGGTATAAAGACCCACCTAGGCACCTCTACTTTCTGAGATTCCTACTTTCGTGAAGGGCGGCCGAACACTATTTGAAGAAGACACAGGCAGGGTTGATTGTTTGTTGGAAGTAGTATTCTCTGGCTGTGGTGCTCCAGAATGATAAGGACTGTCTTTGAATGGATGATTAGGGATTCTGGATACAGGTATTGCCCAAACGATTCTTGATTTTTCTTGCGAAGTATTTTGCAAGTACAAGTGCATAATGTGTTTGGAGGTGCTACTGACAGTGCTGTGCTGTGAATGTCTAGTGTTAAATTTCAAGACCTTCATGGGTATAAATATGATGCTACATCTTCATTGGAGTAATCTACATGTGAATAATACTAATAGTTTTTAGCAATACAGGTCTGGGCCAGAAACAATTTTATGTTAATACAGTACCTCCTGCAGGGTTTGGGATATTGAGACACTGGAATGTGTCCGTGTTCTGGAAGGCCATCAAGAGGCCGTGCTGGCTTTGGCTGTTGGTGACAACTTCTTGGTCTCGGGTTCGTACGACACAACTGTTCGCTTTTGGGATCTGGGTGACCTCCGTTGCATCAGGTTGGCCCGCTTTGCACTTCCGGGGATGAGGGTCATCCCTTCCCTCTTAAGCAGGTGTTATATGCGGGGCAGGATAAAGGCCGCCCCTTCCCTCTGAAGCAGGTGGTACATGAGAGGGCAAGGGCACCTGTTGAATGGATGGACGGGCTTTCAAACAGGGCGTGGGTCATTCATTCCAAATGCAGCCTGATCACCTCTGGCGCATGCCCGTGCGACACGCGCGTGCACACACACACACACACACACACACACACACACACACACACACACACACACACACACACACACGCATGCACGCACGCACGCAGAGAGAGAGAGAGAGAGAGAGAGAGAGAGAGAGAGAGAGAGAGAGAGAGAGAGAGAGAGAGAGAGAGAGAGAGAGAGAGAGAGAGAGATATGGAGAGAGAGAGGGGGGGGGAAGCGCATGTGCATGCAAGTGCAGATGAGGGGGAGGGGGGCCTCCAGGTTTCATATCCTCCTGCTCAGGGAGAATGAAAAGGGGGGGGGGGCCTGGACAGGTTAGAGGGCAGGGGAAGGGGGTGTGTGTTGAGGAGGAGGGAGGGAGTGGGAAGGGGGGGCGGGGAGAGAGAGAGGGAGGGAGAGAGGGTGAGTGGGTGGGTGAAGGGGCCCCCTCAATCTTTGCCCTATTGTGTATTAACAAATGTGGCACTAATTGAACCATGACTTTTTGCAGGAAATGTGAAGGACACCAGGACGCAGTGCGTGTGCTCGCCGTCGCAAATGGCAAAGTGTTTTCTGGTTCTTATGATGGCTCCATCGGGGTGTGGTGAAAGGGTCAAGTGTCCATTTGTGTTCAAAGTTGATGACTGCAAAGCATACCAGGACTGGGACAGTGGATATTTTGCACGAGTCAACGCTTCAAAAGGGAAAGGCGTCGAGTCGCCAATCGTCGCCAAGTATTCTTACCTACTGTTAAAGTGATATTTTCGGATAGAAGTTGTTTTGCCTAATATTAAACATTTGTCTTTGTTTCACGCTTCTCAGCGGAAGCAATCAGATTCCCCTGTGTGTTTGGAAACTTCTTGGCCTCAGACCAAGTTTGATGGTAGGTCTTGCTGTCATGTGATTGGGATATATGCATGGGGTCTCGGTCTTTACAGGTGCCCCAGGGGCCCATCCTGTTGCATACCATTTGACAAAATGGCATTCGATCAAAAGGGGTCCACCACTTGTCCTCTTGTAAGTATTGTGAGGGTCGAGGGTAACCGTCCCTGTGTCTGTGGGCTATCCATCTCAATCGTTAATGGTATGGAGTGGATTTAAACATCAATTGTGTCATAATATCTGCTAGTTTGCAGGTTGCGGTAGCATCCTGGATCTTGGCACGTGATTGTTTTCGTAGATCTGAGGCTGTGGGAGTCAACAGGCAGTCTCTCCGCACCGCATTGCAGAATGTACAATGTTAGAACCGGCCTTGGGCCGTGGGTGTGTGGGATGGGGGTGTGTGTGTGTGTGTAGTGTGTGTGTGTGTGTGTGTGTGTGTGTGTGTGTGTGTGTGTGTGTGTGTGTGTGTGTGTGTGTGTGTGTTTGTTTTTGTTTTTTTTTTTTTTTTTGGGGGGGGG
Source organism: Botryococcus braunii (assembly GCA_002005505.1). NCBI lineage: Eukaryota > Viridiplantae > Chlorophyta > Trebouxiophyceae > Botryococcus > Botryococcus braunii. Next base: position 49,365 of record KV908451.1, read on the forward strand.
TGCCAAGAGAGGAGAGCCTTTTCTGCCCAGCACTACGTTTGCCTCGACATTAGAGGGTTTCCTTTCCAAGATGGCTCTTTGAAGAGAGTTTGTGAGCATCAATGCAGCTCTTTAGGCATACAGTCTCTCGCTTCATCGTGTCCGTCTGACTTTCTCTGTAAACGGGGTTTTTCCAAGGACTGCAGGGCAAGCCACAATCTGATGTCCAGGAAAGATGAGATTAAAATTATTACTGCAGTCAAATGGAACCGTTTTTATTTCTGCAAGGCGGGATTGGAGTTTCAAAGTTGTGGTTTTTAGCAGTGTGCTAGAACATGCGTGGTGGATTATTGATGAGCTGTTATTTCTGTTCAACAAGTATTATCAGAGTAGACGAATCTTTCGGCGCTGCATGCATAGGTTGGGGGTTGTGCCCTTGGAGGTGCTTTGGGCGGGTTGACAGATTGATGCCGTCAGATGTTGGTAGAAGAGCATTTGCTTGCTGTGGCTGGGAAATGTTTGTGTTTGGTGCAATTCTGGAGGTTGGCTGTTGTAGATTAGCAATATCTCGTGGTTCTTATTAGTTGTTTTGGGGGGGGGGGGGGGGCGGGCGTACTCAAAACCTTTCCAAATCAGTCTCAGGCACCGGGGCCCTGCGACTGTTATATTTCACTTTTCTCTTTAAAGCGTTGTTGAGTGTTGTTTTGCAAGCATCTGATCAAGCAGTAGCCATCCTGAACATTTAAAATTCAGCAAAAGCAGAAGAGTGGGGGGCAGCGTATGTGCATTCGGCTGTGCTTCTTAGAGTCAGCCTGTGTGTAGTATACATGAGCACTATTTTTTTATTTTTATTTCTTTTTTTTTTTTGGGGGGGGGGGGGGGGGGATTCACTCAAATAATGAAAAAATAAATACCAAAAAAAAATCAAAGTTTTTACTGAATTTGACTTGGGAGCGTAGAAGAGAAAAGATGCTTCTATCAAATCAAGTCACATTAAAGTATGACTTTTATAGTAAATTTCTAAGTGAATTCTTCCTACCTGTGACAAATTGAAAAACCATTCGAATGGAGGTGGAGCAGAGTAAAGGTGTTTTTGTCAAATCACGTCAACTTCAGTACAGCTTTTGAGAGTAAACTTTTACGCTATTTTTTCTCACCATTGATTAATGGAATCAACATTCTGATGGTGGTAAATATACATTGCTTAACGGAGTGTAGTGCCTCGATACTTTTCCTTACAGAACACATGGTACAACATTCAACGAGTCCTAAAGACAACAACGTTTGCCTCTCCCACACAAAAACCTGATATCACATTCTCAGAGTGACAGATGTACATAAGGGTAAACTTTTTCAGCGAAACAAACAGCTATGCCAATCTTCAAGAGCAGTTAACCTGGTGTGCAATGACGACCAAATTGCATTTGAACTTTGCACCTTCAATTAAACTTTCCCCTTAGCCAGGGAAGACGAGCAAAAGCGGACATAAATGTCTTCATACGAAGACATGCATGCATTTATCAAAACCTCCTGATACATCGACCTATGTTCCGCACTTGATGTGCTAGACGGAACAATGCTTAGTAAATTAATGCACCAAAAAGAACGGATCGGATCGAGCACTGCAAAAAGGAGGTCTCTGTTCCATGCTGTAGACGTTCAAAAATTTTCGACTACCATCTACCCATGAACCCTAAGCTGCAAGATTGTAGAATCGATCTGATTACTGCCTGACTTTTGCCGCCTGTCCACCATTTACTGGGTACTCTGCTGTGATCACACTAACAGACCTTAATGCAACACTGTGGATATCAACAAAGCTACCTGGCTTTTGAGAACACGCAAGTCCAACACTTAAATTGTCTATAATGCAACCCCACTGAAAAACATTATCAATTCCAACCCTCTTCTCTTGCCACAAAACGCTAAACAGAATGAAGCACACCTTATAGCCATCCGTTCGCTGCAATCATACAACAAATCCACCTGAACCTGGCCAACATGCGATCCAGCAAGCTACTCTTCATTTGCCCACAATCACCTTCGGTTTCAAAACGCCAGCAGCCATTTGGTGAGCAACCATTGTGGATAGTTAAAAAAAGAGGGGGGGGGAACACCTGAAATGACGAATGACACAAAACCTGCGAGATCTGGCAGTAGCAAAAAGTCTTAATGCATGATATGGACCCAAGCAATGCTGTTCCCGATGCAAGCAAGCTCTGCAATCTCACGAACAATGCGGAGAAACCTATGATACTTCACCTGCTTGGGTTCAAAAATCCTGACCCCATGTCGGTTGGGACCTTTAGTCCGAAACAAATCCCACAAAATTCGTTCGAACCCCTCTAAAACCTGCAACAACATTAATGTTTCACACGTGGCGAATCTTCTGCAATACTGTGGCACTGTCGTGAGACCCTCCAAGAAAAGTGCTCCTTCGCAGATATCCCTGCTGTAGCTGATATTGCTGATTGCAATTCTCAACAAGAACAACTCATCTCGAAGTTTGATGCACTGGAGTCCAATACCCATCCACCCCCCCCCCCACCCCCAAAAAAAAAAACACAAAAAACCCAAACACGGATACATTCGACCACCAAAAACGGGGGAACCCACCCAGCAGCCGCATATGATACATGCAAGCCGGATGTTTGCATGCAAAACACCTCCGATCACTTCTTCCACTACTGTCTCTGCTCCTCACATGAAGAGCTGATTGCCTAATAAAACTCCGGGAAGACACAGGAAAGGGTATGACAAACCTCCCTAACAAAAAGAATTACGTACACGGCACCAAAAGGCCTGCCTGATGGCCTACCTAACAAAAGGTATCCAAGCTCTTCTACCAGGTTTTTCTCCGCCGCATCGCAGCAGATACACTTGTTGACAGCAACAAGCACTACAGGCAGGCATCATCAGCCTTTCAACTTTCTACACCAAAGAAACTTGCCAAACTTCCAAAGTACAAACTCTTGCACAGCCACTGTTAACAACTTTGACATTGCCCACTTGAAGTCTTGGCAACAAGAGACAAACCAAAGTTAAAACCGCCGCGATTCAAAATGCTCGCAGTCACAGCGATTCAAAATGCTCGCAGTCAGACCCAAGGCAGCTTGAGTGCTGAAGTCTTCCACAGCGCAAAACTCTAATAATCGAAATTGCATCAAATGGCGCCCTGAGCTGAATACCAGCCAGGTTGAGCCACATCCATAGAAGATGCCACTTGACACCCGAATGTGGTGGCGACAGCGAATGCAGGAGTCAAAAAGAAGCACACTACACACTTTTAAACAAAGAAACATCCTTACCTAACCTTCACAACCAAATGCGTGATAATGAATCTAGGAATGTGGCAACTACAGATCACCCTCCCCATGGGTTATCCGTGAGCTGTTGCCACAGCAGCCGCGGGTGGGGGTGTGCGCGGAGGGTCCATTGTTATGATGCCTCCTGATTCCGAATCCGTCACAGAAGCTCCTGTCTCAGTCACTTGCAACGCGGGTTGTACCTACAAACCACACCAATCCCATGGCAATAGGCCAGAGAAAAGGCAGAATCGGAGAAATGACTACGCCAGACAACGTCTCAGGTCTGACAAAAAAACAACTTGCATGCTCAGGACATACATAGCTTCAGAAATAACTATTACGAATCCAAATTAGTTTGATACTGCAGTGTCCTAAAGAAGAATGTCCCAACCAAAGAGAGAGAGAGAGAGAGAGAGAGAGAGAGAGAGAGAGAGAGAGAGAGAGAGAGAGAGAGAGAGAGAGAGAGAGAGAGAGGGGGGGGGGGGGGGGCCTTTTGAACCTTCCAAGAGCACAACACAGAGTAAATTCTGACAGAAATGCTGAGGTCCAGGCAAAAGATGCTAAGATATTGAAGATTGTTCCAGAAAGTCCTGGACGGGACTTCGTTTGGGGCGGGGTTGGGGGCACGAGGGAAGGAGAGGCTGGTAAGGACTCAGTGTGCGAGCGTACGTCACGAAGGATGCCCTTGTAGAAGTCATAGAAATCACGTGAATCTCCTTTGAATCTCGTGACCGCAACCAAATGAAGTCCAGGCAAGAGGATAAATATTTCCACGCCAACAACCAGATCTCGTTTTAACCGGAATTGCAGCCGGGTCCTGCAAATGCACCATCATCTAGCCTCAAGCCAAGCAGAAGAACTGACCCTCAATGATTGCCGAATGAGGCATAATGACCTGTCATGATAACTACATTTGCCTACCAGCCAAAGGCCCCCCCCCCCCCACCCCGACCCTTGACAGGCCTCGATGTGTTAAAAACCGCCCCATGTCTTTAGCCTGCTTCTCTGCCTACAGCCGACCAACATGCAAACAAAATCCCACTTAAAAACCTACCACAAATCCCGTACAGAAGCCAAAACATGTGTATTTCTAATTATGAACGATGTTTGACATGTTCTCTTGCGCACGGCTGACGGAACCAAAAATACTCCTACAACATACTCCCAGCAGACATTGTATTCAAGAGAATGGCCAGCCCTTCCCTGCAGGTTAATTCAACTTCAAAGACCAGGCATACCTGCAATCCCCACGGCGCTGACAGGTTCCTCCCATGGACTTGGCATGTGCCTCAATAGCCTTCAAAGCAATTGGCGCAGAAGCACGACATGTAAAGCGTGTGTGGCGGGTTATAACATCGCCACGTGCCGCATCAAACATCGCACCAAGATCAAATGCAGCATTTATTAGCTGCATATCCACACAGATTCGTCGAGTGCGCATTCTGGAATGCCCAATCATTTCCCAGTCTGGCTTGCCACTTCATTTCCCCCTACTCATGATAAGCGCGTCAGAAAACGGGCTAACTGATTCACACCTGCGACTTGAAACTAGCAAGAAAAGTTGGGCAGGACAAGGGCCTCTGTCTAATACCATCTTCCCCAGGCACAGGCATTTGATACCAACCACCTTCAGACAATTTCAGAGCCGACAACACTCGAGTTGGAAGGCATCCAGTAACAACGTCCGAAGATTCAGAGGTGACAAAAACGGACCTGGAAGGCATTCATACGCAGTTGCTTTGGTTGGGAACTCCCACTTCGTACTTTTGCAGCCAAGTCGTGCCTCTGCACATAACAGAAACCCAGATGGGAACTCGCAAGTTAGCATTATCTGAAGAACAAGGCAAATTCCACGGACAGCCTACACCTCCTATGGATCATCTTTTGACATGCCAGCAACATGCTGGCACATGCCAAGTTTAAGTTATGGCGCACTTCGCGACAGTTGCTGAACAGGAAAAATACTCACTGCTACGCATTCACAGAAGCAACTAGCATGCCCATCTCATGTTACAAACACATTCCAATCTTCAACTTAGACATCATCATTACCTCAGTCATATCCAGGGTTTGTGTGTTTGCTTCAAACATGTCCTGCTCTTCCAGGGGTGACCATGGTTCAGGTTCAGCAACCTGGACAGGCTGGTAATCCTGTGCAACCCAGGGATGCTTCCGAAGATGATCTATAGTTGGTCTGCACTCACAACAACCCATGTCATAATAATGCACTTGCACGCCAGGATGCTGCCAAAAAAGCACTTAGACACCTGACTTCCCAAACCCCCAGAAAAACAAAAGGGGGAAATGGGGGCATAGAAACCAACGAAACGGTGTTGAGTAAAGAATGTGCTCACCTCCTACTGGGATCAGGCTGCAAGATATATCGAAGAAGATCTCCCAGCCCTGCAGAAAACCAGGGCTGCAGTGTGAATTTTGCGGCTGCCATCCTTCGATATAGCAGAGCCTCATTCTTTTCCTCAAAGGGCAGCATCCCAGATGTTATGACATACAGAAGGACCCCTGCAAAGCACACGCACACAGAAACAACTCACAAAGCTTAGGCTGGGTCTTCACAACCTGGCCGTTGACCACGGAACACTGGAAGGGTCTACACACAGGTGCCGAGTGAGAACAATCCCCAACCAAGTCCTGGCCCCAGTTAAAACCTTTGCCAGTCCAGCAGACCACTCCAACTGCCATAGCAGTTGGTGCAGTTCCAGCAATCTAAGCTGCAAGGTAATGGGCAGCGCCCAAAACCCACTAGAAAAGAGAGCAAGCAGAGCAACAGAGGATTGAAAGCGTGTCTCCGCGCACTCACACGCACGCACGCACGCACGCACACACACACGCACACACACACACACACACACACACACACACACACACACACACACACACACACACACACGCGCGCGCGCGCGCGCGCGCGCGCACGCGCGGGACAGGCACGCGCACGCGCACCCGCACGCACACCCGCACCGACGCCCGCACGCGCACGTCGCGCACGCGCGCACACACACACAGAGCACTGCACACACTTTTGGCATTTTAACATGGAATTTACCCTGCTGGGTTGGCTGTTCACACCCTTACCAAGTGACAAGTCGACTCTTAACACGCAAACTACTTTAACTCAAATGAAAAATGGTCATGTAACATAAGCCAAACACATCCAAGGACCATTTGCCTGCATGTACACAAAACATCAGGGTTTAGGAAGCTGGCAACATGGGACACCAGAAACCCCCACCACATTTACAGCCACAGCTACGTTGCAAGGACAAAAACTTGACTGAAAACTCCTGCATGAAGCTAGCCAAACCTTCATAAGCAAATTAACACCGTCATACCACAAACCGGGCAAGCTACTATTGGAGGATGGACTCATAGATCCTTCACACAGGCAGGGACCCCGCACCGAGGGCGCACTACTCGGTGAGTAGGGTTTGCCTGTGTGGGTCTTCCGGGCCTCTGAATAATGCTGGTGGAAAGGAGAATAGTGTATGTACAGTGGGACCTGGCGTACTTCTTGGTCTCTACACATCCATTTTCTCCACATGTGCCAGGTCATGCATACTTTACACTTTCTCAAAGCAAAGCTACAAAATCTGGAAATCTAAGGTCAAGGAAAGCGGGCTATTTACTACAGTACAGCTTAGCTCAGCGTAGGGCACACTCAGGGGAAACCAAGCAAGCTGATCAAGACTCTCCCACCCTCCACCTTTCAGGACGGGATGCAAATACTGTTTGTGGACAAGGCATACCTAGGGACCAAATGTCAGCAGCAGGACCATCATAGTGGCGTTGAGCCATAACCTCTGGGGCAATGTAATTGGGAGTCCCACACGACGTCCTGAGCAGACCATCTCCCCTCCGTGCACTGTCAGGTAAGGCCCCGAGGCCAAAGTCTGACAATTTCACTGTTCCATCAGCCGCAATCAAAACGTTCTCTGGCTTCAGGTCCCTGTCACACCCCACATACTGTTACAACAAAAGCATTGGAACCAAACTTGAAAAGCCCCCCTGAAAATCCTACTAAAATGCAGAATGTAGGTACTAACAAGCTAAGATACACACTGCGTCGTGCAGGCCCCAATCTCAAGCAAGCTCAAGCAAAGCAGCCACTAGACTTGTGACAATCCGTAGTTGTTCATTGAACACATAGGAAGAAGAAGCTGGCCACCTGTGTACAATGCCCTGTCGGTGACAATAGTCAATCGCATCCAAGAGTTGTTGAAAGACTTTCCGTGCATCTGGTTCCTGGTCATTCAAAGAATCAAATCCAGTCAAATTGGCCAGCCTTCAAGCTCTGTGACCTTCATGAGTCGAAGTCCCAACACCTCAGCTGCAGAAATGAACACTTACAAAGAGGGCATACTACATGGCTGTAATGGAAATTTCAATTCGAGTAATGATCGACATGGAATTGTCACGACCCTCTTGGAGCCTACTCACACCACAGCTGTCTTACCTTCAGAGGACCATCTGCTACAATTTTGTCGAACAGCTCTCCCCCAGGAACTAATTCCAGAACAATGTAGACTTTATCTTTGGTGGCCAGGACCTCCTTCAGATCTACGATGTTGGGATGCTGCAAGTGCTTGGTTATGGTAATCTCCCTCTTTAGTTGGCCCAACATGTTCCGATTAACCAGCTCATCCTTATCTATTACCTGTGCCCACCAAGTAGAAAATTACGTGTCTGAAAACTTCCTTGAAATACACTTGACTGTAAACCACCTGTTCCACTGCCCCACCCGCCATACGCTGGTCGGAGCGTGAAACACGAGGCTTCTCAATCTGCCAATAACATCACAGGACATTGCAGACAAAGATTGCATGGTCCACTTTACCTTCACAGCGAAGGCCTCCCCAGTTTCGGCGTGCTGAGCATACTTGACCTTCGCGTAGGTTCCCTGGCAACATTCATGCCGTCAAGAAACAATACCATCACAACAGCAAACTGCCACACGAAGCTTAAGCCCTCAATTATGCAACCGACACCCAAAGTTCATATGCTCCAACTTTCCCCCCAACGCTCGAGCTGATACCACGGACCAAGCAACATACCTCCCCCAACGTCCGTCCCAAATAATAGTTCCCGACTTTTTTGCGAAAAGCATCGGCGACCATAGGAATCACTCTGCGACAGTGCGCTTCAGCTGTCCTGCTACACAATCAACTCCACCGCCTGTACGCAAACGGGCCTCTACAAAAGCTATCAAAGCGCTTGTCAGACCGGTCCTACGATGTGATCAACTAAATATGCCAAGTAACGGCGACACTGCTAATCTATCTTCACGGTTGCCGCCGTCCACCCCGACAAACTCTGTCATACGCAAAATTTGAGTCCGTAACTTGCAAAATAAGGAACCCCGGGATTGAGTAAAACCCCAGAACAACGAAGTCCCTCGGTGCCTTCTGTCCAAAACCCAGCTCGGGGTACTTCCCGAGACGGAGACTTTTTTGATTGTAGGCGAGCGCATCTTCCTGTGAGGGGCACGTGGCTCAGATCGACTCGTGGCGCCGTGCCTTGGCAGCAAAAATGGCTGCCTCGATTGTGCACATGGTCCATAAAAATGAGGAAGTTGACAGTACAGATTATACTACAGAACCGCATCGCCTTACTCCAATCTAACTTCTTCTTCCGAATCTGCACCCTATTAGTCATTGATAGTAATAAGGCCCCGGCCCATAATTGTGACATGTGTCATCTTGCGATCCTTCCTGCTTTATCCAAAAGTGCGATTATTTCATAGTATTCTATTGGCTGGTTCGGGATGTGACTACATTACGAACTCTTTATTCTTTTCTCCCCTCCCTCCCCCCGGGTAAAACAGAGTGGAGGGGGAGAGAAGAGAGAAAGGGGGGGGGGGGGGGGGCCACGCACCACGATGTGCATTGCAGACAGGACTTGAGAGGACGTGCCAAAAACTGAGCAATCCTTTTCTCAGTTTGATATGGGTAAGTGGGTGGAGTTCATCCTTGTAGCTCACCCGTTCGCATCTCATCATGCCCGTCGGGCTGGTACAGTTAATTTTCCGTTGTTACTAGATTGGGACTGAAAAGACTATCCCGATGTTTCAACGGAACAAGCCCAAATGTTTCAAGCTTCAAGTCACACCCGGTGAGCAGTCAGCTCGCGCCCCCCACAGGAACAGCAATAATGAAACTGACCCGATGCATGACATAATGTCCCTCCACATCTTATTGTGGATAACGACCTGTGTCAAAAGTGTTGTGAAATAATATGGGAACCCTAGGGTTTGAGGTTCCCCGTAGCGTGTGCCTTCGTGTGTGAAGTGACTGATGGACAATAAATAGTCACTTAGCAGTCGTTCGTAGACATGTGGAACACATGGTATAGTTTGGAAGGTACACTTGGCATGTGACTAGCCCCTTGTATTATGCTTGGTGCTTGCCATACGGTAATGTCTACTAATGTGGTAGCCTGTCGTTGAGGATTAGTCGATTCGAGACGTCATGACCTCGAGCTTACTATCATCCTCTTGTGTGCCTTGGAAGTTCAAGTGATGTACTCATGAAGGGCAACTAGTTCTCTTCTTGAGTAATTGCTAGGACTGACCTTTGTACCCAGGAATCACTAGGGTACTCTTAAAGGTCATAGGAGTTCCTTTGAAGTTAGGAAACGTGCTGAGGATTTGACCTCCTTGAAGCGCGTGTGAGTGGCAGTTCCGTAGAGACCCGGATTATTGTCGTACGGTCTCGTCCGAGTCAGTGTAGCTGGTAGGCTCGGAGGCCTAGAACTTAGGAATTCTAGCCTCGTCCACCTACCGTTTAGTTTCCTTTGGCCTTGCGTCATATGGGACGGCTTGGCATTCTTTCATCAGTCTTAAGATGCTAGCAGGCTAGAGTCCAAGGATGTGGAGTCAGTAGGGTCAGGCACACCACTGGCTCCTGGCCATCGGTATTGTGAGCTTAAAGGGTCACTGCGGTACATTGCCAACACCACCAGATCTGACATTGCACAGGCAGTTGGTGTGTTGCCAAGGTACAGAATGAGCCCTACCACTTCGCACTGGAGTGAAGCCATTCGAGTGCTGAAGTATCTTAGGGACACCTGAGATTTAAATTTAACTCTTGGAGGGAAGGTACCCGAGCGTGAAGGCTTTGTGGATGCCACTATGCTAGGGAGGCCATAGGAAAGGGGCTGGCAGATATCCTCTATGTGGAATCTGCTCACAAATGTGGCTGACTTTATGACCAAACCACTTAACAAGCCCGTGGTGTTAGTCATAGGGATTCACTAGGACTGAGAAGATACACATAAAGCATGCAGGCAAGGGGAAGTGTTGAGTTGTGAACATACATTATAGAATGCCTTGTGCTTTAGGTGATCTTCAAATGTACAGTATTAGGATACGGGTCCACTATCCATCCGTGGCCACGTAAGGTACCTCGAGACACGTTCGGATGAGGTCTATTTCGAACATAAGGTACATTGTGATCGTGATCACACGTTTGTGATCGAACTCTTAAGGCTGCTGTCGTCGCTTAGTCGGGCAACTGGTTTGGAAAGATTATGGGTATTCTTGTTGCTAGTCTTGTCCATTGAGTTGCATGTGCAATATAGCAGACAGTCGTCCGGACTGAAGCTTGAGGCACCTACTTTAACGACCTGTCTGCATGTTTACAGGTGTGACGAAGCAGTGTGTGGTGTGTAAGATGTGCATGTGTGAGTGCTGAAGTGTGAGTGAACCATCTTAGTGTACAATCAAGCCACCCAAACAGTTAAGAGGCGGAGACTTGATTGAGTATAGGAAGGTACTCGTTCTTAGCCGTCAGGAGCTTATCCGTGGTTGTTGATCGTAATGCTCACTGTCAGATCATCGTGTAACGAACTGGTTTGGAAAGATTCTGGGCATTCTTGTTGCTAGACTTGTCCATTGAGTTGCATGTGCAATATAGGAGACAGTCGTCCGGACTGGAGCTGAGGCTACTTTAACGACCTGTCTGCATGTTTACAGGTGATGCCGAATGTCAATAACCTAACAACTCTGGAGCAACTTTTCTCTGCAGATGGGGAACTGGTAGAGCCTGCAATCAGTCAGACGCTGCCCGGCTGGGTGAGAAATTGAAGCACAGCACGCCCACAACGCGAACAAGCGGGCCGTCAATGAACTTCCGGTATTCGCGGTGACACAAGGGTTTGGACAGCTGGGACTGTTGAGTTGTGAACATACATTATAGAATGCCTTGTGCTTTAGGTGATCTTCAAATTTACATTATTAGGATACGGGTCCACTATCCACATAAGGTACCTCAAGACACGTTCGGATGAGGTCTATTTCGAACATAAGGTACAATCTGATTTAGATTACGCGTTAGTGTGAAAGGACTATTAAAGCTGCGATCACCGCATAGTCGAGCAACTGGTTTGGAAAGATACTGGGCACATAAGGATGCCAGTCTTGTTCATGCAGTTGCATGTGTCTCAAGAGCACACAGTCGTCAAGGACGGTAGCTGGAGTGGCACGAACTTACGACCTGTCTGCTTGCTTACAGGTGCGGTGACGCAGGGTGTGTATTGGTAATGTGTTCATGTTTGATTGCTTGTTTGTAAGTGAACCATCTTAGTGGACAATCAAGTCTCCCAAACAGCTAAGGGACGGAGTCTTGATTGAGTATAGGAAGGTACTTGCTTTCAGCCGTCAGGAGCTTATCCGTGTGTAGATGCTCATTGACAGATCAACATGTAACGGAACTGGTTTGGAAAGATACTGGGCACATAAGGATGCCAGTCTTGTTCATGCAGTTGCATGTGTCTAAAGAGCACACAGTCGTCAAGGACGGTAGCTGGAGTGGCACGAACTTACGACCTGTCTGCTTGCTTACAGGTGATGCCGAATGCCCATAACCTAACAGGTTATGGGCCCACCCAACTCTGGGTGCTGAGGACAAGCCGATATGTGGTTTTTGGGCAAGGCACTGGTGGCCAGCGGACACTACACAAGTCTACTCCAGTCCCAAAGGGAGCGACAGCCCCGCAGTTTGTACCCCGCCTTCATGTCGCAGTATATGCTTCAGAATCCATTCGAATTGATTCTGAAATGCCAAGAAATCTTGGCAGTTTCATCCGCAAGGCGAGGTGGTGAAATCCCGGTTGGAAGGGCACGAGGCGGAAGACCACCTTGGGATGGAGGAGTGAAATTTTGAGTGCATATGGGAGGTTGTGTATGATTTGGGATCTGAAATTGTGAGTGTGTGGCTCAATGAGTTGAGAGAGGAAGTGATGCTCCTGTGTTACAGTAAGTGTACTGGTTGAGAGGTGAACCAATAGAAAGGCTTCTTTTTAAGTCTGCACCCTCTTAAGGCTGGAGATCAAGGGGGTCAGATTAACAAAAGTAGTTATGAATGACCTCTAACCACTGACAGCAAGTGTGATACTCAGCGGGAAGAAGTGGGTGGACCCTAGGGAGCCCCCATCCAGGTATTGGTAGACACCATGAGCAACAGTACAGGTACTGCAGCATGGGGATGGGCTTACACATGTGTTGTATGTGTAAGCGTGTGTAAAGATGTCCATGAGCTGGGGCTTGAAAGACATTGATTGTGTATGTGTAAACAGCCAGGAGTTGGTGCAATATGGTGGTAAGGGACTTTTGGTTCCCCAGTCCACTGAGCACATTCTTATTGTGGTTTGCGCTGCTACTCGCTGATGGCTAGTCCCTAATGTTAAGGGTGAGAAAGGCTGATCAGGTGTCGCGTTCGGACTCGCTGATGGCTAGTCCCTAATGTTGAGGGTGAGAAAGGCTGATCAGGTGTCGCGTTCGGACTCGCTGATGGCTAGTCCCTAATGTTGAGGGTGAGAAATGCTAAATCGGGAGTCGTGTGCCTCATTGAACTGTCGTGCACTTGCGGAGTCAAGACCTCTTATCGGAACTGCTGTGTAATCAATGTCATGACTTGTCTTATGTGCCTGGCATTCCTTCCATGTTTTCCAGAGTGTGAAACTAGACATTGACTGGTTGTGTCTGGTTAATGATGTGTAGTCAATGCGATGTGTGGCTGATGTTGTGTGGCCAACGCGGTTTTCAAACCTTGAGTGGTCTTACATAGGGTCATATATGGGTCCAGTGTGGCTTGTGAGACCTCTCTATGTGTGTCTGTGTATGTGGTGTTGTGAAAATCCCTAAGGTATGCTGAGGTTTTTTTGACTTGGTGTTGAAAGTTTTTGGGTTGACCAGGAGTGAGTTGTGGGTACCAGAAGATTACAATTTTATCGTTGCGCAATGCATGCGCTTCACACCCTGACCTACAGTCTGGCATGGACCATAGAGTAATTGACCCAGAATGTTTAAGGGGATATACATCAATGACCTGGTGTTGAAAGTTTTTGGGCTGACCAAGAGTGAGTTGTGGGTACCACAAGATTACAATTGTATCGTTGCGCAATGCATGCGCTTCACGCCCTGACCTACAGTCTGGCATGGACCATAGGGTAATTGACCTAGAATGTTTAAGGTGATATACATGAATGACCTGGTGTTGAAAGGTTTTGGGCTGACCAGGAGTGAGTTGTGGGTACCAGAAGATTACAATTTTATCGTTGCAATGCATGGTAGTTGACCCAGAATGTTTAAGGTGATATACATGAATGACTCTAGGAATGCAAAGAGGGGTAGAAATAGCTGCAAGTTAGTCTTAATCCATGGTGCGGGCTACACAAAGGATATGAGTGTTAGATGGGCCAAATTATGAACACCAAAAATTGCTAACATGTAAAGCTAATTCTGATATTGACATGGAAAAGAATTGGTTTCTGAGGACAATGAATTAATTTGAAGAGTTTTGGGTTAATCTGTGACATAATGTGGTCAGGGGAAGCTCATCAGTTATCGTTGCGCGCGTGCGCGCGTTGCGTTTTTCGCGCATTTGGATGTTGAGTAGCCTAATGTCTAGTAGTGATGATGAAGAGGATCTATTGTGCTCAACATGAGGTTACTGATAGGTACCTGTGATGACCCTAGCTCCTCAAGCAGAGGATGGTGATATTTGACCCAACACACGTAAGCGTTGGTGACTTTGTAAGTCATGTGTATTGTTGCAGCAACGCCCTTAGAGACTGATCATAGTAATGATGGTGTATAGATAAGACTTTTTTAAGGGTTATGTGTATAAATAGGGTAGAGGTGAGCTACCATCATTGTGACCAATACAAGTGAGCTTTGGGAGGTAGAATTGTCAGTTACAGACAATTTAATCCTAAGGCCTTGATGCATCGGTGCACCCTCACGTTAGAAAGCTAGACCGGGATAGCCAGTAAAATCAATGAAAGCTAGAGAGAGTTCTTACAGGTAGCCAGAGAGCCAAGTTTGGGAGTTGTGGCCATATGTGAGAAATCTTGAAAAATTCCAGATGAAAGTCGTTGATATCCAGACTCTAGGTTATATAACATGAAACATAGTTGTTAGATGCGTTTTTGAGTGCAGGTCGTTTGTAACGGTGTCTGTTTAGTCTTGATGCTTCAAATACTTAACCAAATAAAAGTATAGAGGTTGGAGAAATATAATTTGATCGACAGACCGTGAAACATGTAATAGCACTTCCAGGGGAAGCAATGTGAGTTAGGGCAAGACAACTTGAAAGTACTCAAGCAGTAAGTCCTGGGTCATGTTGGTTGTGCAAGTATTGGCCTCCATATGGTGATAGAAAGGGAACTCACACAGGAAATCACGGTCGCAACTAGTTTCGATGTCGCGTCGCGGACTAAAGGGTCAGTTGAAATGTATGGGGGGCTTTGAAAGTGAGGGGATGGATTTTGAGTTTACATGTATGTTTAGCTGTCATGATCATCATGACGGGTACGTATTAAATTCATGTCGTCATTTGAACACGTCGAGGAGACTAGTCTTCAATTGTTGTCAGAGGTATTACTGCGGTATACATGAGTGGTGTCTGTGGACTTAGAATAGCGTTGCAAAACGTTGGAAAGGGTGTGTGTGAGGATGGTCGTGGAGTTGATACTCCAATGTTCAAGGACTTTGTGGCTAGCAGCAGGCTCGAGTCCAAGGATGTGGAGTCAGTAGGGTCAGGCACTCCTGGCCATCGGTATTGTGAGCTTAAAGGGTCACTCCGGTACATTGCCAACACCACCAGATCTGAAATTGCATAGGCAGTTGGTGTGTTGCCAAGGTACAGAATGAGCCCTACCACTTCGCACTGGAGTGAAGCCATTCGAGTGCTGAAGTATCTTAGGGACACCCAAGAGTTAGCTTTAACTCTTGGCCTCCATGGAGGGAAGGTACCCGAGCGTGAAGGCTTTGTGGATGCCACTAAGCTAGGGAGGCCATAGGAGAGGGACTGGCAGATATCCCCTATGTGGAATCTGCTCACAATGTGGCTGAGTTTATGACCAAACAACTTAACAAGTCCGTGGTGTTAGTCATAGGGATTCACTAGGACTGAGAAGATACACATAAAGCATGCAGGCAAGGGGAAGTGTTGAGTTGTGAACATACATTATAGAATGCCTTGTGCTTTAGGTGATCTTCAAATTTACATTATTAGGATACGGGTCCACTATCCACATAAGGTACCTCAAGACACGTTCGGATGAGGTCTATTTCGAACATAAGGTACAATTTGATTTAGATTACGCGTTAGTGTGAAAGGACTATTAAAGCTGCGATCACCGCATAGTCGAGCAACTGGTTTGGAAAGATACTGGGCACATAAGGATGCCAGTCTTGTTCATGCAGTTGCATGTGTCTCAAGAGCACACAGTCGTCAAGGACGGTAGCTGGAGTGGCACGAACTTACGACCTGTCTGCTTGCTTACAGGTGTGGTGACGCAGGGTGTGTATTGGTAATGTGTTCATGTTTGATTGCTTGTTTGTAAGTGAACCATCTTAGTGGACAATCAAGTCTCCCAAACAGCTAAGGGACGGAGTCTTGATTGAGTATAGGAAGGTACTTGCTTTCAGCCGTCAGGAGCTTATCCGTGTGTAGATGCTCATTGACAGATCAACATGTAACGGAACTGGTTTGGAAAGATACTGGGCACATAAGGATGCCAGTCTTGTTCATGCAGTTGCATGTGTCTAAAGAGCACACAGTCGTCAAGGACGGTAGCTGGAGTGGCACGAACTTACGACCTGTCTGCTTGCTTACAGGTGATGCCGAATGCCCATAACCTAACAGGGACCCTGGAACTTTCAGCGCACAAGATCAGGATCTTCAAACAGCGCTGCATTCAAATCTGGGCGCAGTAGTCAGCCCTGGCAGCTAACGCAACAGGGACAGGAGGAGCAGTGGATGCACCGAGAATGCTGCCCTGAGGAGGCGCTGTCTGCGTGACGAAAGCAAGATAAGCACAGGGCAGAAGGGAAGTGGTCGTGGGGATCCCCAGATCCCCTTGGGCAATGCCTGCTCAGGCCATCAAAGCTTGCTCAGATGCAGCGGGCGGCATGCTCTGAGCTGCGAAAACTACTTTGCAGAAACCAAGGCAATTTCTTTACAAAATGAGGTCTGGTTGTGGGTGTCGGAGAATTGACAACCGCTGAAGCGAGGCTGCCACGGCATCGTCAAGCGCCTGGGCCACAGAAGCCGATTGACTGACAATGTGGCCGCTGCCCCCAACACGATCAAACTTGCAGGGTCCTAAATACTGATGGGGCAGCACAGCCATATGACATCTCAACACAGGTCTAATGCCTGGGCAGTGGAGGTGCAAGCATGCGGTTGTGGTCGACCGTATTGGTGACATCGACAAGATCAGGGGAATCTTGCTAGTGTGTCACCAATTGGTTGAGGGCGTGGACTAGGCCTTCTGCACCCGAGGGGACTCCAACACGTAACGTTAACCCCATCTTGGTGTGGCGGCAAATACTCACTATACTCACTATTAGCTAATAGCGGACATGACGGCTGTAACGGCGATGTAAGAAACCAGACGCACATCAGCAAGGCTTCTAGTGAGAAATTTTAGGATATATTCCGTTTCGTACCAAGTTTAAACCTTTTGAAACAGACCACCCCATTGGTGCTTCCGGAAGCATTAGCCAATTGGGATCCCATTAGCCAATTCATAAGCTTTCTGGGTGGGCCTTAAAAACCGGCATGAGATCCCATTAGCCATTTCATAAGCTTTCTGGTTGAGCCTTGAAAACCGGCTGGATCCAGGTTGGTCCGGACCAAGCAGTAGTGCAGTATACTTACAAAGTACTTGCAAATGAGCACAGGCTCATGATCATACCAGCACAGGCCACACTCCCAAGAGTAACTTTGCAATTTGCAGGGAGCAGAGATGAGAGCACACGCTGAGTGTTTAGTACAATTTTGCAAATCTGTTGTCATAGGAATATCACAAGCTTTGTCTTAAGAGTGGTTGGACAACCTTTTCTTTCCCTCAAGTCGAGATGTCTCCATGAAGGAAGGAAGGACGGAGAGAAGGAAGATTACATCAAGGACTGATCCGCCACTAGGGCTGCAGAGGACAGCAATATGAAAATGCCACTGTCAAGTGATCTGCAATCCTACAGCACCCAGAAGAGTTACGTCACTCCCAAGTGTCTAAGTCAAAGCCCCTCGCAACCACTTCAATGCCGTTCTTGCCACACTACCGTAAGGGTTTGTACAGATAAACTTTTTTGTTGAGTTAGATGCAGAAGTTGCTGTCGCACATACGTGAACAGCTGGGCTTAATTAAGACAATGATGTTCATCCCCCTGCGCAGCTCCAAGGGAAGCCTGCTTCAAATTCCCATGCTCGAGCTCCTGCGTGCACGACTTCCCTTCCCCTGTCCCTCCCCCCCCCCCCTCGCCGGCTCTCCCCCCCGCTCCCTCTTGCAATGCCCTCTGTACTGCGCTAGTCTTTGTTGCTAGTTTTCCCTCCTTTTCCCGATTGTGCCTTCGCTTTATGTTTCCTTCCCCTCCCCTTCCCCTGTCACGTCGCTGTTGATACTCCCGTCACCTCCATATGGCCCCTGGCTTCCGCGTACCCGCATGTAGGATACGTGCTTTGTGGTGCGGATATGCTCCGGAGTGGCCACTCTATATTCGAAATCCTCTGGTCTCGAGGAATGTACATGTCTGCTATCGCCCGTTACCAATGGGGACGTACTGCCATCCTAGTCTAAATCGCAGGAGGTCTAAACCTGCACAATCCGTGATTGCTGTTGCGAGGGCCGCATTCTTGAATGCCATTAGTGCATCAAGAGCTTCATGAACACATTGATCAACACATTCCCGCCTGTGACCAGAGGCATTGTCAGTTGGGCTGTGTGCCGTGAGAGGGTAATACCATTGCTGAAAAGGATAGCACTTCCTATGCTTATGCATGTCTCGAAACGTTAAATTGCATACCAACCTGTATGTCCACGTCCTGGTGCGTCTGAAGGCGAGCGCGCGCGTGCGTGTGTGTGCGCGTGCGTGCGTGCGTACGTGCACGTGTACGTGCGTGCGTGCGTGCGTGCGTGCGTGTGTGTGTGTGTGTGTGTGTGTGTGTGTGTGTGTGTGTGTGTGTGTGTGTGTGTGTGTGTGTGTGTGTGTGTGTGTGTGTGTGTGTGTGTGTGTTTCGCGCGCGTGCGCGTGCATGCAGGCCTGTGAATACGTGGGATTCTAGAATATACCTATTCCATGTTCTTCGTGCAAGAACATGGATATGTAGACTGTTCGAAGTCAGGCAGCCAAGACTGTGAGAGCCTGTATACTGATCCTTTTGCTACATTATCGGGCCAAGCATCTCCCATCAGTCGTCGCTGGTGGAGGACCTAGCTCTCCTGAGGAATGTCACCCCTTCACCCTGACGTACAAACTGTTTCTGGTGGTTGGGTCCTCAAGACTGGGCCTGAGTGAGGCCCAGTCCTAACGCAAGCCTGCACTTGGCACCGCACCTATTTTCAGGCAGTCCCAACATGCCCACTAAGAGAAGGTTGGCAAAAACACCAGAAATTACACAAGTGACAAAATGTGAAGTGTCCTTACCACATGTTTTGCAGAAAGGCATGTCATCCCTCAAGGTCGACGACTGCATCGGCCCCAACACATCGTGCACAAAGAAACAATGCAGATAACGTTGCTGCGGTTGGGTGAGATCTATTGTGCGCAGTTTCCCTTGCTGCCTCTTGAATAACACACAGGGCAGAAAGCAAGGCAGAAAGAAAATGCAAGCCAGAAACTTCAGGCAGCACGTGTGGTGCTGGACAGGTATAAACCTCTTCAATCACATGACAGGCAGGAAGAATCTCTTGCAGCAAGGAATTTTCTTCAGCCCTACATGCGTGCGCGTGCGCACACACGCACACACACACACACACACACACACACACACACACACACACACACACACACACACACGCACGCACGCACGCACGCACGCACCCACGCACGAAAACACACACACACACACACACACACACACACACACACACACACACACACACACACGCGCGCGCGCACGCGCAGAGAGAGAGAGAGCACTGGGAGAACGAAATTGTCCCACATTGATCCCATATTGATCCCACCAGCTGCCAAAAGTCCCACATCGATCCCAAAACGATCCCACAGTGTGGGATAGATGTGGGATCGATGTGGGATTGAACTCTGAAAATTTTGGATCGATGTGGGATCAATGTGGGATTGAATTTGGGATCGATGTGGGATTGTGTGACCAAAGTGTACGATTCTGGGACCGGAATTTCCGATCCCACATCGATGTGGGATTTTGGTGGGATCGATCTGGGAATGATGTGGGATAGAATTTGTGGGATCGATGTGGGACTTTTATGGGATCGATCTGGGACAGACTGAGTGGGATCGATGTGGGATTGATACGGGAATGATGTGGGATTGATATGGGAATGATCTGGGACATCCAACAATGATCCCAGGAAGCACGTGGGATTTGTATGGGATCCATGTGGGACTGACATAGGATGAGCATATGAAGCCTCAGACTAGTGGGAGAGTAGTAGGAGATGTAAAGAAATCAGCAAAAGTCTATCATCATGAGTATACCTTTAATATTACAAATCAGATGACCTGCATCCACCTGCGCAGCTGCAGGTGCCAAGTTTAACCTATTTCATTACTAGCTATAGCAGCTAGCTAGCTACTATAGTATGCACTCTGTACGTATACATAGCTATGTATAGAGTGCATACTAGTTTATTCGTCTATAAGCTTTTAAATAAAGGAATTAGCCACGAAGGCATATATATATATCGTATGTCCGTGCACTTAGGAATACCCACATATTAATGCAGAAACTTAAATGTCAACTTCATTACCAGTTTTGAAGCTACCAGCAAGTAATTAAACTCCATGCAATATGTCTTGTTGACTCAGGATCATATGCTGGTCTGGCAGCCTCTACAACCTTAATGCAAACTTAAGGGCCGAAACATATGTATACATGGGATACTAACTGCACTCCCATGTTCATGTAGTGGCTCCCATGTTTTGGCTGCACCCAGGAGAGCTACCATAAAACCTCAGACCCACCACCTACACTGATGATGTCGCTTTTGACAATACTAATAATGCAAGGCTGGTGTCACTTTGTGAGACTGGTACCAGCAGCCACAGATTCCACAGTTGGTGGGTGTACTTGCTTGACAGACAGGAACTTTCCAATCCTCTGCCGGCATGAAAATTCTGGAAACGGCTCCCGTGCCTGAATGACTCTCTAGTCCTGTAGAGGAAGATCTTCCAAGCTCCATGGGCAGTTGCTGCGAATTCGATGTTACTGCAAAACCCACACTCCATGTCACTTGCATGGACCACTTTGAAAAGAAAGTTGTGCATGAGGTACAGCCTATGTAAAATCACCATCAGGTCCTTAACATTGTGCTTCAGCCATGCATGTCGACCTAAGAATGCCAAGTTGTTGATGCCCATCCCGCTCCCACACCCAGGGCTTCGCTGGAGACAAAATATTGCTCCCAAGCCCCTCACCCAACCCCTCCCAGGCATCAAGAAGCTGCGCGCACTGTTTCCAAAGTCCACTAAACACCAGATATGTACTCCTCCCCTCCCAGAACCCCTCCCTCTGCCATGGCAAATTGTCTGAGCCATCATCTCCAAGATCTGCAGCAACACACACACACACACACACACACACACACACACACAGAGACAAACACACACGCACACACGCGCTCGCGCACGTGCGAGCGCGCACACACACACACACACACAGAGAGAAAGAGAGAGAGAGAGAGAGAGAGACTTGGGGGGGGGGGGGGCCAAGTAAGGTAAGGGTCCTGCACACATGGAGCTTCTTCTTCTGACCTCGGCGCACCTTCGTTGCGGTGGGTTTCTCCTTACGCTTCCCAGCAACAGTCTCCTGGACAGGATGTAGGCACAAATGAGGGAAAGGGGAAATATCGTAACAGAAAGGGAGATAGGGGAGAGGGAAGGGAGGTAGAAGGGGGCAAGAGGGAGAGAGTGAAAAGGGGGGGGGGGGGGGAGAGAGAGGATAAGGGTGAGAGGAGCTGGTAAAGGGGGGTTGGGGGAGGGGGGGGAGCAAACTGTGACAAACAGACATGCAATCCCGTGCACGCACGCCACCCCCCCCCCCCCAACACACACACACACACACATTGCACACGTGGAAAATATGAGGGTTCCATGGATGTTACAGAGATGAAATACCTCTATGAATCATCAAGGTCAATTTCTTGTCGCTGCTACCGACTTTGTCATCAGCAAGTTTGCCGTCAGAAACCCATTAGGCGTTTGCAGACTGGTAGATTCTGTTCAAATTTGCCGAGTTCCTCGTCTCGGCAGTGCGTAGTGACAGACAATGTGTCTCCATTGCAGCTGTTTTCTCTACCTTTGTACACAGTGATTTGGCCTGCATGTCAAATACTCGGAGTCAAGTGCGTGCTTGTGTGAAACTCAATGCAGGTGAATGAACCTGTTGTCCTCAATTTGTAGCTTAAGAAGCAGTGATGCTGGCCGACGGGACTTGGAAGCATTACTGCAAGCATTGATACAGTATGCCCCTGCCCCAAAGTCTTTCTCTTGTATTAGACTTGACAACCCACAATACAAAGAATCCCCCTACCCATTGCTATCCTTCTTTAAGAAGGAAGCTAACACACATGGTGAACAAGCACACAATGTGCAAACTGATCTGAATTATGAGTTAAGCCCCCACATACTGATAGACATGTAAGGCACAGGCTGAAATGCCTCAGGGCCTGCAGCACCTGGACAATGATGCTGCAGCATAGTTCTGCTAGGACCCCAACTCAATGAAGCAATGTAATTTGAATAGGTCATTGAAGTAAACACAGTAGAAAGGCACATTATCTGTCCTTACCTTACATTTGGCCAGCCCAGAGGCCTAAACGAGCGCCAACCTCAGGCAAGCCGTGCCTCATCCATGCTTAGCCGTTTCTTGCCGTGCCAAAACAGCCTCGAGAGCCTTCGTAAAAGCAGTCTAATAACTTATCCAAGCATGGAATAACTAATACAACAAGATTGGAGAAACAGAAGTTACTCCGGAGCACAAAAATTCAAAATGCAGGCGACGTAGCCGTTGCACGCCCCACGCAACTCCGTCGCCAGCTGTTCAATGATAGACATGAAACAAAAATGCTCCACAAACACAAATATTATCTTCGGAATGTTGGTCTATGTGTTGGTCCAACTCACAGAACAATGTTGAACCAATACCGTCTTGGACGTCCCGTGTGTCACGTAACGTGACAGTGTCACGGGAACGGCGAATTGTAGCTGCAGCTGCCCCGACCTGTCCCGGACTTGTTTATGTGCCTCCCGTTCGATGTCCTACGGAGGCTGAAAATATGCAGCTGTGCACTGTATCCTTTATTTCTACCATTTTCCAGAATCTGAAGCTGGAGATTGGGAGCAGCTCAGCGGTAACTACCTGAGGTCTAGTTTGCACAGTGTCCGCGCGTTGTCTGTGTTTTGTTTTTGGATAAGCTGCTTCACGGTTGTTATTTTGAGAAATTTTTTCAAGGATTATGATTTATATGAGTTGTGTTGGATTCAATGAGCTGCTAAAGGGTGCGTCCAGGTAGGTCACTTTGGGTTTCGTCAGTCTGTTTTGGCTTTCATGTCTGGCCGGCTAGAAGCAACAAAGAAGATTTCCGGACTTGTTTCTGTTTATATGTATACCAGTGAACTACCTGTCTCTTTTCTTGTGTGCCCTGGAAAAGAAACTGTGCTGGGTGAGGGCCCACCTTGCAGGGCTAACTCTGAAAACCTATATCATGCAACAGTTTGGGGATTATCCAAGCCGGGCCACTCAGGTGCAGAGCAGAGAGGCCAGACCTGCCTGCACAATGAGCGTAAAAGCCGAGGCCATAGCTTCCTACACAAGGAACTGCTGCTTTCTACCATGCAGGGGCGCCAGCGCTCACGCCTATTTACCTCTTCCCCCCCTCCCCCCCCCTCTCTCTCTCTCTCTCTCTCTCTCTCTCTCTCTCTCTCTCTCTCTCTCTCTCTCTCTCTCTCTCTCTCTCCTTCCTTCCCCCCGCCCCTGTGTGTGTGTGTGTGTGTGTGTGTGTGTGTGTGTGTGTGTGTGTGTGGCGTGTGTTTCTTTGGTTTCTTAACACACCGAACACACGCAGAATCACACCACACACACACACACACACACACACACACACATACACACAGGCATGCACACACACATTCTAACACACTCTCTCTCTCTCTCTCTCTCTCTCTCTCTCTCTCTCTCTCTCTCTCTCTCTCTCTCTCTCTCTCTCTCTCTCTCTCTCTATTTTCTTTTATGTGCTGGGTATGAGCCTTGGGGGTAAATGTGGAGAATCTCGACTGGAGACCAACTTCAAAGTACATCAGAACCAAGGGATACCCCTGTTCATAGCGTCAGAAGGTTTCCTTATCCAGGGAAAGCAGTTCTTTGGTGCAAACATGGAGCAAGGTTTCTCTGGCTACTGGCATGGCAAGGGCATCCTTCAACAATAGCAAGGGCATTCAGGTGCACCTGGCTTCTTGGCTTTTCGATTCAGTTTTCCACTAGATTACCTAATTGCAAGGCAGGTTACAGAGTAGCCGGCTACTTCATTGTTCTTTTAGTATGACTACGGGTCATACTGGTACCTTCATCGGTACCAAAGCGTTGCTGTCGGGGAAAGTTCTGGTTTACAATCTGTCTTTGACAACCCCCTTGCAAGGGGGATGTAGGGGGAGATAGGCCAAGGGCAATTGCCCTTGGCCCCTCTCTCTCTCTTTGTCGGTGTGTGTGTATGCGTGCGTGTGTGTGTGTGTGTGTGTGTGTGTGTGTGTGTGTGGGTGTGTGTGTGTGTGTGTGTGTGTGTGTGTGTGTGTGTGTGTGTGTGTGTGTGTGTGTCTGTCGGTGTCTGCGTACGCGTGCACGTGTGCGTGTGTGTGTGTGTGTGTATGTGTGTGTGTGTGTGTGTGTGTGGGGCTGTGTGTGTTGCTGTCTGTGTGTGTGTGTGCGTGTGTGTGTGTGTGTGTGTGTGTGTGTGTGTGTATGTGTGTGTGTGTGTGTGTGTGTGTGTGTGTGGGTGTGTGCGTGCGTGTGTGCGTGTGTGTGTGTGTGTGTGTGTGTGTGTGTGTGTGTGTGTGTGGTGTGTGTGTGTGTGTGTGTGTGTGTGTGTGGTGTGTGTGTGTGTGTGTGTGTGTGTGTGTGTGGCTGGGTGTGTGTGGCTGTGGCTGGGTGTGGCTGCAGATTAAACTTTTGGAGATGATGGCTCAAATTTGCTGCCCTGGCAGAGAGGGGTTGTGGGAGGCCCCTGGCACCCTAGGGGAGGAGTATATACATCTGACTTTTAGTGGTCTTTGCAGACATGGGGATGGGAAACAGGTTGGACATGCATTTTGCATGATGTCCAGATGGCTGTGACCCTTGGACAGCTGTCATGAGGTGACATTCATCCTTGCAATGGTACTTTCTTGGTCTGGGATTCTTTTGGGAACAATGTGGGATTGGTGTGGGAACGTGGGATCAAGGTGGGATCGATGTGGGATTGGTGGGATTGCGACTACAAAATCCCAACGAATGTGGGATCGATGTGGGATTCTGGTGGGATCAATGTGGGATTGCCGTGGGATCAATCTGGGACCGTGGGATCAATGTGGGATAATTTCGTTCTCCCAGTGGAGAGAGAGAGAGAGAGAGAGAGAGAGAGAGAGAGAGAGAGAGAGAGAGAGGAGAGAGAGAGAGAGAGAGAGAGAGAGAGAGAGAGAGAGAGAGAGAGAGAGAGAGAGAGAGAGGGGGGGGGTTTGGGAGGGTAGCGGGTATAGTGAAGGTACAGCTGTGCAAGACTCGCTGAGGCGCCATCCTTGACAACCGAAAGCCACCAAAATTGCCAACGATCTAGATAACATTAAAGTGCCCCTTGCCCCTTCTGCTGAATAATGACTTCGCAATGAAACAAGCCCATGAAGTCACCAAACAAAGGCCAATGCGAGGCTCCAAATGCTTGACGTAAAATGTAATTGAAGGCCCTGGCTGCTAATGACCTGCCAGTTCAAGAGCATTGATGGCCCTTTGTTAACGTGGGTAAACAACATTGGAGGTTGGTGGCAGTCAACAGAGGCGGCCTAACAATGTCCCATGACCATAAACGCCCCGGCAGGCTTCCCATTCATACAGAACGAGATAAGATCAACGACACTCCTGTGGGCTAGGACTGGGGCATAGGCTCCCTTTGCCTCGCCAAACCTTCTCATCCAGACTTCAAACCTTGAAAAGAGACCGTCCATGTGTGAGCCCACACGGCTCCTCCCATTGGGTACCTGGTCAGTACAGAGCGCGCTACACTGCCCTCCTCATCTCAGTTGCGTACGTACTGCTGAAATATTTATAGTCTCCGCCTGAGTTCTAAACTTTTCTACCTGCAGTGGTTCTGGTATTCTAAGCCACGAACACTTCTTTACACCTGGTCTGGCATGAAGGTACAGCCTCTGTCCAAACCAAAAGCTGGTACACGCGCACACGTGCAGCTGGTAGCCCCTGGCCAAGCCGAACCTTTCGACGCATTCCAGCTTGACTGATAGATGGGAAGAGGCAGCACTGCCATTCATCACGTGTGTGTGCAAATATGGTTACTGCCCAGGACTTGAGCAGAGCCACTTCCTGGTATTTAGAGGCAACAGTGATAGACATCAGTCTCAGGCCCTTCCTGGTATAAATTCTCATGCCGGGTACTTGGGGACCCGAAGCAACGGCAGCCTTCCGGAAAGGCAGAAGCTAGCATAATCGAGCACACTGAAATTCTTGAAATGGAAGTCTGCAAAGGAGACTGGGTCACATTTCTTCCATGTAAATAGCAGCGGATGTGGTGAGCAAGCCCCTCTGGCATCTGTAGATCAGAAGTGGCCCATCTCCCAAAGGACACAAAAATGGCTGGCTCCCAGGAACCAGAAAGTGGCGGCCGGTTTGTACAAACCGGCTAAATGGGAGAAGTCTTCATTCCTTGGGAGATGTCTTCATTTCTTGAGAAAGTGCTGGGGTCTCGGAGCCCTCTGATGACTGCTGGTCCCGCAGCAAGCACGGGAGGCCCCCTTGCAGCAAGGCCAGCGTGGTAGGGTCAGCCTCGTCAATGGCTCTACTTACAGTATCCAAGCGCTTGTTTAGGCTGCGCAACACTATTCGTGTAAGACCCTTTCTCGTTTGATGTTCAGACTGGAGATGCATGTGAGGCATGAGGATAGAGGAAGGCGCAGTACTGTTTAGCTTCCAAGTCATGTAATATTAGCCACAGTCAAGGCAGCAGTTGCACCACAACCCTGGGGAAGACAGATTGCACCATAAATTGCAAGCTTGCAAGAGACAGGGCACAATGAAAAGCGTCTTTTCCTCCCTCCAATACGTGCAACAACCCATTGAACGAAACATCTGTCGGTGATAGAGCAGAAGAGACATAGATGAGGAAGAGAATGGGAGGGAGGGGGGGAGGCGTGTAGATAGAGATGGAGGAGGGAAGGATGCAGACAAGGAGAACGGGGGAGAGAATGGAGGGGAGGTAGGAAGGGAGGAAGGAGGGAGAGAGAGAGAGACACAGGCAGACCACCACCACGCACCCCCCCCGCTCTATACTCACCCCAATCATCCACCCCCCCCCCCCCCCCCCCCCACCCCCCCCCCCCCCCCCCCCCCCCCCCCCCCCCCCCCCCACCCCCCCCCCCCCCCCACCCCCCCCACCCACACACCACACACACCACACACACACACCACCACACACACCACACCCACACCACACACACACACACACACAGACACACACCACACACACACACACACCACACACCACACACCCACAAACCCCCCACACACACACACACACAGAGAGAGAGAGAGAGAGAGAGAGAGAGAGAGAGAGAGAGAGAGAGAGAGAGAGAGAGAGAGAGAGAGAGAGAGAGAGGAGAGAGAGAGAGGGAGAGAGAGAGAGAGGGGGGGGGGAGGGAGGGAGGGAGGGAGAGGGGGGGAGGGAGAGAGAGAGAGAGAGAGAGAGAGAGAGAGAGAGAGAGAGGAGAGAGAGAGAGAGAGAGAGAGAGAGAGAGAGAGAGAGAGAGAGAGAGAGAGAGAAGAGAGAGAGAGAGAGAGAGAGAGAGAGAGAGAAGAGAGAGAGAGAGAGAGAGAGAGGAGGGGGGGGGACGGGGGGGGGGGAGAGAGAGAGAGAGAGAGAGAGAGAGAGAGAGAGAGAGAGAGAGAGAGAGAGGAGAGGAAGAGAGAGAGAGAGAGGAGGAGAGAGAGAGAGAGAGAGAGAGAGGGGGGGGGGGGGGGGGGGGGGGGGGAGGGGGGGGGGGGAGAGAGGAGAGAGGAGAGGAGAGAGAGAGAGAGAGAGGAGGAGAGAGGAGAGAGAGAGGAGAGAGAGAGAGAGAGGAGAGAGAGGAGAGGAGAGAGAGGAGAGAGGGGGGGGGGGGAGAGAGAGGAGGAGAGAGAGAGAGAGGAGAGAGAGGAGGAGGAGAGAGAGAGAGAGAGAGGGGGGGGGGGGGGGGCGGGGAGAGTTTTTTGGTTGTTGTTTTTTTGTTTTGGGGGGGGGGGGGGGGCGGGGGGTGAGGGTGACCATGCATATCTGCTGTGAACACACCTGTCAACCACATCATTGAGATCTGGTCCTGTGTCCCCTTGGACAAGATCTGGGGCTTGGCCCTCTGCCAGTATGGAGTCCATGACCTTCTGGTGATTGCTGATCGTCTCAGAAAGAACTTTCAGGGCATGGGATACCTCTTCATCTGGCCCATTTTGTAGCAACTGCGAACCGTTCAAATCATGTCACAATGGTATAATTCATCATCAGGACCCGCCAAAGCCTCCTCCCCAAGTCACCCTTGCCTCCCCCAGGGGCCCTGCTGTGGGGAAGGAAGGGGGAAGGGGGGCAGGCCAAGTTGGGGAACAGGGGTATTAATGGTACAGGAACCGTTACGTATCATGTGGAAAAACATGTTAGAGAGGACAGTACAGATCCTGAGCTAGACTGCAACATCTCACGAAGGGTATTCCTTTGCCATAAATCGGTATGTTGGGTACATGGCAAGCATAGAAAGTGGCTGACGTCCAAGCCCATACTGCCGCAATCATGTACACATGTAGAAGTTTACTGGATAATAAGACATTGCGGTAATTGATGTCCAGCTTTGATCATCCTACATGGCCCCCTCCCTCCCACCCCTCCCTCCCCCTTCCCAGATCCCTTCAGGGCACCCCCACCCCTACCGCCTCCCCCCTCCCTCCCTTCCCCCCTCTCTCTCTCTGGCCCCCCTCCCTCCCTCTCACACATACTCTGTCTCCATCCCACCCTCTCCCTCTGCCCCTTTCCCTCCCTCTCTCCCTGCCCCCCCTCTCCCTCCATCCATCAATCCATCCTCCCATCCATCCCTCCAACCATCCCCCTTCTCCCTCTCTCTCTCCCCCCTCTGTGTGCGTGCGTGCGTGGCGTGCATGCGTGCGTGCGTGTGTGTATGTGTGTGTGTGTGTGTGTGTGTGTGTGTGTGTGTGTGTGTGTGTGTGTGTGTGTGTGTGTGTCGTGCGTGCGCGCGTGTGGCGTGCGTGTGCGCGCGCGCGGCGGGCGTGCGTGCGTGCGTGCGTGCGTGCGTGCGTGCGTGCGTGCGTGCGTGTGTGTGTGTGTGTGTGTGTGTGTGTGTGTGTGTGTGTGTGTGTGTGGTGTGTGTGTGTGTGTGTGTGTGTGTGTGGTTGCACGTGCCCATGCCACCCGAGCCCCTCCCTTGCACCACATGTACGAGCTTGAGAGATGGGCTTTGCTCCCCTCTTTCAATTCGCATTGAGATTGGAGGATGGCCCGGCCAACAGTAAGATCCAATAAAGAGAGGTTCAAGAACCACTGTGTGCAAGGCTGTTTAATACTTTTCCCTACGTAGCAAGTTGGTGGGGCACCTGCATAGAACGAGTTCTGTGCAGCCCAGTGAAGCGAGCATCACACACTGAGTCTATCGAATAACAAAGGGGAAGTTACCAGTTCTTTCTGCTTTTCCAAGAACTCAAGAAGGCCTTCTGGCACCACAGATGTGGACGACATCACAGGTACAAACAGGGGTGTCGAGTCGTTTATATGGCTATTGGTGAGAATCTACGGATATACATAAAACTAAATTCATCCAACCTACATCAAGCAGGAGAACAAGAAAACATTTGACGCACTGATTCTATTTGCTGAGGGCAAACCGACACCCCAGCTTACGGCACTATCTTCGTCTTGTAGCTCTTACTATCGAGGAAATGGCATCTAGCCCCAGTTTTTGTATGATGCCTCTGGAACTCTTTAAGCAAGTGAAGTATGTATGATGCGCTGAGGATTTAACCTTATGGGCTAGGTCAAGCTAATGATCTGAGTACGCAGGTACAATCCCGGAACCCACAGAGCTGTACAAGCTGCAGCCCCAGGCGTGGGCGCTGGGCATTATGAAACAGTTCACATTACCCAATTGAATGGGGACCTTCTATCTGGTGGTCGACTCATTATTACAATTTGGCAGGAGCCTAATTGATGAATAGCCCTCGCGTCTTAAGTCAACACCAGGCGGGGTTCTTCAACACACTATCTTTCAAACGCTTCAGGAGCCGAGGATTTTTCCGCACTTTTGCAGGAACTCAAACGAGTGTTAATCTGCCCTTGCATTTTGTCAAGAGGTTTCCGGATCTTATTCTTAGGTCACTGGATAGCCCTCCCGTCGTGATACCGGGTCTTATGGGGAAAGGGCGGGCCAAGGAAGGACTGCCTAGTTCTCATGCGATGAATACTTCATCATTCATACAGGTATCCAGTCATGCTCGGTGTGCAACTAGACCTTGCCTGTTGAGTGCAGCGAAGATGTTACCCGCCGTACTAGGTGGCCGAACGACGCTCCAAGGGACATACGGGGAGCAGAAAGCTCTGAAATGATAGTCATAGAGCGTCTGTC
>KV908451.1:87500-91677 GCA_002005505.1 Botryococcus braunii
TCGTTTCTGGTGAACTAGGGCTATTCTAGTCCCTGATTTATCGAGCAGTCTTTTGGTTTGCAATTTTCATTTCATATGACATGGGTGGATGTGTCATAACCCATGCTGCAATTGCCTGCACTTGGAAATGCTTTCTGCCTTCTCCAGGGTGGCGCAGATGACTGTCTGGGTCAAGGAAATCACGCCGCCAATTTGTTGTAATCAAGCGTTGTTGCTGGGCAGGGTGTTGAACAAGAGGCAGAGGCAGCTGGGGTCAGGGGCTGCTCCAATCTTGGTCATAGGGCCGAGGCCTCTTAAGAAAGTTCTGGAGGGCTACAGCCAACTGGAGGGCTTGGCCTATCGCTTTGTGGACTGTGCCTGTCTGGTCCCCAATGCTACCCAATACGAGGTGTGCACATAATGGCTGGTCCTGGATGTAATATTTCCTTCCTTCCTTCCTCTCACTGCACTTTGGATCCAGCAGGCTGGTTTGCAAGCCATCAGTACCGTGATGTCCCAATGGGTGTTTGCTCATCAATGACTCCCAGGGAATGGGGGTGTCATTAGATGATTTCTGTGTCAGTCGGCAAGGATAGGTAGCAACAGCTGTTGCATCTGTCTTACTAGATTGCAGGAGGACTTGAGCTAGGATCACAGCGGCAAGCCCATGATCTTGAGAATGTCACCTCCAATTTTTTTTGCGCTTGGAGGGTATGACATTACTCCCTCCGATGTCAAGCAACTCACACAACTATTAGGGGACACTGTCTGGTAGCTTTCATCTCACCCTGGCTGTTGCACCATCTTTAGTGTTGTTTGTGAGCTAAACTACAAAGACAATTCCGAGGACATGCTGTACTATTCAAGACGACTGGTGATGGGGACTCGTCTTGAATCGTAGAGCATGTTCTTGAAACTGTCTTTGTAGCTTAGCTCACCAACAGCACTAAAGATACTTCCTTCAAGGTGCGAGCATTTCAATGTGTCTGTAAGAAGTCTCAGTTGCATCGAACACAAGCTGCCAGTATGGTTGGTTGGGCATCTGAAGAAGTATGTGCAAATGTAGTACAAGGGGACCTCACGAGCCCAAGATGGTTGCTGATGCGGGCCTCCAAAAGATTAACATTGCCAGTTCCCGTTGGATTTGCTCAAGACTGCCCCATCAAGATTGTAGCTTTGGTGATTTGAGCATCACCAACAATCAGCCACTGTCTTAGAACAGTCCTGCTTCAGGCTGCTGGTAGACTTGTCAGCAGTGTGTGACAGCTTTAGTAGTGGGCCCCTCTGCCTTGGTGCTACAGGCAGGAATGGCACCAATTTGAGCTGGGGGTGTTGTGGCAGGTTCCAGACCTGGATGATGTAAAGGAGGAGCTGGGCCTGACGCGTTTGGAGTGTGTGCGGGTTGTGCACTGTACCCAGGCCTTTGGCTTGATAATTGGCAGCAAGAGCGGTTGGAGCTTGGCCAACTCTGGAGACACCCGCCCCTGTGAAGAGCTTGTCTGTGCCGCCAAAGATGTCACAGTGCTTATCCATGAGGTGAGTCCCTGTTGTCGTGCTTTCCCGCCCCCTCTCCTCCCTCCCTTCCTCCACCCCCCCCCCTCTCTCTCCCCCACCCTTCCCTCTCTCCCCCCCCCCTCTCTCTCTCTCTCTCTCTGTGTGTGTGTGTGTGTGTGTGTGTGTGTGTGTGTGTGTGTGTGTGTGTGTGTGTGTGTGTGTGTGTGCGCGCGCGCGCGCGTACACAAAAGGGGTTTGCCCGTGACGGCGGACCCCGGCAGGAAGTGGGAGCGCCTCTGAGGGGTCTGGGCTTCCGGGCCGGTAACAAGTTTGGAGAGGAGCTGGAGTTTGGCGGAGTATACTGACATGGGTCCTTGGGGCCGCAGGCCACCTTTGAGGATGCTCTGGAGGAGGAGGCACGAATGAAGCGGCACAGCCTGACCCGCGAGGCAATCGAGGTGGGGCAGGCCGCCAATGCGTATCGCACTATCCTGTCTCACTTCAGCCAGCGCTATCCCAAGATTCCTGTGGTGGACCCATCTTTCCGTGATTGTACCTGCATCGCTTTCGACCTTATGACGGTCAACCTCGCTGGTAAGCTTACACCTTTTATCTTCTAAACCACTTTTGCCTAGTGTAACTCGCATTTGTTGTGTTCCGTTCATGATGAGGAACTAAGTGGACAAGTGGTTGGGAGGTGTTTGTATCGAGTTTGGTTTGGACGAGGAAGAAACCAAGGTATGAGGCTGCATGAACAGCTTTTGTTTGCTGTATCCCGCGATCAAGTGTAAGGTTTGCAAGTTGCCAAAGTTCTTGTAGACGGGCCACCTCTGGACTCGTTTGAGGTGACTGTGGATGATGTTTCCGGCAAGTTTATGCAATTATCAGCTTGGTGCTGCATTGCTGCCCGCTGTTTCAGGCTCGGTTCTTCTTTGTTGCCATTTTCCTACGCCTCACATTTGTGTAGCAGCCACTGATTCGGTCTTTGCAGCTGATACATTTTTTGTATGTGTGCATTAGAGTGTCTGAGGAAGCCGCGTATTACTGCATAATGCCACCTATCGTGAGTGAAACCGTAAACCCCAAAACCCATTGTGAGTGGGTCCTATTTGTCTGTGCATGGCTGTGTGCGCATGTGGGGGTGTGAAGACTGGGTCTGCGGGTTGCAGATCTTCCACAGCTCCCTCGTCTCGTTGGACCGCTCCGCAAATTCTTTGAGGAGATGGAGAAGCTGAGTGGAGACGATGATTCTCCACTAACACTGCTTGCTTGATGCGCAAAGCGGATCACATTCAGAATTCTAAAACTCATTACTGAAGACTGATGTGCATCATTCACTCACACTCACTCTCTGTGCCGTAAAGAGAATGGCTTCATTGCATTGCTTGTCCTGCAATGGTCGGCGGATACTTTGGAGCTGGAGAGTTTTTTTTTTTTTTTTTTTTTTTTTTTGGGGGGGGGGGGGGGTTGCTTGTCCCTTGTCGTAGGTATCTGAGTATCTTTAGAGCACAACGCCCCCCGGTACAGACAGTCTTGAAGCTCATGAGAAATGAGTTTGCAGCTGCCCATTTCGCTGCATATATGTGTGGTTTTTCTTTGGACGCTTTTAACAGCACATTGGTTTCACCTCTGGCTTAGGGTAGGGCTCTACCCATGCTCACGCTTACTTTACCCAATGCTGTAGGGAATATATCTCCTACATTCTTAATTTGGGTATGTCATTTGGCCCCCGTGTCAAGCTTTGCTGTCACTGTCACTGTTTGGCCCATCTTCGCAGTTTCCTTAAACACCCATAGTGCTCAGCTTGTTCACTTAGAAATGCCGGTCAGTACATTAAGGGTGTAAGAAGTATGTCAAGCCTGAAGCGAGGTCCGCTTGGAAGCGCATTTTGGAACCGAAGCCTTACCAATTTTGGTCTTGCAGCCTATAATGCTGCCTTCTGTGAGCAAACCTCTGTGAAGGTGATCGAGCCCCACTCAGGACCGTGATGTTTTGGGCGAACCAGCAGAGCAGTTTTGCAAATGTCAGTGTATACGTCCAGCTAGCTCTTCATGCAAGAGAGTACAAATTTTTACTCACGCGGCTCGATCAATTTTTTCCTAGTACCGGTCTGTTGGAAAGCTCCAATAGACCTGGTAATGAGCAAAATGATGTCGTTATGACAGGTTTTTTGCCAGTCTAGATGGGTGCCAAAGTGTTAGAAGAGAAGGAATTGATGATGGACATCTGTCATGCTAAAGTAACAAAATTAAAAGGGCATGCCAAGGTGTCCCCTGGCAGAGCAGAAGATGTATGTGGAACAATTGGACCTATAGGAGCAGAATGTATATTTGAAAATTTGGGCCTGTAGGTCTGTGAGTGGCACAGGGTAAGACGGTAGTCCCACGACCTAATTTGAAGGTAAAAGTGAAATATATCAGTCTCACCTAATTGTCGGTGCAATTTCTGCCTCCAACGCCTTAATCACGTAGGTACTCTGTCTTTGTGCAAAACATTCTCAGGCTTGTCTTTATCTCGGGGTGGGCATGTTTTGGCTGAGTGCTCGACACAGGTATCCTGAACCTGTGACTAGGGCCTGGTATCTGAGACGGATGAGATATGGCGTTTGCTTTGCTGATACAAAGAGGTTTAAACGTAAAGGACAAGGATAGGATCTGCAGGCACATTAATTGGACTTCATCAGGCTCTGCAACAACCTGTGTGT
>KV908451.1:97256-102256 GCA_002005505.1 Botryococcus braunii
GAGGAGGAGGGAGTGAGGGAGAGAGGGAGTGAGGGAGAGGGAGAGAGGAGAGAGGGAGAGGGGAGGGAGGAGGGAGGAGGAGAGAGAGGAGGGAGAGAGGAGAGAGGAGAGGAGAGGAGAGAGAGAGAGGAGGGGGGGGGGGGGGGAGGAGGGGGAGACAAAGGGGGGATCATTTGTTAGCGAACCTGCAGGGTGCCAACAGGGTAGGTGACGAGGGTGGCGTTCAGTGAGTAACGTCCAGTACCCTGCGTGGTCAAGCCCGGCGGAACCTGCAAGGCCAGCCAACATCCACTATTACATCGTTCAGTGTCACCATATTTCCAGCCCAAAACCATCACATGGACAACCACTGGGTACGAAACGGTGGGCGGTCAGAAACATGTATTCAAAATTTGTGAAATATGGGGGAATTCTGTGGTATCAAGATTGTGCAGGCAAGCTTATGCAAGGAGCTAGATCCAAACTTTGCAGCTAAACAAGGTCTTCTGCCTCGACCATGTGGCACTACCTATTGCCTGCACGGGCTGAGACTAGGCTTCAGCAGGAGCCTCACCAGAGCACCACAGAGCTCACAGGTTTTACAGATGGCCTAAAATAAATAAGGTTTTGGCTTCAGCACCAGTGAATGTTTTATTAAGGGGCTGAGGTTGGATTGGGTTCGAGGGGCACTTGAGGAGAAAAGTATATCACTGATTATGCTGGGAACCCGTCCACTCATGCAGACATGCCAAGCCCTACAGGGATGATGCAATGGCATCTATTTACTCCTTTCTCAAAAGTTAGTTAAAGAAACAGAGGAGGAGAAACTTGCTTAGGAGTAGGGAAGGCACCAGAGAGATGCCGAAGTTGGCCTGGGGGGTGTTGATGGTAACGACGGTGCCGTCACGCTCCTGGAAGATGGAGAAGGTCACGTTGATGGCGGATCCGTCCTTCAGGGGCAGGCTCCTTTCCGTCTTCAGGCTCAGCATGTCCTTCACTGTCACAACTTCGTCATCCACTTTCACTGCGCACGCCAACCCCCTGCTAAGGATGTCCGTCTACAAAGTCCATAACACATCTTCCCACATGCCCCTCTCTCTCTGGCCTGGATTCTGCCATTCGCAACTCCCGAATTTCGCCAACTGTGCTTTTGGCTGGCCCCTGCCTGCAACCGCCCTTCTGGAATGTCTCCGTAGGATAATACACATACACAGTGTATCCTCAATATTACCACATAGCACTATGTACTATAATATGTATACACAGGTACGTATGTTAAGAGATGACTTCAATATCATTGGAATGTGGACACCCCACCCCCTGCCCCGACAGGCTGCCATCTGATTTGGAGATGATTTCGGCGTATCCTTTCCCCTCCCCCATGGCCGGGCGGGCTGTGGCAACGCCACCCATCGTAGCAGACTAGAAACATGGGCCGCATCATCCAGCGCATGTGCCGCAATACCCAGCACGTGTACCCCGATGACGTAACGCTCTGTCCTGCAAGATAGCCTGCCTTGGAAGGAAGCGGGGCGCACCGATGATGCGGGCGCTGTCGTCAGCAAAAGTCTCGACGTGGATGCGGTGGCCCCCCTGCTGGAACCCGATGGCCTGCATGTACGTCCCTGCCCCACCAAACGCCTTGTTTGCTTATATTGTCACAATACCTATTAGATGCGTATTAGTGCCGCTCCATTACTTTTCGATTGAGAGATCCACAGTATCTGCGTACGGAAACGTTTTCAGCTTTGTAAGTGCCCAGCGCAATTGGCCAAGGAGCCAGGTTGTAAATTCCAACGTCAGAGTGGCCCATTCACATTATGGCTGCTTGAATCTGTAGCAATATACTTCGCAGTTGAAATTTGTCACCTTGCCAGCCCATTTGCAGTGGGAAGGCTTTCTTGCATAATGGTAGTGGTGATTAATAATGTTGCTGCTGCTAGTGCCAGTAGTGATGATGATGATGATGATGATGATGATGATGATGATGGTGATGGGGATGATGATGATGGGGAGCATGATGATCAGGTATGGTGTACATGAAGCAACGATATGAGGGTGATTATGTACAAGATTTTTGGCTGAAGATGGTTACCGTTGCGGGTAGCGCCAATGTGGACAGCATTGTTAGCCTCCTTGAAGAGGGCCGACACCTGCACAGCGCCCCAGATGACTGATGTCCGAGGTTCACTTTCCAATGGAGTATCTAGGTCAGTGTGGCTCAAACTGCGTTTGAGACTGAAAAGGAGGCTGAAGTTGGCTGAGGGAAGAAAGTTAAATGGGGAATGGGGTGGGAGACAGGTAAGTAGAGAGGGGGGAAGAGGGGAAAATATGTAAGAGGGAGGGAGGAGAGGGGGGGAGAGAGCGCGCGAGTGCAAGAGCACAAGAGAGGGGAGGAGAGGGAGAGGGGGGGGGGGAGAGGGGGGAAAGGAGAGAGGGAGACGTGGGGGGGGGGTAGAGCGCTGATGGAGGGGAGGGAAGGATGGGAGTGGACGGATGTAAAGGGGAAGGGGAGGGGGGCGGAAGCCGTTTTGCCACGTCCTAGGACTGTACAAGTGCATGTCTGACACTTGCTCGAGTAGTGCTCAAGAGAATGGGAAACAAGAAGCAGAGCATTTGGGGAGCTGAATCATGAATGAAGGTGGGAAGCAGCAGTATGATGATGTGCCATGTTGTGGCCGGCTCATATCTCCATACACTTTCATCGAGACAGAAGTAGGCCGGCTCACAATTAGATTAGACAAAAGCATAAGCCATCCCTAAACCCACCCCGAAACTCTGCCCCCCGAACGGATGTGCAGCAGATTTTTGTATTGCTCATTCATTGAGATCATGCCCAGGCCAAAGAGAAGACTAAAATGGGGCTTCCCTAAAAAAGGTCGGTAGAAATTTCTAGAGCAGGGGCAGCACCTGGAAGACCTCATCGTCTGAGATCATGTTGTACACCTTTCCAGGCTCGCCGTGGAAGAAGAAGCGGCTGCCATCAAAGGCCTGGATGAGAGGATCACCTGTCCCAGATCCTGCAACCACACAACATCTCATTATCTCCTGCTTTGTTGCAAGTAGCAGTGCCGGTGCTGCAGTGACCATGCAGCATTGTCACACACATTTCATCCACTTCTGAAGCTGCTGGGGTTCCAGGCAGCACAGCAGCATTTCATACTACCACTGTACTTCCAAACTCCTCATACATTTGCCCTCCCCATAACCATCCGTTTTCCTTGTAAAACGGAGAACTTGTGCGTCTGGAAACCCTCTTAGGTGGAGCACCTAATGATACTCAGTTGCAGCATCCAAAGGGGAAGAAGCTACATCCCCTATAGGTGCGTCGCTTTACCTAGATTGCAATGCTTGGCCCCTGATGTCACTTGGTCCACCACTTCCATATGTTTTGACTAAAACAACAGAGGCTCGATCATGCAGTACTCCTGAGGAGTGCTCTCCATTTGCTTTTCTACAACTGATTTATAATACATGTAGCGACCCGTACCTGTGAATCCTGACCTGCATTGTATGGACGCACCCAAGTGCACAATTGTGTATGGAAGTCACCAAACTTCGTGAAAGAACCCCTTGATGGACCATGGCAGAAAAGGGTTAGAAATGGAACTCATTCGGGAAAGAAACCAAGAAACCATGGATTACGGGATTACATAAATAACCCAGACTTCTTTTTGCATGAATTGCCACATGACTGTCTGCAGATGACTAAGGGGGAGCAAGAAAAGCTTGGAAATTTTGTTACACATTGACTGGATTAGGGGCAGTACACGAGAACCATAAGTGTTTAAAGCTAGGGATACGTTTAAATGAAGTTTATGAAGGCTCCTTTTAGTCGTAGGGCAGCACAAGAGAATTCGTACCGGTGTTCCCTCCGTTGTTAGTAACACTGCCTCCATTGTTGTTGTTAGTAATACTGCCGACCACGACCACTCCACCCACCACGTTACCTAGTCAGGAAAGACCTTTTGTAAGTGCCAGAAAACAAGCATTTTGTTAGAGAAGGAGAAAAACAACACAGGTCTTTGATTTAAACTAGCCACCGCCCCTATCTATGTATATGCGTTTGTTGTACGTGTACCGTTATACGTATCCTTGTTGTTTTACACGCCAGGACAAAGGATCGTCATTGCAATGCTACATTTAGGATGGTGCAAGGTCCTTCCATCATCAGTGAAAAGCGCGAGGAAAAAATGACAATTAAAAAGTGAATGTGACAGGGAGGCGGAGTGGGTGTTGAAAATGTAGACTGTAAAATGTGTACACCATGTGCCACAACGAGATCCAAGGAGTTTCATGTACTTAACATAGGTAATGGAAGGCTAATGCAAGCATTATAAGCTACAAAACATGTTTTCAGCTAACCTGTTTTCACTATCTTCCAAGAATATGCGCTCGGAAGGGCATTGCAATAGTAGGTTGGTCAACAAAT
Organism: Botryococcus braunii; assembly: GCA_002005505.1. Lineage (NCBI taxonomy): Eukaryota > Viridiplantae > Chlorophyta > Trebouxiophyceae > Botryococcus > Botryococcus braunii. The sequence continues at coordinate 101,668 of KV908451.1, forward strand.
ACCGTGAACTTGGATACCTGCACAGGGAGATGAGAGCAAACCATTCGGGCACACCGTTGCCATTGACATTGGTCGTTTTGGTAACCGTTTTGGTGACATTCTTGATTACGGTTATGGTCTGTGTTTGGGCAGCCAGGGGCCCCGTTACAAGGATGGCGCAGAGGAGGAACCCCGATACCAGACGTGCTGTCTCTTTCCTGAACACAATCAATGTAAACCTAAATTAAATAACGTTAGTCATCTCAAAGCCTTAATTGCTAATTAGCGGCAGTTGATCAACCGCAGCTTGCAAACCTAAGGAACAAAATACACCATAGACACGCCCAGTAGATCCCGAAAACAAACAACTGAAAAACACATATTAGACTATCAAGTTATCTTGGAAAAATCACACGGCTGTGATAAGGCACCACCTCCTCATTTGTGTGGAATACCGGCGTGCTGACAGTACGCCGGCTTGAAAGCGAAACACAGAGTCACAACATACCGCTAACTTCAAAAATGTAGCGCTTAGCATTGTTAACATTTGTAAAGGACAAGGAGATAGAATGAGACGGGCACAGCTGCGCTGACGTACACACTACGAACA
>KV908451.1:104756-116768 GCA_002005505.1 Botryococcus braunii
TGCGCCAACGAGCAGCAAATTCAATTAGCGATGAAGGTAGAATAAGTATTTTCTTTTCAATTTCCTATATTGATTATAAATGTGTGCATATCTGCGTAAAGAGCGCAGCTTCGTGCACTCAAACAAAGCCGTTGTTTCTTGGAGTTGCTTCCGTCCCTTGTGTTTCCTGCTACAGAGTTCGGAAGAAGATTTACATGTTTATACAATGTATAAAGGGATATATAAGGAAGTCAATCTTTTAAAACGGATGCTTCGGTACCGGTCAGGGTCGAGTGCTTGGTGCCGCTCCAACTCCAACCTCGTATACGGAAAAAATTCCGGAGCCTTCGCCTTCGGTGGGTGGATAGCCCGCCTGGTGGTGAACTGATGGAATGGAAGCTAGGCCTCATTCCATCTTATTCTGCAGATACCAAAGGTGGTTCGCTCGTCCGCCTCATTTGCCCCGGCGTAAGAGTGCTCTCAAACTCCGCCTTCCTAATGCGGACCTTTATGCGATTTAGATTAGGGTTTCATGATCTTCCTATCGATAAAAGTAGACAACAAGGCATCCCTCGAGACCAGAGGATTTGCACGAGGTGCTCCTCAGAGCTCGTTGGTGACGAGCATCATCTGTTGTTTACGTGTCCGGCTGTACAACATGTACGGCAGCAATTTATGCATCTTTTTCAACAAAGGAGTCGATGTGTACAAACGTTTATGTAGCAAGAAGACCTTCAAGGGGTTGCCAAATTTGTGACTAGAGCACTTGAGAGCTATATAACTCTAGAGATCTCCCAGGTCCTGTGCGACCTCAGTTGGCTAGACATGGGTCATTCATTGTATTGCCGTCCTCTCAAGCCCTAGTGGCTGGTCCTGGATGTAATAGTCCTTTCCTTTCCCTCGTTCAATCCCCCCTGGTGGGTGGGGGGGGGGGGGGTTATGTTTCGGCTATCACCCCAGGCGCGGAACAGGGCTTCTGAAAAGAAGGCTGGGTTTCGTCCCACCCTGTCGTGTCCCTGCTACCCTCTTTCTACTCTTTATTTTCACTCTGTATTTTCTGAGTTCACCCTGCAGGCAATGCACACCACAACCCTACACCAATCACAAAAGGCTGGCACCTGACTTTGTGCGAAAAAAGAAACACTTCGCTTACACAGACCGTGCAGTGGCACAGATGGCCAAGAGGAGGTCGCATGTACAGCATTGACGAGAGAGAGAGAGAGAGAGAGAGAGAGAGAGAGAGAGAGAGAGAGAGAGAGAGAGAGAGAGAGAGAGAGAGAGAGAGAGAGAGAGAGAGAGAGAGAGAGAGAGAGAGAGAGAGAGAGAGAGAGAGAGAGGGGGGGGGAGGGGGGGTGAGAAGAGAGGGGGAAGGGAGACTGTCCAATTGGGGGACTGTCTTGCAAGATGTTTGCATTCATCCAATCTGGTCGAGTTCGGGTTATGTCGCAGTCACGCTCCCCACAATCCACCTCCAAAATGAGTAGAGCGCCCTTGATGGAAGATCTACGCGATTTTCTGCTGCAGCCAACGTTCTGATGTGAAGCCAATCAAGCTTGGCCGGCCCACCCATGGGTAAGTCGGGCCAACACACGTTAAACGTTGTGCATAGATACTTCCCGCAGGCAAGTTGAGCCAACATACGCGGTACATCGATGCTTTACAAGAGCGAAGCTTGCTTTAGAACGGGTCTATGGAACTGAATATCATTTTTAGAGCTTCAAAACACGGTCTATGCTTACTTCATGGGGCTCTTGCTGCACGAAGATTTAGCTCGGTCCTGATCCCACCCCCTCTCCATTGAAGGAATGCCTCTGCCTTTCACAGAAAAAGTCACGTAGGGCATCATGAGGCACAGAGAGACCTCTCCATTGTATATCTACGCTCTGTACAGTGTTTTGAGACCGTGGGCGATACCCCATGGCCATTGTCGCCGCAAGTACCTCTTATGTCACTCAGTACTGAGTGACATAAGAAAGTGCCAGGCTTCCTTAAGAATTGATGTCACACACGCGTACAGAGAAACCGTGGGATTTTGGCCACTGTCCCCTTAACATGATCCCTTTATTCCCTGCCAGGATAGCACTGAAGAGAGCTAGATTGGACCAAATCGCAAGTTGCATTAACTCTGCAAGCGAAGAGACGCAGAGCACTCCTAAAATTCCTGTTAAAACGCTGGACCATGGATTGTTATGGATTGTTCATTTTGTTTCAAGGAGTTCCGCCGTTCATGTGATCATATCTGCATGTTGAAAAGTTCGTTTGCCGTGCACACTCTGACGGGAATCCGGGGTCCTAGGAAGCTCCCAGTGGCCCAAAACCTCCCGCATTCTCACACTGAATTTTAAAAAAGATTAAGGGCTCAGCGTGGGTGCTTCTATTTGCAAAGCACATGGAAATGACAGCACGCCAATGTGCCATTCTTATGAAAACAAGGAGCTGAGCACGTACTTTGTCACGCGTGGACTGCTGCAAGCCAGCCCCAATATCCACCTCGGTCTTGCATGTCGAGCAGCAGGAACTCCTTGTTTGAGAAAATTGGGCCAAAAGAGGCCTATGGCCAAAAGAGGTCACCTCATGCGCTGAGCTTCGTCTCGAGACGAAGGCCACAAGAGCACAAAACGCAATCTTGAAGCTGACTGCGAACCTTTCCAGCGACAGCCATCGCCATCGCGATAATGCAGCATTGCTCCGGACCATGCCATGACCAGCTGTCTCAAATGACTCAATTTGGCCACAGCAGGCATCACGCATATGTATATACAGGGTCGATATGCACGCTACTGAGTTTTCTGCGTACTGAAAGGGAGTCAGCCTTCACACAATTCCTAAAAAGGTGCTGATAATCTTACAAAATGTACGTTCAGGCCGGTATGTCGGCTGTTTACCCCTTCTTTTAACTACGACAAAAACTGTTGCTCTTATGCTTCTGGTCACCCGCACTACTATTCGCGGGTCTTGTGCAATACCATAGGACCATGAAGAACCCCAAGGTGGTACGCTAAGTGCCCAAAAAACCATGTGCTGCTAAAGATGCCTAAAGCGATGCTCCACATAAATCAACCACGTGAGTCAGCCACAAGTTTCATAAAGCACGTGGAATCTTTGGTCTAACAAAGCGGAGACCGATCGGTCACAGGCCTTGCGGCCATGTGGAGTAATGGATATTTGCGGAACGCTGCACAAATGCGTCCTGATTAGAGTGGCTGCAACGCCGAGCTCGACTGATTGCACGTGCCTCGACCCATATTGCACGTGCATGTGACTCGCATGACTGGAATAAAGAAAGTTACTTGGAGACTGCGGTGCGAGACAATGCCCACTTCATGTGGTGAGCAATGGCCTTGCGCTGAGCGATGACTTCGCGAATGAATTCACCGGTGAAGACGACGTTGGGTGCATGGAAGACGGACTCCAGCTCGTACACCTTGTCTGGAAAGACGGGGTACAGAATCTCTGCCAGGTGTGAGGGCAGTACAGTGCTCTCCGGGCTATCGGCTGTGGATGCGGTGTGCTGCTCATCCGCGCCATAGTAGAAGGTGTCTCCGATCACTCCCTGTTCACTCCCCACTCACCATCGTAAGGCATGATTTTCGACACACTGCTCATGTGATCAGTGGGACTATGCCCCTTTTAAACAGGGAACAACTCCCTAAATTCCCCTCAGCAGGCAAGGCCTTGGTCAATTTGTCAGGCCCCCGTCGCATGGTGGTGACTCGATATAACAGATTTGGGTCACCCGGTCCCATTCAACACCCTTCAGCCGGGTCACGCCATGGCTCACTGGCCAGTCCCAGTGGGGTTACTCGTCTCCAAAACTCATTTACCAGTCTCAGAATTCCGATTCTGCGCCGGTATGCCTAAGTACAAGCTATGTGGTTGCCAAATGTTGCCACTATCGTTATCCGACCTTGCCGAGCAAGGCCCAGACATTGAATGGCGCGCCGGGCAATCTAAGCGACTGCCCCTAGATGATGCAGACCTTGTTTTGCTCAGACCTTCTGATATGTTGGGCCTAGTTTAGTAAACAAAATCTTTCCAAGAAAAAAAACACCCGCAACACCGCCACCCTAGCACCACGAAAAGACACAGAGCAAAGGTTGTTGGCACGCGTTATGGGAACCCTTATTGCACTCCATCAAAGCGGACAGTAAGCACCATATCAAAGGGTAAACCCGTTTTATTACGTTTCCTTCTTGTTTCACTCATCAGCCAGCCCAGGCACCATTTGGGCTGCTCGATCAACACAGACATCATAAAACGCAAGGGCAAGGCAGACGAGTGTGGAGGGGCCTATTCAGAAGATGGGCTGTTAGAAGATTTTTACAAAAGAGGGATGCTGTAGCAAGGCAGACTGAAATAGCGGACCTGCAGGGTACCAACAGGGTAGGTGAGGAGGGTGGCGTTCAGGTTGAGGTAAGATGGCTGCCAGTACCCTGCGTGGTCCAAGCCCGGCGGCACCTGCAAGTACCCCACATGCCCCTGGGATGAGTGATTTTGAAAATCACATATTGTCGAGAAGGGAACTTCCAGTTTTTTGCGTAAGCACATGTGTCTACAGCGTGTATAGGGTACTTCCGTTGCCTAAGATAAAATGCACATACTGTTCATCCCCTGGCCTGGGTTTACATTGTTGGCAAGCCCACCGCACTTCATGGAGCATGCCAAAATCGGGGGGCTTTGGCCTCTAAACAGCAGTTGCGGCACATTGGTATGTACCACTAGGGCTTTGGCCTCTTAAGAGCAGTTGCGGCACATTGGTATGTACCGCTAGTACTACAGCAAATAATTATATAATATAAGTAATAGTAGCGGTACATTGGTATGTACCGGTACAGCAATTAAGTAGCAAAAGTTGCGGTACATTGGTATGTACCGCTACAGCAAATAAGTAATACTTGCGGTACATTGGTATGTACCACTCCGTGGCATTCAAAAGGACACATTCAAGTTCTAAGTTCAGATGCTACCACTTGACTATCAGAATGGTATTTTCATCACTTCATCTGAGGAATTAACGGAGTTGTGTTGCGTTGTACACGTAAGTCTAAGCGTAGTTTACCATTTTACCGTAGTTAACCATCAACGGAGTTTACCCTGTTGGCCTCCTAGGGATTAGTTTACCCTGTTGGCCTCCTAGAGATTAGGAAAGGTGAGAAGCGTGTGAGAAGCGTTGTACACGCTGAGGGAATGCACCTACCTGAAATTGAACCATTGGGTGGCTCTGGTAAAAAGCAGGGAAGTTTGCCTGGGGAAGAGGAAAGAGGGAGGTGCGGGAGACATGGCAAGGAGAGGGAAGGCACCAGGGAGATGCCGAAGTTGGCCTGGGGGGTGTTGATGGTGACGACGGTGCCGTCGCGCTCCTGGAAGATGGAGAAGGTCACGTTAATAACGGATCCGTCCTTCAGGGGCAGGCTCCTCTCCGTCTTCAGGCTCAGCATGTCCTTCACTGTCACAACTTCGTCATCCACTTTCACTGCGCACCCCCCAAGCCTCGCTTTGCAAACCAGCTTTCTCAAATCAAAACTTGCTCCTTTCCCTTGGGCCAAGCATTGTCCACCGGTAAGACTGGTCAAATGTCCCAGTTACTTGGAAGCCCCTGCCCATGGATGGCTTCCCGGGCCAAATCGCCTTCTATGGGGTTGGTGACATAGCAGGGGGAGGTTACAATGAGTTATTGCTGTCTTAAGAGATGACGATTCCAGGGGGTCTGAACACATGAGAGAACAAGAGTGATGCCCCCTTAGATCATTGATTACCAGCAATGAGTCATCTTCACCTTCCCCTGCCAGTTATATGGGCCTTTTAGAAGACGAGTCAAATGTGTACAGCTGTAGTTGTTGGACGTGCGATGTATGATTGTACTGCTCAACCGCCCTGAGATGTCGCCGGCTGGAGCAACATGCAGGAAATGTACTGCCAGACTCTTGCCATAGCACATCCAGCTGTGAAAGTTATCCAGTACATGTACTTTATAAGCCTTCTGGGTGTGCTGACCAGCACAGGTACCGCAAACACACGTGTTCGAGTCACATACATTTGTGCAAGTCCTGTTTACCTCCCAACACATGTGCCCAAGTCCATGTCGTACTGTACCGCCCCACCTCTCGACTTGCCAGCCAATTTTTAACAAGAGACAGAATAATCGACACATGTACTACCCAACCTGTAGCCATAGTACACACAACATGTACTGCAAGCGCCTGCCAATGTAGCTGAGGAGGAGGACTACAGCAGCAGTCCATACACTGGATACTTTTGTTTTATCACTATTTAGCCCCTTACAGGACAGCAGGAGGCACATTGTTCTGGATCTTTCCAAATGTGATGCTGCGAGCAGGGGGCGGGGCGCACCGATGATGCGGGCGCTGTCGTCAGCAAAAGTCTCGACATGGACGCGGTGGCCCCCCTGCTGGAACCCAATGGCCTGCATGTACGTGCCTGTCCCCACCACCCGGCCCCTCACTGTGGAGAGTACAGCGCAGCGCAGCCCTGCAACTACCTTTGCGACTTCTATGCAATACATGGGACATGTGACTTCTGGAATACCGTGGATCACTTGGCGTTTGCAATGCTGGCCCACTCACACACTCTGGTGGATGAGGTGCAGTTTGGAACTTCTACACACACACACACCCACCCACACACACACACACACACACACACACACACACACACACACACACACACACACACACATACACACACACACACACACATGCAGAGCTCCAGTCAAACAAAATCCTAGTATGATGCTAATGGTGCCTACTGCAAGAACTCAAAACACTGCTTCCATGATCTGATTAGATATGAAACAGGCAGTAAAAATTGTGTATCTTGAGTGTGTATCACGATCACAGAAGATCACAGCAGGCCAGATGAGAGAAAGGCCTGGAAAGTTTCTCAGAACAGTTTTACATGATGGTCATTATTTCCTGCATTGTGCAAGCTTTATTAAAAATCATGAGGAGGGATGCTCACCGTTGCGGGTGGCGCCAATGTGGACAGCGTTGTTAGCCTCCTTGAAAAGGGCGGACACCTGTGCAGGGCCCCCCTGCCGCTGTGAGGGACTTGGAAAGAGGAATCAGAAAAATTGTAAAGGCAGGTACAGTAAAGAGGGAGAGGAATAGGAGATGGGGAGGGAAGGAGAGAGAGGGGGAAAGGGTGGGGGGGGGGGAGGAGAAGGGGCAGGAGGAAAAGTGGGGGGGGGGTGGAGGGGGGAGGGAGAGTAGGGGTGGGGAGGGGTGGGAGGGAGCATCGAGAAGGGAGGGGGGGGAGGGAGAGTGAGGGGGGGGGAAGGGTGGAGGGAGACAGAGAGTTGAGACATGGGCGAGTGCCAGTGAAGGCTGTGGGGACGCCAAGAGGGAAGGCGTTGGATGGGGGGGTGGGGGGGTGATGGAGAAAGGTTGCAGGAGTTGCAGAGGGAGAGAAGGGCGTGCGAGTTGATTGAGGAAGACTTGATAAGGAAAGGGGAGAATAGTAACAGTATTGCTACTGCCTTGCATGAAAGTCAACCACATCCTAATAGTCTACCTACATGCAAAAGTTAGCTAGTCAAACTAGGTCAAGCTTGTCAAATTGACAAGGTCAGAGGGTACATGAGCAAATGTACAGGGGCCGCACCTGGAAGACTTCGTCGTCTGAGATCATGTTGTACACCTTTCCAGGCTCGCCGTGGAAGAAGAAGTGGCTGCCATCAAAGGCCTGAATGAGGGGATCTCCTGTTCCAGATCCTGCAACCAGACTTCCTCAACATAAGTGCAGTCCTGAATGCTTCGTCCTCAGTTGGGTTTCACGCCCCCTGACATGTAGGCTTCAAAGATCCACTCCAGTAGCAATGCAAGGACCAGCGACGAGTGCCGTCATCATGCATCTTGAGTGAAATTCATGGGGAACACTGTTTTAACATATCACACTCTTGAAAGGGGCATAGTTTGAATGGATAATATCAACGGGAACACTCCAAAGGGTACTCTAAACGGAGTTACCAGATTGTACCTTCCATCGTGGAGAGATGCATTGAACTGAACTAGCCAACAGGCTACGGTCCCAATGCTCGCCAGAAGCCAAATGGATCCCTCTCCCTCAGTTGAACACAACGGTGCAAACAAAACTGGGAGAAAGTTTGAAATCTCTGCTGCACTGACTAAAAATGAAAGTGTAAGAACACCCAATGGTGAGTCGCATGCTTGTTATATGCTGGGGGTTCAAGTCAGCACATCCACATGGTGATTCCTTAGCTTTCATAACAAGTTAGTGTCCACACAACGTGTAGGAGGGCCGCCCACCTGTGTTTCCTCCATTGTTCGTGGTGCTTCCTCCATTGTTGTTGTTAGTGATGCTGCCAACCACAACCGTACCGCCCACTACATTCCCTGTTCAAAACATTCCCCTGGAAGTTGTTAATAGAACCTTCTTGCTGCCTTTGTTTGTGGAAAGGGGTGGCTGAGACAGTTGTGAATACTTATGTATTTAAAATGGTATGTAAAAGCCAAGTTTTCTGCCAAGTTCTGAATTTAGGTGGTGCTATACCTGCTGCCACCCCTGGAATCTGGTTGTACATGCGGCTTAGGGCAAGTGAAACTCAATCCTTCAAAGCCATTGTGGTGTGGACAAAGGCGTTGGTATCAAACTAATTATGAAAACATCACATGAAGCGCAGAATGGAGCAGGTCTAAATCAGAAGGTAGCACACACATCTTTCAATGTTAGTGTTTTCAAATATAATTTCATGTAAAAATCAACATGCGATTACTCCAAGGAGTCCAGATTGTTGACCAGCAAACAGCCAGGAAGTCCAAAATGAATTTTTACCAATATTACTTTCTTCACCTTCAAATTCACTATGAGCTCATCGGACAACTAATTCCAGCTTCTCAATCAATCTGCTTGAAGTTGTCTCCCAAAGAAATTTTTGAAGCACTTTGTACCTTGTCCCTCATCAGTTTAAAGGTTTTGTCCTACTGGAATGAATGCATGCTCAGAACACCTATACATACCGTTGCCGTTGACGTTGACTGTTTTGGTAACTGTTTTTGTAATGTTTTTAATAATGGTGATTGTCTGCGACTGAGCGGCCAGGGGACCCGTCACTAGGAGTGCGCACAGGAGGAATCCGGAAATCGAGCGGGCAGTCTCCGTCCTGCATTGAAATCAAGGGCTAAAAACGAGCATTTTATGCAGTAGTTACTGCGTAAGTTGTGGAATACTTTGAGTTCCTTGTGGCACAAAGGGCAAGAACAAACTGTGCGCCGTACGTGAGGCCTCCTGTGCAGGGGTGACGGAAGAATGTTTTACGGTTGCATGCATCAAAGTCATCCAATCAGCACCATTCAACACTTCAGATTCTTCCCAGTACTTTGAAGTTTTATCACAACTTTGAGAAAACAATACACTTCCAGTTAATAGGGCAACCTCATGCCTCACAATATGTCACGCTGCAAAACATAATGTTGGGAAATTCAGAAGAAAATTAAATCCAATAGAAGTACACCATTGCACTCTGTTGAGAAGTTCAACCACTGTGAGAGATAATACCCGATCCCGATGCAAGTTGGTAGGCACGGCATACGCTGGAAGTTAAGATGCACAACCAGCAAGTAGTTATACAACGATAAAGCTTCTTGAACAGAGTTTTATTGAATGCACGGTGTGATCCAATGTCTCTTACCTAGTCCGAGGTCGAGGTGCCGTATGCGCCATGATTGGGAGGTGGGCACGATTTTTTCGAGAGCACGAGTTCACTTTCAGCAGATATGGACCTTGACTGTAGTTTGACCAGATATGAAACCTAACTTAAACGTCAAAGCAAGCTTCTGAGTGCCAGGCCACAGCTCCCCAGTGGGTTTAAGTAACTTGAATTAAGTTGCAGTCGATCCCCGGATTTGTCTCACAACCAAACGGATCAATCTGCGGACTCCAGCGGATTGCGCCTTGGGTCAATCGAAATTGGCAGGTACGACGCCTTGACAAAAAAGGGCAAATTATTTGTCTGATTGAGCTTAAAACCCCCTGAGGCGCCACTTGCGTGCCCCACAAAAACTGAATCTAGCTCCGCCGACGCGCACTGTATGCAGTCAGACGGGAAACGGGCGGGAAATTACTGACAATCTGAAGGTTGAAACCGGGAGAGAGATTGGAAGATCAAGGCGAATGGTCGCGAACGGCACGTGCGCACGCCATGCCATCACGTAGCCCGGTGGAAGTCCAGGAGGAAATCCTACAGCAGCCGGTCCCCGTCGGCACAACAACGAAGGTAGCAAGCCAGCAAATAGCCTGTAAATGGCGCACGACGCATTTACTAAGAGGCATGTTCAGGGCATTCACTAAGAGGCATGTTCAGGGCAGTGATCACGGATTCATTGAGGCATGAGAGAGAGAGAGAGAGAGAGAGAGAGAGAGAGAGAGAGAGAGAGAGAGAGAGAGAGAGAGAGAGAGAGAGAGAGAGAGAGAGAGAGAGAGAGAGAGAGATTGACGGGTTGGTAATTGACCGGTGGAACTTGACCAGACTTAAGGGTACTTTGGATAGAGGGCTCTAGCTTGAGGGAACTACTCCCTCCAAGCACACGTGCAGGACGCTTAAAAGCCATATTTGAGAAAAAAAACTCTCCAGCATGATCGATATTATATCATCAACATTCCATTATATGTCTCTATTCTGACTAAAAACAACTGTTGGTATGTTAACAATGGAGATGCTTGCGTTCACTTCCCCGGAATTCCCTTTTATACAGCGGGAGAGAACACTGACGATGTTATGCGGCATACACGTATTGATATTGACTCCAGTTTGTGGTAATCCCCTTTAGGTTGCAAATGGCGGATGGGAACTCAAATTTTGAAGTCCTGCCGGCACTAGACCCCATATGGATGCTGAAGTGGCTACTCCAGCGAGCAGCAAAATCTTTTTTCAGTACTTTCTTTATCATTATAAACCTCTGGATCTCTGCGTAATTTGCGCCGCTTTTTGCAATCAACAGCCATGCATATATTTATAAACCTCTGGATCTCTGCGTAATTAGCGCCGCTTTTTGCAATCAACAGCCACATGCATGCTCAAGTGGTTACTCCAGCGAGCACCAAAATCTTTTTTCAGTACTTTCTTTATAAACCTGTGGATCTCTGCGTAATTAGCGCCGCTTTTTGAAATCAACAGAGCCGTTGTTTCGGGGAGTTGCTTCCGTCCCTTGTGTTTCCTGCTACAAAGTTCGGAAGAAGATTTCCATGTTTATTCAACTATTCGAGGGATTTTTAAGGAAGCCAATCTGTCAAAATCGGGCTCTGCGCCCTCGGGGCTGGACAAATGTTCTTTTAACAAGAGTGGAGTACAAAAGACTAGCCCAATGTTGAAGGACCCAAACCTAAATGTTTCAAGCTATGAGTCACATCCGGCGAGCGGCCAGCTGGCAACGCACAGCGGCCGCGATAACAAAACTGACCCGACGCATAACAAAGTAGCCCTCCACATCTTCTTGAGCTATGATGGCTTGGTTCAAAAGCCCCTGGAGCCTCTGCAGAAAAAGCCAGCGCATCAGCATGCAACCGTCCAAATGTTTCAAAAGAGAAGGCGTGGAAGGCCACAGGCGGTTGTTGCAGCTCAGCTGACGCGACAGCAAGACAGCATAGCGGGTTTGCTTGTCTTGAGCGGCGCACGCGGCAGCCCCACCCGGCACGAAGTGCTGCATGTTGGCCACGGTGAGTGGTGACGAGCCCACGATGTCGATATATAAATCGCGACCCTCCTCCCACGCGTGGAGGCGGAGGTCTCCACTACGGCTCTCCTGGCCAGGGACAGGGGTGGGAAAGGCTGGTTCCTGGGTGACGCGCTGACGAGCAGAGTTAAGGACAGCGTCAAGGCCGTTACGAACGGCGTAATGGCGGTCGAAAATTGCCACATCCCCCCCTGAGCTACAGTGGACAGCATTGTCGTCCCAGACATCCAACTCCCTCAAGCAGCACGGGCATTGGGAGCCATGCTGGAAGATGCGGATCAAGAGCTGATATTGAAGGCGGTAGCGGAACGACTCAGGGGGCAAT
>KV908451.1:131559-149059 GCA_002005505.1 Botryococcus braunii
CACTCCAAAAAGGGTACTCTAAACGGAGTTACCAGATTGTACATTCCATCGTGGAGAGATGCATTGAACTGAATTAGCCAACAGGCTACGGTTTTAATGCTCGCCAGAAGCCAAATGGATCCCTCTCCCTCAGTTAAACACAACGGTGCAAACAAAACTGGGAGAAAGTTTGAAATCTCTGCTGCACTGACTAAAGGTGGAAATGTAAGAACACCCACGTGGTGAGTCACATGCTTGTTATTTGCTGGGGGTTCAAGTCAGTTCATCCACATGGTGATTCATTAGCTACCATAACATGTTAGTGTCCACACAACGTGTAGGAGGGCCCACCTGTGTTTCCTCCATTGTTCGTGGTGCTTCCTCCATTGTTGTTGTTAGTGATGCTGCCAGCCACAACCACACCGCCCACCACATTCCCTGTACAAAAATGACCCCTTGAAGTTGTTAACAGAACCTACTTACTGCCTTTGTTTGCGGAAAGGGGTGGCTGAGACAGTTGCGAATATTTATGTAAAAGCCAAGTGCTCTGCCAAATACTGAGTTCAGTTGGTGGTAGATCTGCTACCACCACTTGAATCCGCCCGTACATGCTGCTCAGAGCAAGTGATACTCAATCCTTTAAAGCCATTGAGGTGTGGATCAAGGCTTTGGTATGAACCACATTACGAAAACATCACATGAGGGGGAGAATGGAGCAAGTCTAAGAGAGAAGAATGCACACATGTCTTCCAATGTTAGTGTTTTCAAATATAAGAACAGGTAAAAAGCAACATGCGGTTACTCAAAGGAGTCCAGATTGTTGACCAGCAAACAGCCAGAAGTCCTAATGAATTGTTACCAATACTACTTTCTTCACCTTCAAAATTTACATTAGCTCATCCGACATCTGGTTCCAGCTTTTCAATCAATTTGCTTGAAGTTGGTCTTCCAAAGAAGTTCTTGACCTTGAAGCGCTTTGTACCGTGGCCTTAATCGGTTTAAAGGTTTTGTCCTAATGAATGAATGCATGTTCAGAACAGCTGTACATACCGTTGCCGTTGACGTTGACTGTTTTAGTAACGGTTTTGGTAACATTTTTAATAACGGTGATGGTCTGCGACTGAGCGGCCAGGGGACCTGTCACAAGGAGTGCGCACAGGAGGAATCCCGAAACCAAGCGTGCAGTCTCCCTCCTGCATTGAACTCAAGGGCTGAAAACGAACATTGATTGAAGAAAATGTTGTATATATTGTGGAATACTATAATTTCCTTGTGGCACAAAGGGCAAGAACAAACTGTGCGCCGTACGTGAGGCCGCCTGCGCTGGGGCGACGGAAGAGTGTGTTACAGTTGCATGCATCAAATTCAACCAGTATTAGTCAGCACTTTTCAACACTTCAGATTCTTCTCAGAACTTTGAAGCTCTATTAGAACTTTGGGAAGACCATAAACTTCCAGTTAATAGGAGAACCTCATGCCTCACAATGAATGTGTCACGCTCATGTCACAATGTATGAGAATTCAAAACAACAGAATTAAACCATGAAAAATGCACTCCGTGGACAGTTTCGACCACTGCGAGAGATAATACCCGATCCCGATACAAGTTGATAGTCACGCACGGCATACGCTGGAAGTTGAGATGCACACCCAACAAGTAGTTGTAGGACGATATCGCTGCTTGAACAGCATGTCACTGAATGCAAGATATGATCCAATGTCTCTTACCTAGTCCGAGGTCGAGGTGCCGTATGCATCATGATGGGAGGTCGGAACGTTTTTTTCGAGAGAACGAATTCGCTTTCAGCAGGTATGGGCCACGACTGTGGTTGGAGCAAATATAACCTAACTTAAATGTCAAAGCAAGCTTCTGAGTGCTAGGCCACAGCTCCCCATTGGGTTTAAATTGCAGTCGATCCCCGGATTTGTGTCGCAACCAAACGGATCAATCTGCGGACTCCAGCGGATGGCGCCTTGGGTCAGTCGAAATTGGCAGGTACGACGCTTTGACTAAGAAGGGCAAATTATTTGTCTGATTGAGCTTAAAACCCCGTGTGGCGCAACTGGCGTGCCCTTATAATCTGAATCTAGCCCCGCCGACGCGCACTGCATGCAGCCAGACGGGAAACGGGGCCGGCCAATTACTGACAATCTGAAGGTTGAAACCGGAGGACGATTGGAAGATCGAGGCGGATGGTCGCAAACGGCACGTGCGCACGCAATGCCATCACGTAGCCCGGTGGAAGTCCAAGCGGAAATCCTAAAGCAGCCGGTCCCCCGTCGGCACAATAAAACTTCCCAAGGGGCGCGGCGAAACCTGCCCTGTTGTAAAGGGGGGAACCTTTCCATGGAGGGAGGGAGGCGCTGTGGCGCGTGGAGGGGGCACACGCGGAAGGGGTGTGCGTGTGCCAGTGGGATTTGTGATTTTGACGGGGTGGTGTGCATGGGTGACGTAGGGATTGAGGTGCGTGTGTGTGTGGGGGGCATCTTTGCGTTCGTAAAGGACGCGGCTATCAGCTTTGCGTGTGGTAGGAGTACGTCCTTGCCATGCCATGAGCCGATCTGCGGAGCACCGGAGCAACAGAGCTGCATAAACTTCAGGGGAAGCCCTAAAGGGGGGAGCTTAAGAAGGTAGCGAGCCAGCAAGCCTGTAAACATAATTCACGCCGCATTCAGTAAGAGGCATATGCATGCTCAGGGCAGTGATCACGAATCCATTAAGAGGCGTGCATGTGTGTACTTTGGCATAGGCCCAAAGTACACACCCGCACACACACACACACACACACACACACACACACACACACACACACACACACACACACACACACACACACAGACACACACACACACACACACACACACACACATACACACACACTCACACACACACACGCACGAACGCACGCACACACACGCACGCACGCACGCACGAACACGCACACACACACACACACACACACACACACACACACACACAATTACTGAATTACGTAATTCAGGGAATGGGCTCTGAGAAGGTAACTTCGTATGTAAATTTCTAGTCATTCGCATTTCTTTCGCATATACGTCTCATTTTTATCGTGGCCGATTCGCAAAATCTCCGTATTGCCGCCGTAAATCACTGTCGAAAGTGAGCTTCGCAATTATGTCGAGTATAAATCGCAAATCCTTCGTTAAAGTCTAATTATTCGCAAATCCTTCGTGAAGATATTATTCGCAAACCCTTCGTAAAGCATTCGGAAAAATAAAAATATCGGCAGAATCTACCAAACCATTCGTAAACCTTTCGCAAATCTTTCATCTGAAATTCGTAAATTTTTCGCATTTCTAAGCCCCTTTTTTACGACCTTCGACTCTGTTTCGTAAATGCTTCGTAAACCCTTCGTATTTACGAATGAAATACGAAGGCTTTCCGAAAAATCCTTCATCACAGTGTCCAGCATTATTGCATCATCAACATTCCATTAAATGTTTCTTGTTCTGACTAAAAATAACTGTTGGTATGTTAACAATGGAGATGCTTGCATCCCACTTCCCTATTATACTGCGGGAGAGAACACTGACGATGTTATGCGGCATACACGCATTGATATTGACTCCAGTTTGTCTAAATCCCCTTTAGGTTGCAAACGGCAGATGGGAACTCAAATTTTGAAGTCCTGCCGGCACTAGATCCTATAGCCAAGTGGGTACGCCAACGAGCAACAAAATCTTTCTTTTCAGCACTTTCTTTATAAAGCTGCAGCATCCCTGCGTACAGAGCGCCACTTTGTTCACTCATCAAAGCCGTTGTTTCGGGGAGCTTCTTCCGTCCCTTGTGTTTCCTGCTACAGAGTTCGGAAGAAGATTTATATGTTTATACAATTTCTGAGGGATTTGTAATTAGCCAACCTTTAAAAACGGATGCTGCGGTACCGGTCACTGCAGTGACCGACAGCTGTCGAGTACTTGGTGCAGTACCAAAAGAATTCCGAGGTCCTCGCATTCGGTGGGTGGACAGCCCGCCTGGTGAAGGAAGGAAGGAAGATTACCTCCAGGACCAGTCACTAGGGCTGAAGAGGATGCCAATACAATATTGAATGACCCATTAAGGAATGACCCATGTCTATCCAAGTAAGGTCGCACAGCACCAGCTAGGAGAGCTAGATATGTAACAGTGACTAGGACCGGGTTCGAATCGGCTAAGTGCTCGGGTCGGATCCGTGTTATCATGGTCCTTCTGGATAAGGTCTCGTGGAAAGTGCAGTGCGGCAAGTGTGCCCGGTAGTAGCGTAGCTCAAGGGACGTGTCCCTAGTCGGCGCAACAAGGATACATATTGTAAGGGATTCCGTGCAAGCTTAATGTAATGACTCCGTCTCACTTCCTAAACCCTCTAATTGCACTATTCTTACAAGAAAGCTCTCAAGTGCTCTAGTCGCAAATTTGGCCACCCCTTGAAGGTCTTCTTGCCACAAAAATGTTTGTACAGATCGACTCCTATGTTGAAAGAGATGCATAATTGCTGCCGCACATGTTGTACAGCGCTGGCTAGCCGGACAAGTGAACAACAGATGATGCTCATCACCAACGAGACCTTACAAGAAGCACCTCGTGCAAATCCTTTGGTCTCGAGGGAGGCCTTGTTGTCTGCCTTTAACAATAGGAAGGTCATGACACCCTAATCTAAACCGCATAAAGATTTGCAGTGTGCTAGTAGGAAGGTGGAGTTTGAGTGGACTCTTACGCTGACTCACATGAGGCGGAAGAGCGAACCACCTTTGGTATCTGCAGAATAAGGCTCTAGGGGATGCAAAAGAGCGAGGGGAGATGTCTAGATCATCCCATATCATGTCGCTTTTACGATACAAAAGATCCTTTATGTGTGAAGTGTTAATCTGCAAGGCTCTGTCAAACCGCACGTGGTCAGCTATATCGTATCCTAGTTTCCTAAGTTGTTGCATAAGGGTTCCCGAAAACTTTTCTGGGGCTTCTACTATTGCCAACCTAATGTCATGCATGAGGACCTTGTATTGCAATGAAGCAGGCCTCATGGCCGCTATCTTGTTCCAAAACCTGACAATGCGTAAGATCCATGTTGACCACAAAGGAAATATTTAATTCACAATTGAAAATTTCCTAGGATTGTTCGACGCACCCCCAGACTCTGAGCTAAGACCCGCTTGTGCGCATCAAAAAGACATATACTACCAGGTTTTCCCGAGGACGTTTGTTTGCATGCCCGAAGACAAATGTTTTCCCGAGGGCAAACGTTTGTTTGCCTGGAAGCATATGAATGCCCAGACTTCACATCCATAGGAGATGAGGGGTGGTAGGCAAGCTAATTAGTACTTATAGGTACAGTATAAGTACAGTCTGTCATGAGCATCATTGACATGTTGCAACCGAGATTGCTATAAGCTCTAGTACGGTCTCCTCACGCTATCCAGAACCTGTGCTCGAGGATTTTGATGCCGGCTTGAAGGCCTTCATTGGCATGAAATGGTGGTGATCGGGCTTCCGTCCCAGGTGACTTGGGCCAGGTCCATTCCATCCCTCGTTCAATTCCCGCCATGTGGGGCGGAAAGCGCCTTATCTTTCGGCTACCACCCCAGGCGTGGCACAGGGCTTCTGGAAAAAAAAAAAGGTTGAGCTTCGGCCTACTCTAGAGATCTGTCGTGTCCCTGCTTCCTCTGACATGCATATGCCGTCGTGAACGAACTTGCAAAGCTCAATGAGCCCGTGGGCTGGGCTGGTTCACAGCGTGCATGTGCATGCATATGCCCTGTGCGTGCATGCATATGCTCTGTGTATCAATTCATGTCCCTGCAACCCTCGCATGTCAACGAGATTTAAAGAGGGACCTGCGCCTGCCTGAGCTGAGCTAGAAAGCTCACAGTGCATAACTGTGAGCTTATAAGGTGAACCATGCGCAGGCAACCTCCGAGGGACTCTACCAAGACACTACCATTCGATTCCAGGTAGCTCAATAATGGGTGAGCATGTTGGGCATATCACCAAGGCAATAAATTGAAACACACACACACACACACACACACACACACACACACACACACACACACACACACACACACACACACGTACACACGCACACACACGCACGCACACACACACACACACACAATCACTCACTCACTCAAACTCACACTTACTCTCACACTCACACGCACTCTCTCTTCCCCCCGTGTCTCTCTCGCTATGTGTGTGTGAGTATGAGTGAGTTATTGTGTGTGTGTGTGTGTGTGTGTGTGTGTGTGTGTGTGTGTGTGTGTGTCTGTGTGTGTGTGTGTGTGTGTGTGTGTGTGTGTGTGTGTGTGTGTGTGTGTGTGTGTGTGTGTGTGTGTGTGTGTGTGTGTGTGTGTGTGTGTGTTTGTGGTGAGACCACCTGCTGACTCGTAACCTTTTTTTGGTTATCATGTAAGCCCTCCTCCTCCTTGTCCTGCGCCTATTTAGGCCGGCGCCTGCACCCATATTGACATTTCCCATAGGACCTTCAACTTCAAACGCCACTATGTAGTTCGGTATACCCTTTCAAATTATTTCGCTATGATTCCCAAAAATGCTTATTCCTTATTTCTACACTCCTTCAGTAACAACTCCCAGCTGGACCACCGGCACTTGACAATGAATACATTCCCTATACCCTTTTTCTTATTTCTTCTGCC
The DNA here is from genome assembly GCA_002005505.1 of Botryococcus braunii. Taxonomy (NCBI): domain Eukaryota; kingdom Viridiplantae; phylum Chlorophyta; class Trebouxiophyceae; genus Botryococcus; species Botryococcus braunii. The sequence continues at coordinate 138,205 of KV908451.1, forward strand.
GTTCGATTTGACAGAAACCATTCCCCCCGCCCCCGCGGGGAGGTAAGCTAAAGGGGGACACTCACCCTGTCTCTAATCTCTAATTTCATTCTCTTGTAGATATTCAACCTGCAGGCAATGCGCACCACAACCCTGCTCCAGCTGCACCAATCATAGAAGGTTAGAAACTGACAGTGTGCGTAAATCGCAACCCTCTGCTTACACATACCGTGCAGTGGCTAAAATAGCCAAGATGACGGTCGCATGTGCAGCGTTCACCGACTCAGACTGGATGCAATGCTTTTTCGTTGCTTTCTTCACCGTGCACGGGACACATCCAGCCCCTGTGAATGCTGCACATGATGGGCGCACATGCATAGATCATCAATCCGCACACTCAGTCAAAAATGTGTGTGTGTGTGTGTGTGTGTGTGTGTGTGTGTGTGTGTGTGTGTGTGTGTGTGTGTGTGTGTGTGTGTGTGTGTGTGTGTGTGTGTGTGTGTTATATTTCGTGACTTATAAGGAGTATGCCTTCCTCTTGAACAAACATGAACTCTTAGAGAGGATAGACAAACAAAGGTATGAACAAAGACATACATGAGAAGACTAGAATTATTGCTCATAGAGGGCTGTGATTAATCACAATGAAGTGTTATCAATTGGTGTCGTACGGTATTCGAACGTGGTTGCCAGATCAACGCGTGATCTTGCAATGCTGGTGTTAAGGCTAGACGGCGGGATGAATTAGAACTTCCTTATTAATGGTTGGCATGTGACAATAGCAAGACTTCTTGTCATTGGCTTAAGGCAGCCGCTCAGAATTGCGAAACCTGCTCTAAGTCTCTCCCGTTCGTTGTCGCAGGTCACAACGCCTTTTAACCTAGAATGCAACAGCGTGTTTGTGTGTGTGTGTCTCCGTGTGTGGGTGCGTCCGTGCGTGTGTGTGCGTGCGCGCGTGCGTGCGCGAGTGCGTGCGTGTGTGCGTGTGTGTGTGCGTGTGTGTGTGTGTGTGTTCCCTGCCTTCATAACCCCTTTATTCCCTGCCAGCACAGGGCTGAAGGGAGCTGAGCTTTGACCAAATCGCAAATTGCATCAACTCTGCAAGCAAACAAACGCACAACGTGTTAACACTTTTTGAAATCCAGTTAAAGACGTTACCATGGATTGTTCATTTTGTTTCAATGAGTTCCGCCGTTCACATCGATGCTAAACCACTTTTGCGAGACCATATCTGCATTTTGAAAGTTCCGTTTGCCTTGCACTCTCTGATGGCAATCCCCGTTCCTGGGAAGCTCCCACTAGGCACAATCTCCCGTACTCTCATACTTTGAATTCAAAGTAGATGCGGGGTCAGCGTGGGTTCTTCTATTTGTAAGGCACATGGATTTCAATAGCAGCCCGCTAATGCATGAATGTGCCATCCTTTTCGAAACAAGGGGCTGAGCACGCACTTCCTCCGCGTGGACTGCTAAAAGCCAGACCCCAATAACCACCCCCATTATGCATGTCGAGTGGCGAGAGCTCCTCATTTACGAAAAATGGGCCAAAAGAGGCCGCAACTATGAAATACAAAGAGAAGGTTCCCTCAATGAGACGACGGCCACAAGAGGACAAAACGCAACCTTAAAACCTTTCCAGCGACATTCATCTCCATCGCAACGACAATGCAGCAGTGCTCCTAACCATGCCATGACCAGCTGTCTCAAATGTGGTTACAGCAGGCATCACACACAGAGTCGACATGAAAGCTCTCTGCGGTGTCTGCGTACTGAAAACGAGTCAGCCCTCACATAGTTCCTACTCTTCTTTTAATACAAATTGTACATTCAGGCCGGTATTTCGGCTGTTTTCCCCTTCTTATTACTTACGACCAAAACTGTAGCTCTTTTTATCGTTCTGGCCACCGCACTAGGAAAGCGGGTCTTGTGCAATATTAATACCATGGGACCACGAACAACCCCAGGTGGTACACTAGGTGCTCAAAAGACCGTGTACTGCTAAATTTGCCTAAAGCGATGTTCCACATAAAATCAACCACGTGGGTCAGGCACAAATTTCGTAAGGCACGTGGAATGTTTGGTGTGACACAGCGGCGACAGCTTCACCGATGTCGTCACAGGCCTTGCGGCCATGAGGAGTAATGCATGTTTGCGGAATGCTGCCCAAATGCGTCCCGATAAAGACTCGCTGCAAGGCCGAGCTTGACTGATTGCACATGCTCGACCCATATTGCCATGCTCGACCCATGTGACTGGAGTAAGCGAAATTACTTGGAAACCGTGGTGCGGGACAATGCCCACTTCATGCGGTGAGCAATGGCCTTGCGCTGAGCGATGACTTCGCGAATGAATTCGCCAGTGAAGACGACGTTGGGTGCATGGAAGACGGACTCCAGCTCGTACACCTTGTCTGGGAAGACGGGGTACAGAATCTCTGCAAGGTGTGAAGGCAATACAGTGCTCTCCGGGCTGTCGGCTGTGGACGCGGTGAGCTGCTCATCCGCGCCATAGTAGAAGGTGTCTCCGATGACTCCCTGTTCGCCCCCCACTCACCATCGTAAGGCATGTTCTTTGACATACTGCTACGAAATCAGTGGGACTAGGTGCCACTTGAGAAAGAGGGGACATCCGCTTCAGCAAACAAGGCTGTCAGTTTCGTCAGTCCCCCCCCCCCCCCCCCCCCAAAACAACCGCATGATAATGGTTTGAGATAACAGTTTGAGGTCACCCGGCCCCATTCAATCCCTTCAGCCCGGTCAGCGCAGTGGGGTCGCTGGTCTCCAAATCCAGATCAGACAGTTTCAGACCTCCGCGCCGGTATGCTCAAGTACAAGCCTGGTGGTTGCTCGGTGTTACCACCATCATCTTTCGACTTGGCCGGGTAAGGGTTAAGGATCGAAATGTCAATTCTTTTAAATGTATGTGCTGCACCGGACAACCTGAGAGATAGCCACAAATAAGTGATACAGACCTTTTTTTGCCCATACAATTTGTTTTAAACTTGAAACTGAGCCTGAAAAGAAAATCGGAAGTTTAAAAACGCGTAAAATCTCCCTGGCACACCCTCGCCCTAGCACACCCTAGCACCCTCGCACACCCTCGCCCTAGCACAAGGGAAAAACACAGAGCAGAGTTGGTAGCATGCCATAGAGTAACCATTGTTGCGCTACATCAACTACGGACATTAAGCACCATATCGAAGGGGGGCCCCTGAAATATGTTCATCCAGGTATCACGTGGATTGATTGACACAGACAGCAGACACGCAAGGGCACAGATCAGATGAGTTTGTGCAGGGCCCTCTTGAGATGCGGGACTGTTAGAATGCTTCTGCACGAGAGGGATGCAGGTAGCAAGGTAGGCTATGGTATGTCAGCGGACCTGCAGGGTGCCAACAGGGTAGGTGAGGAGGGTGGCGTTCAGGTTCAGGTAAGATGGCTGCCAGTACCCTGCGTGGTCCAAGCCCGGCGGCACCTGCAAGCACCCCAAATGTCCTTGCGATAAATGATTATGAAAATCTCACATAGTCTAGAGGGTTCTTTCAGTTTCAGTAACATAACCAAATGTGTCTACAGGGTGTTTGAGAATTAGATTATGTCCTAAGAGTAAAGGCAGCCAGCACATCTTTCGGCCTGGCTTTTATTATCAGAAGCCCACCGCGCTGCATGGAGCAAGCAGAGTTCGGGAGGCGCTGTGAAAGGAGTTGCAGTACATTTTGTACCGCTACGACATATAAGTAGCAGCAAGTGTGGTGCATTAGTATGTAGTGACTCTTGACGCATTCAAAAGGAAACAATCCAGTTTTTCAAGTTCAGAGGCCTTCACCTGACTATTTGGGATAGTGTGTGAAACATATTATCCCACCCCTGATATCATCACAGGCATTGAAAGACTTTGCACTGTATGAGGCTTGCAAGCTGACAGATGCTAGAGGTCTTGGGACACAAATGCCACAAATATTAACCTTCAATTAGGTAGATATACCTAAAAAATGGGATTCCGGAAGTCCACCAATCCTAAAAGTCCCTTCTTTTCCTGTTGGCTTCTTGCGGTTGGAAAAGATGAGCAGCATTGTACACACCGAGGGAATGCATCTACATGAAATGAAACTTGGGTTGCTGCCGTACAACAAAAGGAAGATGGAAGGAATTAGGGGGGTACGACAGAAACGGCAAGGAGAGGGAAGGCACCAGGGAGATGCCGAAGTTGGCCTGGGGGGTGTTGATGGTGACGACGGTGCCGTCGCGCTCCTGGAAGATGGAGAAGGTCACGTTGATGACGGATCCGTCCTTCAGGGGCAGGCTCCTCTCTGTCTTCAGGCTCAGCATGTCCTTCACTGTCACAACTTCGTCATCCACTTTCACTGCGCACCCCCCCAAGCCTTGATTTTCAAACCAGCTTTCTCAAAGGAACTTTGCTCCTTTCCCTTGGGCCAAGCAGAATCCACCGCTAGACTGGTTAAATACCCCAAGTGTTGGGAAACCCTGCCCGTGGCTGGCTTCCCGAGTTGTCTCAAATTCTGTGAAGATTGGTGATATAGCAGGGGAAGGTGAACATGAGTTAGGTATCCTGCAAAGATGGAACATTCCAGGGGGTTTAAACACGAGAGAACAAGAGTGATACCCCCTTAGATCATTGACTAACAGAAATGAGACATCTTCACCTTACCCCTGTTGGTTGTATGAGCCTTACAGAAGGCAAGCTAAATTTGCATTGCCGTTGGTCCTTGGACGTGGCAATATATAAGTGTACTGCTTAACCTCCCCGAGATGTCGATGACTTCGCCTAGAATAGAAGAACATGCAGGAAATGTACCGCCCAACTCTTGCTATTGCACACTTAGCTGAGAAAGTTTTGTAGTAGCATGTACTGTTTAAGCCTTCACTGTGTGCTATCCAGTACAGGTACTGGAAAAAGGTCTTGGATGTATTGGCCAAGATGGTTACACATGCAGTACATGTACTGGATAACTGTCCCTACCTAGCCCCATGTGTTCAAGTCACGTACATTTGCGCAAGTCCTGTTCTTCACAGCACATGGGTGCAAGTCCGTATCAGTACTAAACTGGCCAACTTCCCTCACTTGCCAGCCACTTTGACAAGAGGCAGAATGAATCGACAACATGTACCGCCCAACCTCTAGCCATAATACACCCAACACGACCTGCAAGGTTCTGACATAGCAGCTGAGCAGGAAGGACTGCTGCAGTGGATACACTGGATATTATTTTCACTGCCTGCCCCACACATCAGAATGGCACATCTGTCTGGCTCTTTAGCAACGCAATACAGCAGAAGGCACATCTTTCTGGCTCTTTCGCCACAGAATGTGATGCTGCGAGCAGGGGTTGGGGCGCACCGATGATGCGGGCGCTGTCGTCAGCGAAAGTCTCGACGTGGACGCGGTGGCCCCCCTGCTGGAACCCAATGGCCTGCATGTATGTCCCTGCCCCCACCACCCGCCCATCACTAATGGATAGTACAGCGCAGCCCTGCAACAACCTTTGCTGCGACTCCTATGGAATACCTGGGATATGTGCGTATACCCCGGACTACCAGCTTTGCAATGCTGTCCCGCTTCCCACCCTGGTAGATGGGTTCCATGCAGTGGCTTGGGAAGTGCTATTGACACCCACACCCACCCACACAAACACACACACACACACACACACACACACACACACACACACACACACACACACACACACACACACACACACACACACACGCCACGCGCGCGCACGTGCACATGCGCATGCACACGTACACACAGACACAACACACACACACACAGGCACTGTATGTATTAACAGTACAGCCTGTGTGTCACACACACACACACACACACACACACACACACACACATATACACACATGCGAGTGCTCGCATGCACACACACACACACACACACACACACACACACACACATGCTCAGTTTCCCAGCATGATGCCAATGGTGCCAACTGTAGGAACTCAAGTGAAGTAGCTCACATGACCTGATTGGTGTGAAACAGAAAAAAGTACAATACTCGCAGTCACAGTAGGACCAGATCAGGCCATATGAGAGACCCGGAAAGACTGTCAGAACAGTCTAGGTAATGGTTCATATTTCCTGCATCTTATGGGCGTTCTCAATGAGTGTTCATGAGGGAGGCTCACCGTTGCGGGTGGCGCCAATGTGGACAGCGTTGTTAGCCTCCTTGAACAGGGCTGACACCTGTGCAGGTCCCACTGCCACTTTCAGGGGCTTGGACAGAGGTAAAATAAAGAGGGAGAGGGATAGGAGATGGGGAGGGAGGGAGGAGAGGGGGGGAGGGGAAGGGGGAGGGGGAGGGGGAGAGGGAGGGAGAGGGGGAGGGGGAGGGGGAGGGGGGAGAGAGAGAGAGGGGGGAGGGAGAGAGAGAGAGGGGGGGGGAGAGAGAGGGGGGGAGGGAGAGAGAGGGGGGGGGAGAAGGTGTGGGGAGGGAAATGAAGAGATTGGACCTGGGCGAGTGCCAGTGAAGCCTATGGGGACGCCACGTGGAAATGTGTTGGAGGGGGTGGGGGTATGAAAAAGCTTTACAGAACCTATAGAGGGAGAGAAAGGATTAGCTAATGCTTGATGATGAGAAAACAGTGGTGATTAGTAACAGCTTGGTACTGCCTTGCACAATCCTGATAGTCACCTGCGTCCTTAATTTAGTCAGGCAGAGGTAGCTAGTCAAACTAGTCAAGCTCGTCCAATGAACAAGGTCAGAGGGCACATGAGCAACTGTGAAGGGGCAGCACCTGGAAGACTTCGTCGTCTGAGATCATGTTGTACACCTTTCCAGGCTCGCCGTGGAAGAAGAAGTGGCTGCCATCGAAGGCCTGAATGAGGGGGTCTCCTGTACCAGATCCTGCAACCAGACTTCCTCCACATAAGTGCAGGTCCTGAATGCTTCGTCCTCAGTTGGGTTCACGGTCCAACGCATATAGGGTCCAAAGATCCACTCAAGCAGCAATGCAAGAACCAGCTTGCAAGAATCAGCGAGGACTGCGATGATCTTTTCACTTGTGTGACAGTCATATAGGGAACACTCCGAAGGGTAGTGGCACACCCTAAACGGAATTACCCAATTTAGCAGATCACACTCTTTGAAGGGGCATAGTTTGAAGGCATTACATCAACGGGAATACTCCAAAGGGTACTCTAAATAGAACTACCAAACTGTAAATTACATCATTGGAGAGATGCATTGAACTGAAGCAGCCAACAGGCTACGGTCCCAATGCCCGCCAAATGCATCCCTCTCCCTCAGTTGGACACAACAGTGCAAATAAAGCTGGGAAAAAGATTGGAATCTCTGCTGCACCGATTAAAGTTGGAAATGTAAGAACCCCCACATGGTGAGTCATATGCTTGTTATTTGCCGGGACTTCAACGCAGTACATCCACATGGCAATTCATTAGCTATCCTACATGTTAAGTGTCTACAGAATGTGTAGGAGGCCCGCCCACCTGTGTTTCCTCCATTGTTCGTGGTGCTTCCTCCATTGTTGTTGTTAGTGATGCTGCCAACCACAACCACACCGCCCACCACGTTCCCTGCTCAAAAACGACCACTTGAAGTTGTTAACAAACCTTCTTACTGCCTGTGTTTGTGAGGGGTGGCTGAGACAGTTGTTGAATACTTAACATATTTAAAATGGTATGTAAAGCCAAGTATTCTGCCAAGTTCTGAGTTCAGTTGGTGCTAGACCTGCTAGCACCACGTGAATCCGTTTGTACATGCCGCTCAGCGCAAGTTAATTAAATCCTTCAAAGCCATTGAGGTGTGGACAAAGGGTTTGGTATGAACCTCATCACAAAAACATCACATGAGGAGGTGATTGGAGCAGGTCTAAGAGAGCATGAAGCACAGATGTCTTCCAATGTAGAATTTTCAAATTTAAGAACAGGTAAAGTCACTAAGAGAGCATGAAGCACAGATGTCTTCCAATGTAGAATTTTCAAATTTAAGAACAGGTAAAGTCAAAACGTGTTTACTTCAACGAGTCCAGATTGTAGACCAGCAAACAGCCAGGAATTCCCCAATGAATTGTTACCAATGTTACATTCTTCACCTTCAAAAGTACAATGAGCTCATCAAACGTCTGATTCGAGCTTCTCAAATCAATTTGATTGAACTTTTCTTCCAAATAAACTGTTGAAGCGCTTTGTACCTTGTCAATTATAAGTGTAAGGTTTGGTCCTAATGGAATGAATGCATACTCAAGTAACACCTATACATACCGTTGCCGTTGACGTTGGTTGTCTTGGTGACGGTTTTGGTTACGTTTTTTATGACGGTGATGGTCTGCGACTGAGCGGCCAGGGGACCCGTCACAAGGAGTGCGCACAGGAGGAATCCCGAAACCAAGCGGGCAGTCTCTCTCCTGCATTGAACTCAAGGGCTAAAACGAGCATTGATTGCAGAGCCTTGATTATGGATTAATGTGATATACTTGTGGCACAAAGGGCAAGAACAAACTGTGCGCCATACGTGAGGCCGCCTGTGCGGGGGCGACGGAAGACTGTTTTACAGTTGCATGCATTTAAGCCGACCAATCAGAAGAGTCAAAGACCTTAGATTCTTCCCAGTACATTGAAACTTTATTGGAAATTAAATAAGACCATACACTACAAGCTCGTGCCTCTCAATGAATGTGTCACGCTGTAAAGCATGACACATTCGAAAGCGTGACACATTCATGAAAACCGCATGAAAACTAAATGCACCAGAAGTACACCATCAAGAATGACACTCCGTGGAGAGTTTCGACCACTCTGAGGGATAGTACCCGATCCCGATACAAGGTGATAGTCACGCACGGCATACGCTGGAATTCAAGATGCGCAATTAACAAGCAGTTATACGATTATATCGCTTCTTGAACAAAATCCTACTGAATGCAGGGTATGATCTCGTACCTAGTCCGAGGTCGAGGAGCTATATGCGCCATGGTGGGGTTCGGGACGTTTTTGTCGAGAGCACTATTTCGCTTTTAGCAAATGTGGACCAGGACTGTGGTTTGAGCAGATGTGTATCCTAACTTAATCGTCAAAGCAAGCTTATGAGTGTCAGGCCACAGCCCCCCGTGGGTTTAAATTGCAGTCGATTCCCCGATGTATGTCGCAACAGCCAAACGGATCAATCTGCGGACTCCAGCGGATGGCGCCTTGGGTTCGTCGAATTGGCAGGTGCGACGTTCTCATTAAGAACGCGGGTTGATTAATTTGGCAGGGAAATTTGTCTGATCGAGCCTTAAAACCCCGCGTCGCTGGTCCTGTAAGTCTGAATCTAGGCCCCCCGACGCGCACTGCGTGTAGCCAATTGGGAAAAGGCCGGACAATTACTGACAATCTGAAGGTTGAAACCGGGGGGGACGATTGGAGGATCGAGGCAGATTGTCACGAACGTCACGCGCCGCTAATTAGCCCGCTGGAAATCCAAGAGGAAGTCCTGAAGCAGTGGCTCCCCCGCCGATCCCCCAACGGCTCCCCATGGTCAAAAGTAAAGCAGCCCTGCTACTATGCTCATATATGAGTCAAGGTCCGCGACCCACAGCTGTGCAAGCAGGGCAGAACTGCCGCTGAAGTGACCCTCCCAAATTAGATGTACTCCAACCTACGACGTGAAGGGCTCAGATGCACACAGGACGGCACTCGTAATTCTGTAGAAGCGCATGATCTAATATATTAGGGACTCCCCTGGACGCACTTCGAGTGAGATTGGACGACACACACACATCGGCCCGTGGTCCTGGACACAAAGCAAGACAGTGCCCTTTTTCAATGAACTTCTGATATTTCGCTGTGCTTGAAGGTTCCTTGTGAACTTCCAGCTTGAAACTCAAATTGAAGTTCCACGAACTTTACAGATTGCTGATTTCCACTGCAGTGACAGTAGTCTTCTCAATCTAAACGCATTCTATATATACCCTGCGCAGCTAAATATACCCTTACCCTAGGAATATGTAATTTTAGCGGAGGCAGATATATCTATGGAGGTAGCTACGTCAGCACAACCAACGCTATTAACTGGAGCTCGCAGGGCTGTCTACAATTCTACACAGCTACCATTTAGCATGAAAGTCGTGCCAGCAAGTGATCTAGCACGAGTACCGTACGCTGTATCGCTTAATTGTCTCTGCACTATGGGCCAGGCCAGTCTATGGAATAGTCGTTGCAGTCGTCGTCATAGTCGTTTCCGCAGTCACGTAACCTCTGCGTATTATATGTGCAGGAGCTCCATCTAGAAGGCCGCAGGTCCTGTGCATATATGTCGCTGTATTGTATTTACAAATGTTTGGGCCTTAAAAGCACATGGCACGCCTCATACATTTGTGCCGGCTGAATGTCTCTGCAAGCAGATGCGTTACGAATTACTGTAGCTACCTCACCATTGCCTGTTCCTACCCTACCATTTACCCCTACGGAAGGATGGGGCTAACTGGACCGTTCGTTCTTGCCCCATCGATGGGGGCTTTTGGTTGGGAGGGGAGATATTCCCCCCCCTCCCCACCTCCGCCCATCCCTCCCTCTCTCCTATTCTTCCCCCTCTCTCCCCCGCCCCTCTCCTCTCTCTCTCTCTCTCTCTCTCTCTCTCTCTCTCTCTCTCTCTCTCTCTCTCTCTCTCTCTCTCTCTCTCTCTCTCTCTCTCTCTCTCTCTCTCTCTCTCTCTCTCTCTCTCTCTCTCTCTCTCTCTCTCTCTCCCCCTCTCTCCCCCCACCCCCATATACTTTGGTATATGTCCCTCAGGTATGCGTTCTTGTCCAACGGTCTCTCTTGGCTCTGGCAGGATTTCTCCTAAAGTCGTCTGCAAGCCCTGGGTAAAACCTCGGTGTGGCGGCATATATCCTCTCCCCTTCCCCAC
>KV908451.1:151559-169059 GCA_002005505.1 Botryococcus braunii
CCGCTGTGCAATGACAGCACGCAGAAACTGAGCGCTGAAGACCACCTGTGCCCAGAGCAGGTGCCCACCCGAATTACCTCCAGGGTCCTAGATGTCCTGTAGATACCATTACTTTGGTAGGAAAATAATACAAATAGCGCGAGTAATTGTGGGGTTTCTGGCTTCTTTCAGGTGAGGGTCCGGATAGCAGGATGCTAGATTCTGGACGGAGGAACGGGAGAGGATGCCCGGGCGGTGATTGGACAGCCGTAGATTATGAGGCACACAGCTGAACAGAGACATGCAATCGCACGCACAAGGACATACGTAGAGATACATGCATCCTTCTAAGAATATGGCGTGCACGGACTTGGCACACACACGGACTTGGCGCGCGCGCGCGCGCACACACACACACACACACACACACACACACACACACACACACACACACACACACACACACACGCACACACACGCACACACTTGGCTACCACACACTTGGCGCGCGCACACACACACACACACACACACACACACACACACACACACATCGAGACACACACACACAGAGAGACAGACAGACACAGAGAGAGAGAGAGAGAGAGAGAGAGAGAGAGAGAGAGAGAGAGAGAGAGAGAGAGAGAGAGAGAGAGAGAGACAGAGAGAGAGAGAGAGACAGAGCGAGAGCGAGAGAGAGAGCGAGAGACAGAGCGAGAGCGAGAGCGACAGACAGAGCGAGAGCGAGAGACACAGAGAGAGAGAGAGAGAGAGAGAGAGAGAGAGAGAGAGAGAGAGAGAGAGAGAGAGAGAGAGAGAGAGAGAGAGAGAGAGAGAGAGAGAGAGAGAGAGAGTGGAGATGCATTGCAGCTTCATTGAGACGAGTTACATCAGAAACAATGCATCAGCAGCATAATATCTGAGGGAAAGCTCTTGAAGGAGTCCCTGGCAGACCTGTGGCTTGGAAAAGAGGGTCGTCAGCTCGTAGGTCAGGTCGGGGAACACGGGGTATGCGATGTCTGCAAATGCAGAGGGCAACAGTGTGATTTTTGGGGAGTCGACGGTGCCCGCTACATTGTCCACCTCAGCATCGTAGTAGAACGTGTCTCCAATAACTCCCTGGACCCGGCCAAGTTGTCAGCACCCTTCCATCACATTATTGTCCACCTTTGCCAGCCTCGGGAAGAACACTGCACACTCATTTTGGTTTATCAAACACCCTATTCATACACACCCATCGGTGCTGGTGTCAATTTCCATGGGAATACTGTTTCAGTTTGCTACAATCCCTTCAATCAGCCACGATTTGGTCACCTGCATACAGACGTTGTTGTTGCTGTTGCTTGCTAGTTTGTTTACAGAACATTTGTATCAAGTTAGACCAATATGGTATACACCCCCTGTAAGCTACAGCGAGGGCCAATAATTAGGACCAAGACGTGTGTATGGAGCACCGACACTACTTACATCCAAATTCACGTGTCATCTCTAGGGATGCAGCTTCTTGGTAAAGGGTTTCGCTTGTAACTATATCCGAAGTTGGGGTGGGGGAGAGGATGGGGTGGGGGGGGGGTGGGGTGAGGTAGAGGGGGAGGGGGGAAAGAAATGTGAGTCGTGACAGCTTGCTTGACCCATCCAGATGTATTCCTGTGGAAATTTCAATCGGGTACACCTGAGGTGAAATTGATCCGGTACAAGGAGGAGGTCGCTCTTCACTCGGGCAACTTAACATATTGAACTGAAATTGAACTGATCATAAGAGTAGGAAGGAAGGAAAGGAGGAGGGAAGCAGGGCCGGTAGCACATGAAGATGGATACCCCCTTCCTCCTGCCCCCAGATGGGGTTCCGGTCCCCCCCCCCCCCCTTATTCCTCCACCTGGTCTTTTCTCCCCTCAAAAGCTCACCTCCCCCTTCCTCTCTCCCCCACTCCACAAACCTCCCGCCCTCCCCCCTCCCTCGCTCACCCCCTCCTTCCTCTCCTTCCCTCCCTCCAGCTCGTCTTCCCACACCCGCTCTTGTGTTTGCAGTTTGAGGCAGCAAAGCAACAGTTTTGAGGCAGGGACGCGAGGAAAGACCTGGAGGACGCCCTTGGGATTGGCGAGGAGGGTGGCGTTCAGGTTGAGATAAGATGGCTGCCAGAAGCCCGCGTGGTCCATCCCAGGGGGAACCTGCACATAGATCAGATTCAGACTCGCGTTCTCAAGCGGCAGGTTTATGGAAAGTTTAGGTGTTCAGTTATACTGGGCGAAGGGATGCTAGCGCTCCTGGATATTGTGTGGGACATAGAGGGGGGCGGGGTGAGATTGAGATTGGAATTTCTGCCCTCCAAGCTCGAAAAACTTAGGGGAGTAACCAGTTACCTGCTTTACAGCTAACCAAAAACAAAAGACTCAAATTGCGGTGGTTTGTGGTATCAAAGGAATTAGGAGCCTCTTTTAGTAATTGGGTTTCGAATACACATTAAAAACAAAAACGTCCGCAGCTGAATTCTTGCATGTCGTGTGACAATGGAGGCAAGGCGAGAAAGATGTGATGGCAGGGGCAGCTCGCCAAGCAAGAAGAGGATTGCAGGTATGGTTTGCCACCGGAAAACATGCTCTTACAGAGGAAGTATGCTATATGGAAAGCGAATGATGAACGCACCAGAGAGACTCCCAGAGACACGAGAGGGGTGACGATGTATACAACAGTGCCATCCCGCTTCGAGAAGAGGGAGAATGTGATGTTGACGAAGCCTCCGGATGCCAGGGGGAATGACTTCTCGTTCTTCAATGACATCATGTCTTGCACGCTCAGCTCCTCATCATTCACTTTCACTGCGACCAGCAGCCATGCATATGAATCATCGAGCTGTGTTTGATCTCATAACCTCCTTTTAATTCATTTTCAGTGCAACATTGCTGCCACACAACCAAATAATCAAGCTGTGGGGATCTTACAAGCTCCTCATCATCCTTTTTGAACTGGAACATGGCAGCCACAGATCAGAATTAGCGAGTTAAGGTGATTTTAAAAGGCCACAATACAAGGTACCATCACCACGAGCGCACAATCTGGGTGCAGAACGCGGCCAGCTTATTTAGCCTCCTGAGCGCCCACAACTCCCCAATGCAAGATTGGCATGAAGATACCCAACATGTCCTATTGTACTTCCTAATACATTGGCTGCAAAGATGGGCCCATAAGGGAAGCATGTAAACAGTGAATAAGATGGAAACAGGAACACACAGAGGTTTAACTGAGGAGGAAGAGAAACGAGTGGAAAGGAAAGCGATCAGAGGTACGCTGCTAAGTTTGGCTGCCGTGTTCAGGGAGCACGTACAAAAAGACCTCAAACCTCAGAAGTACACTCCCCTGCCAAGTGAAACTGGGAAGAGTCTTAGTGTAAGTCTTTGCTCGCATTTGCACATGTAGAAAGTTGCATTTATGCATCATACCACTTCCGTGTAAAGTTCTTATGAACTCCATGATTCAAATGTTTTGAAACCTTAAATTATTTGAGACTTTCAAACAAGTTTGATACCTCTCAGAAAGCATGTGAGCTCACCGACCATACGGGCGCTGTCATCTGCGAAGGTCTCAATGGAGACACGCACGTCCTCCTCAGTAAATCCAATTGCCTGCATGTATGTCCCTGTACCCCCCACCACAAGAAAGCCTTTCAATGGTTCATGTACTCTTACGCAGTTGCTGCAATGCTCGCACGCACGCAATCAGACACGCGCGCACACACAGGCACACACGTAAGCATGCGCGCACGCGAACGCAGGAACGTACACGAGCGCACGCACATGCACACGCGCACACGCACATACACACACACACACACACACACACTCACACACACACACACAGAAGAGCACACACACACACACACACACACACACACACACGCGCGCACATGCACACACGCACACACACACACAAAACAAACACACATGCACGCCCACGCCCACGCCCACGCCCACGCCCACGCCCACGCCCACGCCCACGCCCACGCCCACGCCCACGCCCACGCCCACGCCCATGCACACACACACACACACACACACACACACACACACACACACACACACACACACACACACACACACACGCACACACACACACACACACGCACACAGACACACACACACAGACACACACACAGACAGAGACACATGCGTGCACGTGCACAAAAACACGCAATAGCATGGAGACAGGCACGGTGACTGGGAAGATAGACGGGGGACTATTAAGGTACAAGGAGAAAGTGTGGACACAACATGACGAAGAAATACGCTACCGGTAAAGTGATGCAAATCGGTGTGAGGTCCATCATTGTCACAATGGTTAACGAAAGGGTAGTCTTTGTAGGAGGACTGTACCATTTCTGGAGGAGCCAATGTGAACGGCATTATTTGCTTCCTTCAGAAGTGCGGCCACCTGTCCATAGCAAAGATGCATCAAGACAGTTCCCTGAATCATGGATGTGCCAGGAATTCATTGTGGCGTCGAGAGGCTCCCTTTCCTGAGGTACATCATAAACAAACCTCCGGGCCAGAACATGAATGAGTGGACTGCATGGCCCACAAGCCTAAATCATAGTGTGACAGGTCTTGCAGATTAAGTGATTACAGGCTAGCGGGTGGTTGATCTTTGTAATGAATGGAGTGAAAGATAGAAGTAGGCTCTGGCGATGTGCGCGCGCGCGTGCGTGCGCTCGTACGTGTGCGCGCGCGCGCGTGCGTGCGCTCGTACGTGTGCGCGCGCGTGTGTGTGTGTGTGTGTGTGTGTGCGTGTGTGTGTGTGTGTGTGTGTGTGTGTGTGTTGTCTGTGTGTGTGTGTGTGTGTGTGTGTTTGTGTGTGTAATGATTGATCTGTGATCAATGGTTGATATTTGTAATCAATGGAATGACAGATAGAAATAGGCTCTGGCGCTGTGTGCGCGTGCCCGCGCGCACGTCTGTGTGTGTGTGTGTGTGTGTGTGTGTGTGTGTGTGTGTGTGTGTGTGTGTGTGTGTGTGTGTGTGTGTGTGTGTGTGTGTGTGTGTGTGTGTGTGTGCATTTCTTGCCCGCGTGGTGCATGGGCCACGGATCTGGTGAACAAGACCCAAAGCTAAGAGGCTGGTGAGTATGAACAGTTAATGAACAAGGGACGAGCACCTGGTAGGAAGCATCATCAGTAATCATGTTGTAGATTTTGCCAGGCTCGCCATGGAAGAAGAAGCGGCTGCCATCAAAGGCCTGGATGAGAGGATCCCCTGTTCCGGAACCTGTTCATATTCCAATGTTCCCATTAGCTGCTGTAAAATTCGGATCTACACTATTGTGTAGCTGGTTCCTGGACTGCAATGGGCTCCCTCTGGGCATCGCAGATACCGTGCCTCTGATTGAGTAGAGATTCAATATGTGAAGGGCCTCAGACTGGGAAGTCGGGCCAAGCATAGATTCTTTAAATCAAGATGTATGTCAATGTTGTGATGATTGGGGCATGTGACCCCTCAGGCCATGTCTGTCAACACAAGTCAGTGCAGACTCATTCACTCATTGAAACACTAAGTTTGCCCTTGTGGAAAATGGTTGTTACTGCATGTGGTTTCTTAGAAATTCATGGGTGAATGTACTGTTTGTTTGTGTCTTTCACGGAGAAAGATGAACTAGCTGAACAGCACATCATGGCCGCGCTAAATATTGGCTCGATGATTGCATGCATACAAAGTTGCGTGAGCATAAATGACATGACACACTTGGCCCTTTCCGATACAGTCAATGAGTTCCTTGGGTGACTTAATCTCTGGATGAACTTCCAACTTAAAAAAAAAATTGAAAGAAAAAAAAAACGCTGCCTTACAGTGATGTAGAAGTTACTTTTGTGATGGGGAAGACCTGGATACATGTGATGTGCACAGACCCATTGAGGCATAGGCGTGTTTTCCACGGTGATAAGATAAACCCCATGCAGCTTGAGTTTTGGACTGGACACCATGGTGAACATTACGATGTGGGTGCTAACTTGGCATACCACCTTTCACCCAAGAGATTGTATCACAAAGAAACGCTATCACTATTACTTTCTCTTCTTGACCACGTCGCACCTTAATCCTGAAAATAATAACCTTTTAGAATGGGACAACATCGTTTCGCAGTCGTCGAAACTGCATTGGAAAGGGTTACCTGTGTTGCCACCGTTGTTGTTCGTGACGGAGCCGCCGTTGTTGTTGTTCGTGAGCTCTCCGACAATAACCGTCCCACCTACCACATTGCCATTGCCATTGACGTTGGTCGTTTTCTTGATATTTTTCACCACATTCGTCGTCAAGCTGATATCTTGAGCTAGTGCACTGAAGGGCGACGCTGCGAGCGCGATGCACAGTAGAACAGCAGCTGCTCCGTTTGGGTTCGGCATCCTTTACCACACGATATTCATCAGATCTTAATCCAGGGAAGCTAGTGCTTTTGGTATTATGCTGATAAGAATTGAGCGGATCAGGCCCTCAGCATGTCTCCTTGTTCGCAATTGGTCCAAAAACAAGATAGTGAGGGCATTGTTCAAAAAACTTATTTTCAATTTTCAAAGCAGTTCATGGGAAAGAGTATCCGTGATAAAGGCACTGCTGGCAATAGTAGACTCGAGCACAGTGTTGTCGGCAATGGAGTGGAAGCCACTACAATGCTTTTAAGTTCAAAATGGGGGACCAAACCATTCAAAAGATATACTAGTCATCACTACCTGTGAAGTGTCAATCGCTAACCGAAGTTTGTTTTCCGCTGTTCTGTCGACGCAGTCCACTGTCCTCACACCTCACAGCACTTGGAAGATCCCACAGTGGTCAGCAGAGTGAGCGCTGCATGACCTGACACAAAGGTCTGAGTATCTAGAAATGGTTGAGGATCTGACTTTCGATAATCTGCAGAAGGCCGCCCAAAGACGCTCCGCGGGCTCCGTTGCGTTCTGTTTGGATTGCACGTGCAGGCAGTTGATCCCTGGCGGGGTTGAACCGAATCTACGCACCGACCTGCGGGTAACATCTGACCAAAGGTTCAATCTTCCAGAATAGGACCTTTGCCAGAGGGGCGTTGTACCTGGCCGGTACCCTGATGTCGTGAGTGACCGGCTCCATCGGCTAACGATCGTTCGGAAGCTGAAGGGAGAATCCGGATCTCCCTAATGCCCTTTGGGCTGGGTTGATGTAATTCCTTCCTTCCTTCCTAATGTTCATTTTCGGCAGTCCTGAAGAACGAGCAGTGTTTCCCATTAACAACGAATGTCCGGGACATGCTAATTCTTTGCAACGTCCAGGCTCGCAACGGTTTCGGGCCAATTCATCGACTTAACCAGCCCGAACGACTTTTGCGGTGATCGATGTCCAGTTTTCCTTTAGCAGCAGTGTGTGTGTGTGTGTGTGTGTGTGTGTGTGTGTGTGTGTGTGTGTGTGTGTGTGTGTGTGTGTGTGTGTGTGTGTGTGTGTGTGTGTGCGTTTTCCCCATGTAGGCTTCTGGTCGTTCCGGATCCGGTACCGTCTTCAACTGCAATCTTGTCTTTTCCCTTGCCTCTTGCGGTGGAGGTGACCGCATGCTTCCCCACATCCTCCCATGGGGCCCAACCCCACCCCCACCTCCTCCCCTCAGTTGGCATGCGCATATTCTCCCCTCCTCAAGATCATGTGGGATGCATTCCTCCCAGCCCCTTGGTCCTCCTAGCAGTCCAGCACGTTATCCAAGCCCATAAGAGAGTTTCAGCTAGCCATCCTCCCCACAATGTTGATAAAGGTGTTAACACTGCAGGCCTGGTACCATCGTATGCTTGTGGTGTACTGCAGTATGGGGAACTGTAGAGACCCATCCACCGGTGGTACCTCCGGCGGTTCCCAAACATCATTGCCCCTTAAACTCAAGTCTGCTGGTCCACACTGCCCAGTGACATTCGGGAATCTCCTGAGGTGCCACCGGTGAATGTGTCTCTACAGTTCCTGGGGCCAGCCCTGCCGATTGCACCTGACAGCACAAGGCATCCCCCCGATATGAAGTTCCTCGCCGTTAACAATTAGAACCAGGAAGGAGAACAGTGTCAAAGTCTGCATTCAATGGCGCAGAGCGGAAGAGACGGCGGTAACTGATGCACTAGGGCAGGTGGTGGGGCAGAGAGTGGTATCTGAGCTGCTGCTGTAGGGCGGCCTTTTGCCAGGGCATGCGCAGGTCTGCCCAAAACCAGATATAACGTCGCCTATGGAGGCCGGCCCATCTGGCTCCCCAGGGCGTACCACGTGGGTACCATTTACAGTTGAAGGGAATTGGCAGTTTGTAAAGACCTGAGAACCTCTGACAGTGAATTAAGGGGACTTGAAGTTGCTAGAGTTGCTTCATGTAACGGTGCGCAAGCCCTGTACTTACTACCGTGATTGCTACTAATTTTAAACCCTGGGTTAAGGAAACCATAGGTAGCGCCTGGTCTCCTGAAAGGCACGTGGAGCACACAAAGTTTAGGCCAAGTTGGAGCCACCTCTGAATAATGACAGCTATTGAATCTTGAAAACGTCGGTAAGTATATAAGGCAGAGTATATAAGGCAGCTTCTGAGCAAAGTAAGCTCTTAACCATGAATGGTCAACAGTGTAATATGAGAAGGTTACAAACAAGGCAAGGGTGCCACCCCGAATCATGACCGTGGACGTAACACGCAGAAGAGCATTCGTAACCCATGCGATACGGTTCTGCATAGTAAACCCTGTGTTTCAATAAGATGGTCGTAGACTGGTGGACAAATGTGGGATCTGCAACCCAAAGCCGATGTCCTTACTATTCACAGATGAAGGATGTCATTCGACATACACACAATCACCGGTGTAAGTGGCATGCGGAAAGCTATGAACGCAGTTAAGCAAGCATGCCGAACAAGAGGATGTGCAGGCGAGACATAGCAAGCTTGCTTTATTAGCAAGCTTGCTTGAAGATATAACTCCATTGAATGTCTGTTACAAGTAAGTGAATCTAAGCATTCACGTCTAAGAACTAAACGTACGACAACGACTACTCTTACCTGCAACCCAAAGCCGATGTCCTTACTATTCACAGATGAAGGATGTCATTCGACATACACACAATCACCTGTCCCAGCACGACTTGTTAATGCTTTGGGTGCTAACGAATCATTAATGACTAAGTGATACACACTTCTCATTAGTTGGGGCTTACCGGTGTAAGTGGCATGCGGAAAGCTATGAACGCAGTTAAGCAAGCATGCCGAACAAGAGGATGTGCAGGCGAGACATAGCAAGCTTGCTTTATTAGCAAGCTTGCTTGAAGATATAACTCCATTGAATGTCTGACCCGCTGCCCCGACCACGAAGCCTTAAACCAGACTCCGCTGACCAATCTAATCTACGCGTTCAAGTCCAAGTTGGCTTAACGTTCCATTCTAGACCAATTATCCTACTCAATTGATTGAGCTCAGTCTACAGCAAAGGAAATCTAGTTTCCCTTCAATGACGTGATCAAGAACGATTAATTGCCACAGGGACAACTCTTATCAAGAGATTGCTTGATAAGATTTCTTAAGTACTGAATCGAAACACATGAAGGCAATCTCCATTCTACTAGACGCAGGTATCTCTGAGCCACAAACACCTATGAGCCACAAACAGCTATGAGCCACAAAGAGGCTACTAGCCACTGTGAACTTATGACAACAAGATGTACAGCTAGAGAATCTGATCACCATGATCTTGTACGAGTACGAAGTACCATGTGATCTGTAGTTTGATTAGTCATAGGAATAAGCAACTTGCAACTAGCCAACTGGTCCCCTAGGACCTAATATTATCGTGATGTCTGGAAATTATGGTCAGTGTCAAATGCAGTTGACCAAGCACTACAAAGGCCATTATATTCAACTACGGCTTTAACACCGTGACTATCAATTGCCCACTATCTAACCTGATGCATACTATACGTAGGTATGCGTGTAGTACTTTTCGTACATATGCCCATGCCTAGTACGTACTATTGCAACCAACTGTCTACATATCACACAACAGCACATGAAGTATCATCTCATTAACAAGTCGATCAAATAGATTTCCATAGTACCTTATTGACATCTCATATGAAATCATGACAGTTGTGTGACTACACAACATGATTAACATATCTTAAGATTAACAGTTGAAGTAAGTGTGGCAACACGATATGAACCAATTCATACATGGAGCCGTTAACACATAGTTCATATCCAACAATCTTCCCCTTTGGCACACTTGCTCAACTTGAAGATTCTGCACCTTGTGCCTCAAGACTACCAAGTATGTATAACGGAAAAACAACCACTTACTCAATTAGAGTATATGTCCATAAATCCCGCAATGAAAATTACGTACAATATCCATAGAAGTGTTAGGCAAACAATGCCCAAAAAATACGTATCCTTAATCATCAATGCCTACGCATGCTACATACATACAAGTCACATACAAGCGTGCTCAACGCACATCTGGCTTATATTGATCATATGTGAGCAAATGCAACATTTTAAACATCTCATCAACTGATTATAGACCCATCATGGGCCATAATAAGTATTGTTGGGCAATCCCCTTCCTGATCCGGATACAATTAATAATTATACCTCCGGACGTATAATTACTCTGGTGCATCATTTCGCACCCAGGCCTAGGGTAATGTGGCCTATTGTTGGGCAATCCCCTCCCGGATATATGGTGCATCATTTCGCACCCAGGCCTAGGGTAATGTGGCCTATTGTTGGGCAATCCCCTCCCGGATATATGGTGCATCATTTCGCACCCAGACCTAGGGTAATGTGGCCTATTGTTGGGCAATCCCCTCCCGGATTACAAATTATGGTGAAGTGCACATGCACCCACGATGGATCTTTCAGGAGAGATACACTCTCATTATTTGTGAATCATGTGGATCATGATACCACGCTGATCTCTTTCAAGAACAGCCTTCTCAATGCTAATCTACTCCATGACTAGCCAATTTCGAACATACCCTCACAGTGAGAGTGCATTCATTACAACACAATAGTAATCTATACATTTAAACAAGCGAACTCAAGGGTGAGCCGTGATGACTAATATATGTTCAGATTTATTGTGAACGCATCTCGGGAAAATCTTCCCCTGCTTAGTTGCTTCCCCTTAAAGACGTAACACCTTAGGACTTTATCGCGATTTGTCTAATGCTACCACTAACTCTTCCGCTGAGTAATCTATATATACCACTAACTCTTCCATTGAGAAGCAGTACAAACAAACCGATTAAAGGGATCTCCGCTTATCATCAGCAAACTGGATACCCAAGAGTACACGATCACCGTGCACAAGACCCACGACTTAACTAGTTCAAGGAACATGAATTGCGTGGACTTCAATCCAGTAATGACACTTGCTGAAACTCGGACAACATTAGTCATTACACCAACCCAAATGAGCAGTAACTTCCTCGTACCTCAACTGATTTGACAGTCTGATCGCAATGTAGGAAATTCATCCATAAGCAGGATGGGATACTCTTCATTTGCTTACATACAACGAAATGTCGACATGCTAAGAGCATTAGGATAACAATGTAACATTGATTCACAAGTCCTTGATAGACATGAGTGAGGAACATCTTTCCATAATCAACTCTTATAATATCCAACCGTATCTCAACAACATCAGGCTCCGGTACCATAAACAACCTACATATCATGCACCAAACTGCAATGCACTCTAATCTAAAAGTCTCTATTGTCCATGAACTCATGTAACCATTAGATGACTCAGCAACGATAACATACACATGTAGGATCCATATAGGACACATATAGGTCTGGACTACTCACGAACTCTACAGAGCGAGGTGTATTAACTTGCTTCCCCTCAAACCTTGGGATAATACAACACAAAAAAAAGGCATTGCCTAAATGCTTACAGATCAAGACTCAAGTGATCCTAAACAAAATACTAGCAAAGAACCATGGATAACATAAGAGTCCAGTGTAAACCGCTGGAAGATTCGAGTCATGGATCGTTCGGAGTATCGGATAGTACCTCGATCGACACAAGTCGACACGGAGTCTCAATACTAAAAGCGCGTGTCTACCACTCGATCTCACTCGAATCGAACCGTCGAACCAGACATCGACGCGCAGTCTCTCATTACCGTGTGAAAACCATACCTAACGCGTTTTTGGTGTCAGTGAGGCTGCAGAGCTTTCCTGAGCTTCCCTGAACCAGGGAAGACCACTCAGGACACACAGAATACTCCAGATCTAGTTTAAAATTATACTGATGCGATGAAATGCTAAAAGATCACTGTACATGGGTATTTAAGGGTAGACCAGCAAATGACGCACGAGACGCAACGATGTCGGCAAACAGTGAATCAGCCACAGCTCATTCCACTTTCAACCGAAACTTTAATAACTTGGCATAATATTGCATACTAATAAGAAGTACATTAGAGAGAGTTCCCAGCCCTTCTCTATGGGCTGCATTTTCTCAACTACCCTTTACCCTTGACAGATGTTTGTCTCACTCCTGGGAGTACACAGCCACTGAACATAAGTGACCCTCTCCTTCATCATATCTCTGCTCACCAGAAAGATAATTTAATGTCAAAGACAATATATGTCAGGTAGGAATGAGGGGATCAGCCACTCATCAATAAGGACCCTTTTTTATGCAATCTCCCTTTCACAAATTAAACACTAAGCTCCTACCAAAGAGCTAATGTCATCAGTAGTTTTGTCATCATTAACAGAAACCAAGGTACATGGCTGGAAGAACCAAACATGGATTTCCTCCAAGCCCAGGCAAATTTTGACAAAAGTCCAACTCACACCATTCATAATTTAGAATAGCAATTATGGTAGGTTAACACCCAATGATTTTGACTACCAGCCAAACTATCCATTAACTATCAAGCCAATATCAAACTATCAATGGAAAACAAAGTAGGTACCATAGTTTGTGACTTTCTAGATTTCTTCCCTATGGTCCATAGCTGTTTTTCCCCAACTTTTAGGAACCCACCTCAACTCATGCAAGGAAATCAGGCCCACTTGGAGATCCACTATCATGTCCAACAGCAATTCTTAACAACCTTAGCCAAGCACAATCACTAGTTGATGATAAAACCTTGGTATTTGTACCAAATTGGCTCAAACTCACACTCATGCAAAGACAAACATATTGAAATGTACACTTCTACCTGAGTCACAAGTGTGATGTGAAGAATGTCAACCCAATTTGACCCTTGCAAGGTCTTCTTTTAAAGTAACTTAAGCTCCAAGACCTGTCCTCAAGCACAAGATCAAAGACTATGCCATCTTTGTGTGTACATTCTGATTGAGCATTGTCATTTACTATGGCAAGTAGCTCATGCTCTTGTTGTACAGCACAAGGCACATTCTCCCAATCTGAAGACATCTTGAATAGACCTTCACTTGAGCCAAAATTGAGTTATGCATTAAGGGAACGAGCAGGTCTACCTCACAAGACCTTCATCAAAAGTGGATAACATATTCCCATCATTGCAAAGACTACCTAAGTCAAATTCGCTAATCGAATTGCTCAATCACATCATAAATTAAACTAATTGCCCAAAGGTAAGAAGACCATTATTACTTTTCGGCAAGGATGCGGAAAAACGGATACGTGGTAAGCGGCTCCAAGATGCAATTTCAGGATTTCAAATATCTGCCACTACCTTTTCTGTGCCAATTTGACTGGAAAGAATGATTGATACTCCACTCACGCTTCGTGTGCAAGAATGAGGGACGAAGCGTGGTTGCCGATGGTGAAGCGATCGAGAAAGGCACTCTGCCTCATTATCCGTAATGGTTTGCGAGATGGGAATAATTTTGGCCCTTAATAGCTTGCCAAATAGAAGACTTTGAAGGAGGCCAGAACATAAAATGTTGATGACGACGTGCTCCAACCGAAGCCCGCCCAAAGGCGGTGGGCCCATAACCATTGTGGGATCTGCAACCCAAAGCCGATGTCCTTACTATTCACAGATGAAGGATGTCATTCGACATACACACAATCACCGGTGTAAGTGGCATGCGGAAAGCTATGAACGCAGTTAAGCAAGCATGCCGAACAAGAGGATGTGCAGGCGAGACATAGCAAGCTTGCTTTATTAGCAAGCTTGCTTGAAGATATAACTCCATTGAATGTCTGTTACAAGTAAGTGAATCTAAGCATTCACGTCTAAGAACTAAACGTACGACAACCGACTACTCTTACCTGCAACCCAAAGCCGATGTCCTTACTATTCACAGATGAAGGATGTCATTCGACATACACACAATCACCTGTCCCAGCACGACTTGTCAATGCTTTGGGTGCTAACGAATCATTAATGACTAAGTGATACACACTTCTCATTAGTTGGGGCTTACCGGTGTAAGTGGCATGCGGAAAGCTATGAACGCAGTTAAGCAAGCATGCCGAACAAGAGGATGTGCAGGCGAGACATAGCAAGCTTGCTTTATTAGCAAGCTTGCTTGAAGATATAACTCCATTGAATGTCTGACCCGCTGCCCCGACCACGAAGCCTTAAACCAGACTCCGCTGACCAATCTAATCTACGCGTTCAAGTCCAAGTTGGCTTAACGTTCCATTCTAGACCAATTATCCTACTCAATTGATTGAGCTCAGTCTACAGCAAAGGAAATCTAGTTTCCCTTTAATGACGTGATCAAGAACGATTAATTTCCACAGGGACAACTCTTATCAAGAGATTGCTTGATAAGATTTCTTAAGTACTGAATCGAAACACATGAAGGCAATCTCCATTCTACTAGACGCAGGTATCTCTGAGCCACAAACACCTATGAGCCACAAACAGCTATGAGCCACAAAGAGGCTACTAGCCACTGTGAACTTATGACAACAAGATGTACAGCTAGAGAATCTGATCACCATGATCTTGTACGAGTACGAAGTACCATGTGATCTGTAGTTTGATTAGTCATAGGAATAAGCAACTTGCAACTAGCCAACTGGTCCCCTAGGACCTAATATTATCGTGATGTCTGGAAATTATGGTCAGTGTCAAATGCAGTTGACCAAGCACTACAAAGGCCATTATATTCAACTACGGCTTTAACACCGTGACTATCAATTGCCCACTATCTAACCTGATGCATACTATACGTAGGTATGCGTGTAGTACTTTTCGTACATATGCCCATGCCTAGTACGTACTATTGCAACCAACTGTCTACATATCACACAACAGCACATGAAGTATCATCTCATTAACAAGTCGATCAAATAGATTTCCATAGTACCTTATTGACATCTCATATGAAATCATGACAGTTGTGTGACTACACAACATGATTAACATATCTTAAGATTAACAGTTGAAGTAAGTGTGGCAACACGATATGAACCAATTCATACATGGAGCCGTTAACACATAGTTCATATCCAACAACAAATACGTTTACACACACACACACACACACACACACACACACACACACACACACACACACACACACACAGACACGTACACACGCACGCACTCACGCACACGCGCGCGCACACACACACACACACACACACGTACACACACAGACACACACACACACACACACACATCCACACACGCACGCACACACACACACACACACACACGCACGCACACACACACACACACACACACACACATACACACACACACACACACACACACACACACACACACACACAACCACGCGCGCGCGCGCACGCAGGCACGCACACATGCACTGCACGCACGCACACACACGCACACGCGCACACACACACACACACACACACACACACACACACACACACACACACACACACACACACACACACACACACACACACACACACACACACACACACCCACCCACCCACACTAAAGCACTCAACAGGATAGACGTAAAGGAAAACTGCTGAAATCTTAGGAAATAGTTTCGGCATGTCTTTTATGCTGTGACAGCTTTGTCTTATTAAATAGGCTTGGTCTCAGAGACCTTGCCCCCCACCACCCCCCTCTATTTACATGGCCAACTGCAATCATCTAACATTTTCGCAGTGCATAAGAAAGGCTTGAAGGGTTTCTGCGGCGTTGACCTGTTACACCATCATTGTGGCCAGAATCCTCTGGAAGGACTTCCCTGGTCCCTTCCTACAAATGTTCAAACATTTGTACCTTGGATACAAGGACCAACAAATCAGCCAAATAACAAAATGCTTCTTCTCAAGGTCCTGAGATATATGTTACATAAATGTACACTGACACATTCTTCCGTGAGTCGCGGGCTCGACTTCATCGTTGTGCATGTGGCTCTGCAAGGCCAAAAACGTCGAAGTTTCATCAGGTACTCCAACGCACGAGGTGCGTTTCCGACACGCTTGTATAATTTGAGTGGCCTTAAGTCCTTTATAGATTCTGCTAGGTCACAGACGGACACATGGCCCTTTCAAATGGTGCACAAGGCAAGTGCTCTTACGTAAGGACACCTGTAGCGTACAGCCCTGTTATAAGTCACAGAAATGCCGGCGGGCATCCTCCTTTTATACCTGATTTGGTAATTCCATAGAATAGTCTGATATCTTCCTGTGATAATCTAATCAATGAAATCAATCTGGAGGATACCCTCTAAACGTCCATGGAGCGGCACTTTATAGGGAACCGCAGACCTCTAGGTAACGCGCATATTAGAGTTTTGAAAAGACCGACATGTACGTGGAGTAACCCGAATACAGACAAAGCAAGCAAATAAAGCATCCCATATAAATGCAATCAAAACCTGTCGTGAATGGATAATTGTTACATGCAGAATGTACAAATTCGCATGTGCTGGCACCTATACGCATACACTACGCACACGATTCGAACCCGACCGTAGTCACTGTTACACGAATAGTCAAAAGAGATGTAGACTCTACTGAGTAGACGCGTATTTGTACGGGTACACGCTGGTCATGAACATCATAAGCTGATCAGGTCGATCGATGCCATCACTCTGATGTATACATGAACTGCACCGTTCCAACAGCTACCAACTGTTACATATCATGCCCTGCAGGGGCATTTGCGACACATGGGTATCGATAATATGACACCCTACATCGCATTGTACACAGCTTCGACTGACTATAGTCGAATATTTTATAAATGTACCACGCGTCCTTGGCCCCTTCTGAGGCACGTAGCAAGTACGCGTTGACACAGCAACCTCACAACCAGAGGTCAGGATGGCGCCATCAGGATGCTCTCAACAGTCACCTGCGGACCATATGGCGCGTCAAGCAGCTGCAATGGTGGAGGCTTTAGTAGGGCTGGGGCCTGCCTTCAGTTCTGAATCACTAGCCGTGGCATCTTCTGCCAGCTTGAGGGCGACCCGGAGAGCCTTCGTGCGGCGCATAGTGATCATGCTTTGAAGGAGAACGATGGCGAAAGAACAACTGCTGGCTTGTCGAAGAGATGATCCAGCTCGTAAGCAACATCCGGAAGCACGGGGTACAGCAGGTTTCCCAAATGG
>KV908451.1:182944-187944 GCA_002005505.1 Botryococcus braunii
ATGCACACTCAAAATGTCACTTCTTCCTGCTTGTCGTTAAAAATTGTAATTATGTGAAGGCCATGCAATTCTTCGCACTTCCAATGGAATCCTGCACCTCCTTGTCTGCCACGACATATGATTTATCTGATGATTGTATTCATGCACGTAAGCAGATTGTATTCATGCACGTAAGCAGTGTTTTCGAATTTGGACTTGATCCACCTCATGCGATCTACCAACACATGTTGTTTGTACAACCATCGATGACATGTCTAGTGCAGTGAGCCACAGCAGGCCTTCCTTTGATTACGTATACATAACATTGCAATTGCCATCATCTCAGGTTAGCAAAGCCATCGACTCTAGTCTGAACCGCTAGAGACCGTATTGCATACGCCGTACTAGCGAGATGGTATACGACCTCAGAGTGACTTACTTCAGTTACAGACTGCGCTTCTCTTGCACAACACTGCAGGGAATGGGCTGGTTCTATAAGCATAACGAGCAAAAGCACAAGGGACAGTATAGCCGCATGCGCATGGGACAGTATAGTAGCATACAGCCTGCGCAGGAGCTATGAATTCCGAAGAAAAGTGGGGTTGTACGCTTAGCTATGCGCATGGGGCCAAATACTACACTTACCGTTGACGTTCACGATGTTGTTGACCGCCTTATTTATGTCCTCGACAATCGAAGTCTGCGATTTAGCTGTCAATGCGCTCATAAGAACAGTTGCCAGAATAAGTGCACCTTTGATCCCGCTGGGGCCTCGCACCCTGCATGCAGGAATTCACAAACTTATCGTTACCAAGACTTTCCTTGTAAATTTCCCATTGATATTTGAATCAATAATAATGCAGCTTATTATCGCAATGTGGTGAATGTATAGCAAGAACATGTCCTTGGTTGTATCTGTGATCTGATTGCAAGTCTCGACGATCTGCAGAGCCCGGCTAGGTACACGCAAAACTGGCATCTTTTGTGATTATTTGCGTCATAAATAACCATTTTCTGTGTCTCATTAAGTACGCAATAAGTCATTTTTAGCTATGCTTATGATAGTCGGTACGTACTCTTGTCCTTTAGTGCCTTTTATGTGACCTAAATTCCACTATTTATCATAGTGAACCATCATAGTCTCATAATTTAAACACATTAATTGGGAGTTGTATGACAATCACCTCAGCAAAGTCATCACGGAAGGTGGCCGGGCAGTCTTGATAGACATTGAGATCTTCGAACCCTAGGATCGATGCGGTGTCGTCAGTCCAAAAGGAGACAATGCCCAGTCTACGAACTAAAATTTTTCAATCTTATAAGACCACATCAAGCTCGTTTCTCTTTGCTGCAATCGGGATATCGGTGTTTCAGTGCCGCTGGGAGGATGCCGGTCTCAGGACGAGGAGTGAAGGGCATGGCCGGCTGGTGTACAGGCTTTAAAAATACGGGCCGCGTTAGAATCCTGACGGATACTTGTGGAGGATTGAAGGTACCAAAATCACGAAAACGGAGGGGTGAATTCAAGACGGGAGAAAATCGCGAAGGATCCGATTCTCTGATGTCAGTTTCCTACTAAATCGACAACTATCCGACAGACCATGAAAATCTAGGCGGTAAATCATCACGGATGCCTCGTTTGGGGGGCTTTAATTGTCCTGCAGCAGCCAGGCTCAACCTCTTATACATTGAACCAGCGACCGATTCGAGCATGGCTTTCTCAAAGGCTTATATTGTTCCTACATTGTTACGACACACACATGCTGCGTCATGCATTTTGGCTGTTTTGGATCTAGGCCAAAGGTCCTCCCACAACATGGCCTGTCCATCGGAGTTTTCAAGGCATGCTCTTGCTTTCTTTACTTACATGCTACGAAAGATTGAAAGCTTTCCCAGGTTAGATTACTCCCGCAGAGATCATTGTACCCTACCAAGGCGAAAAGTACAGAAAGTAAAGGATGCGTTCTTTCGAAAATTTTAGGGACCTGTACCCTTGGAAGTGTTTTTACAAAGTGCTTGATGAATTAGATTAGGGTGGTTAATGGGACATCCTACATTTGTCGTCGTGAAACTCTAGTAACAGGCACCATTAAGGATATTAGAAGATATCGAAAGTTTTTGGGGGTGTGATTTCCTCTTATGTAATTCATCAAAGTTTTCATGGGCACTCCAATATCCTCAATTTGGTTCTATTACGGGAGTCATTAATGTCACGCATTTCAGACGTGTCCGCTGGAGTTGTGCAAGCGTAGATCCGGATGTCCAGCAATCCTGGGGGACCGTACTGCACGTCCACTGGTGGGTACTCCCGGTTGTCTCATGGAAAGGAGGAGCGCATATTGATGCACGTCAGCCAATGCTCTGCACGTGCACATGCCTATTCTGCATCGGTACAAATGATCCTTGGAGACCCTATGCAGCATACTGCATGTCCTCGCTGATTGGCCCTTGGAGGAGATGCCCATGTCGTTCCACACGCCTGCACTTCCAGTCACACGCCCTTTGGCACTATGCTTGGATGCATCCTGCTGTGCACACGGATATACGTATCTGGCAAACACGTGTTGGAGTCCACGGAGAGAGTTCGCCCGGGAGACGAGACCCTCCCGATATGACAGGTTGTACATTTAAGGATATGTAGGGGGGGCTGGGCTCCCAACCCAGAAAGATATCCAGTGCACGTGCATATATATCTTGGATGCTCCCTATCAAGCTGTACAGGTTCGGCAGACACATGCTATGCAAAGTAAAGGACACGGTCATTTTGATGAGAAGGTTCCGATCGTGTAACTCTCCTTTCTGTTACTTTCTGTCAGTCAGTACAATTGCAGCCATGATGCCCTACGTAGCTATACAGGCAAGCGTAGATCTGCACGCAGAGTAATCTATAGGTCTACAGGCCTGTCGGTTCCTCCGAGGAGGATCTTAGATGTCTCGATAGGTTACCCCCTGCCTACCAAAAGCTGATTAGTAGTTGCAACAGGATCGCACCTGACATTCTATTAACAGTAGCAGCAGCCACCCCAGAGTCGACTGACGTCAGCAGCCGGATGATCCAGGCGAAACTGTGTACTTCAAATCTGTTTCAACGTTCGCACGCGGCACCATTACCACTCCGTGCAAGCGAATTGGATACGACAAACATATTGTAAAAAGCCAGGTAGTGCTCTGTTCCAGTTCTTTCTTAGTAACTCTTGTCCAGTGTTCAAGGCCAACACTGGAGGTTGAACACTCTGGACAAGTATTACCTTGAAAGAACTGGAACAGAGCATGAAGCATTTCCTAGGGTATAATGCTCTAGAGTGGTCCTTGGCATTGCTCTTTGACTTGCCATGTGATCTGAGTTCTCAGCACAACCTCGCTCAGGTAGTTTGTTCGGTTGCCCGACTACGCGTCTGAGGCAGTACACTATAATTCAACCCACCCTGGGTTTAAGAGTGGGATTGCGAATCAATCATGTAACACTCTTCCCGTGCTCACCACGAACTGCCTCTTTGTTTAACAAAACCTCTTCCGCTGACCTATACTTACAGAGCACTACCTGGATTTTCTGGCGCGCTTAAATCCGTGACGCACCCTAGGGCCTGGCCAGGCCCTAGGGTGATCCCCACGACACAGCCGGAAGATGCAGGATTTGGCCACGTAATTACAGATTTATAAACATATACCAACTGGTGTCTGAAGCTCGGCAGCTTGAACACATATACATATAATACATGATATGATGGAATGGGCGCTCGTGAAGCCCACTGTCATGACTGATCAGTACATGCAAGCTTCAAAGTACTGATTCTTGTGGGTAAGTTAGCAGCCAGTGTCCGTAAGTCACGCAGTGCCCTAAACAAGTCAATGGCGCGTTGCAACGTGAGTCCTTTAAAGAAATCACACATGAGCGGTGTACGTCACGCGATAACTCTCCTAGGCCTATATCTAAAAAATGTTCAAGCTGGCTGTCTCAGACCACTGTAAGTGTGATTGTAATTACACAGGTACCTTATTCTTGGACCATCATTAGATTACAAGCACTTAATTATAAATGTATACTTATAAGCATGTATGTATAAACAATTGTATACACTTCTGTATAAAATATATAAATATATCTATATAAGCATATCTCTATAAGCAATTGCAAGGTAAATCAAAACTCGAGCTCGAGAGGGATCAAGGTGGCCACGGGTTACATATGCAGCCAAAGACTATATATAGGCCTAGCTAGGCCCAGGAAGAATGTCAACGCCATTACACGTATGTTCCAATCTTTCAACAGACTTGTTCAAATCTGTGGTCGCCGCAACAGTTGTATGTACGAGAACTTGGGGCAACCTCGAAAACAACACCATCACCATACGGGACCCTTTACGGGATCCCCATGGTCTGTCACGCTTGTAACTTCTGCTGAGGAACTCCTTATAATGATATGCTGATTACGTATACATACTACCCCTCCCCCTTCTCTCTCTCTCTCTCTCTCTCTCTCTCTCTCTCTCTCTCTCTCTCTCTCTCTCTCTCTCTCTCTCTCTCTCTCTCTCTCTCTCTCTCTCTCTCTCTCTCTCTCTCTCTCTCTCTCTCTCTCTCTCTCTCTCTCTCTCTCTCTCTCTCTCTCTCTCTCACACACACACACACACACACACACACACACACACACACACACACACACACACACACACACCACACACACACACACACACACACCCACAACCACACCCACAAACCCACCCACAGACACACACACACACACACACACACAAAACACACACACACACACACACACACACACACACACACACACACACACACACACACACACACACACACACACAAACACGTGTGCGTGTGTACACACACACTCTAGAGGAAAAAGAGAAAGATCTCTCTTTTCCCACCTCCTCCTCTCCGTGTCCGTCCGTCTTCCTCTTTTTCGCTCCCTTCCCCCTCTCTGCTCCCCAACAGCCCTCCCCCCCCCCCTCTCTCTTACCCTTCCCACACCTCCCTCTCTCCGACTCACTAAATCCCTCCCA
>KV908451.1:192944-197944 GCA_002005505.1 Botryococcus braunii
AGAGAGAGAGAGAGAGAGAGAGAGAGAGAGAGAGAGAGAGAGAGAGAGAGAGAGAGAGAGAGCGCCCGCATGCATGAATGCATGCATGATTGCACAATACAGGACCACTTGTGTGCATTTTCAAATGCAATTTACCGCGGCATATGCGTGACTGTTGGATGGAGGTCAAGGACCCCTGTTGGCATACCTGCCGTAAAGTTTGGATAGATTCTCAGCATAATAGAGGGGCGTCGGGCGACCCACATAGTCCTTCAAAAGCTTTTTGAACTCTTCCTGCGCCCCAAAGCAGAAGACCCCCAATCATCATGAAGGCTCTCTTTGTTTTGAATGAAGCACAGCCTTTCCTCTGGCTGCCAGAGGTGGATCAAATCAAGCCGGGTGAGGTGGATAAAACAAAAACACGGCTTGGAAGACGCAATTTGAGTGCTTGAGAAATACTGAGGTGCAAGACGTCTGCTGTCCATAGTAAAATCTGAGGAAAAATCTGTTGTAAGAAGTCAGGCCATAAACTTCATGTAGAGTTTGTGTACTTAACAACTGATATGCGCCGTCCCCACGGGTCCGGTCTTTACCACCCGAATGTGCAGAGCTCATGATTCAGGCATCGCATTTGAAGGACTTTTAATTGTATCAGATAATGGTCTCCAAATCTCTACGCCCACAAAGTTTGGGGCGTTTGAGCTATTGCTTGCAGCTGTAGGGAGCCGCCTACAGTGTCGCATGCAGCTACATAGGTGTACAGCCAAACGAGACTGAACATACTTTGACTTTTTGATCAGCAGAGAATTTGATTCCAGATGGTACGAATCTGTGAGGACCTTGAACAACACCATGTGCCATTTTGATTCCAGGCATGCCTCCCTTACACCCACTGAGAGTAGCCACCCACCTGGAACGCGGGGTCGTCCTTAATGATATCGTACTGGACCTCCAATTCGGAGAGTGCAGCCATTAGAGTTTCGGGAACATATTTGCCTCCGAATTTTCCAAACCTGCCGTTCTCATCTGGCCGAACTCGGGGCTGCTCCGGAGCCATCACAGCCTCCACACTTAAAGACGACTGCAAAATTCGCACTTTTGCAGGTGCTACACACAAGGGAATCCTAGTACAGCCAAAAAATGACTTAGAGCTGCGAGCAGAAGAAACGGATGACAATCGTACTGCGTCGGGCGTTTGGCAGTACGAGGAAAGCATACTGCCACAGTATAGAACGATATAATCTAATTACTGATGAATTTCCTGTTGTTTGCAAATAATGCTGAAATGGCTTTTACGAGTACGGTTCTTTGCAGATATTGCGGGTTATTCGGCAGTACCGTATCCTGATGACTGCGGCGGCCCGAAGTACAGCTGTACAATGTTCGTGTCGGTTAGACCTCAAAAGCCATGCCTTTCACGCAATAAATTCTAGATGTTTTGAAAATTCTACTTTAGTTTCTGCGTCCTTACTTAATCTGGACGATTCTTATCAATGATACGTCTTACATTACGACTGATCCGGACAGTTTTCGAAGACTGCCGTGTTTTGTAATCTAATGTTACTACCTGTTCAATAACGACAATCTTCACACCGAGAAAAATGGGCAGGAGCAAGCGTGAAAGGAAACAGAAAGCTCTCGGCTCGTTAATATCGAAACACAGACACTTTTCGAAGCACTCCGACACTCCAGCATACGATTTGGAGTCTGTGCCCAAGGCTGCAGTAAGCGAAATGAGTGGCAGAGACGAAGCAGAGCCACCTACCGAAGTTGAAAAGTCTGAGCCCCCCCCCCCCCCCCCCCCCCCCTTCTCTCTCTTGCTCTCTGGGTCTCTTGTCCTGAAAGCCGCCGCTTACAAGTATGAACCATTCACTGAAAATCTCACTCCCCTTGGTAATGCAATCTCCAAGCCCTTACTGGATTTTGAAAGTAGAGCTAGATATACCCCGACCCCCACAAGGTCTGAGAGAGTACGGAATACGTTCCTCCTGAATAGGTGACTGTCCCGCTGACCAGCAATTCAGTCACCTGCTGATGAGCCAATCTGAGCAACCTTCAACATGCTCCAACTTCTGGTCCCAGACTTTTCCAGAAGCAGTCGTGGTGTTTGGTTTCTGCGCCTTGTGCTGTTAGTTCCCGCGCCCACTCCTCTCGTCCTCTGCGAATTCCTCATTCATTTAGTTGTGAAATTTGTAGAGGTGGGACAATGCCACAATGGGCACGGCGCCGGTGAACCTTTCACCGCATGGCTCCCCAACTTGTCCTGAGCCATGCATTCATGCATTTGGATGGTTCAGTTCTTTGTGATGACGAAGCCACCCGCAGCTTTCCGCTGAAGATCTCTCGGGACTCGGGGTGCAGTGGGGAAGTCCCAGAGGAGCTTGCGGATATGCTGCCACCACGAGCAAAGAAGCAAAAGAAGGGGGAAGGGGGCCCAGCAGAGGGACAGGCGACAGAAGCCCCGCAGAAAAGGTTGAGCAAGTCCCAGAAGCGGAAGCTGAGGAGGGTGGAGGAGGAGAGGGCTGCCAAGCTGGCCAGGGCAGGCCACCTCGCGAACCTGGCGGCTTGCAGCCTGCCTCCAGAACACTTTGCTGTGCTACAGAGTGCCTCCCGCCTCGGACAGGTGCCTGCGCCTCACACCTCTTGGCCCCTTCCCAAGCGTGGCCCCTTCACCCCTCCCCCCCCCCCCACAACATACACGCACGTGCGCATGCCCATGCATACATGCATATGGGGTTAGGGGGGGGGGGACGCGGGGTGTGTGTGTGTGTGTGTGTGTGTGTGTGTGTGTGGTGTGTGTGTGTGTGTGTGTGTGTGTGTGTGTGTGTGTGTGTGTGTGTGTGGTAGAGAGAGAGGGGGAGGGAGAGAGGGGGAGGGAGAGAGAGAGAGGGAGAGAGAGAGAGGGAGAGAGAGAGAGAGAGAGAGAGAGAGAGAGAGAGAGAGAGAGAGAGAGAGAGAGAGAGAGAGAGAGAGAGAGAGAGAGAGAGAGGGAGGGAGAGGGTGGGAGAAAGGGAGTGTGTGAGAGAGAGGGGAGGTCAAGGGAAGCAAAATGTCCGGCATGCATGCATCCACAGACCAGCGATATTCAAGCAGGATAGAGCCTGTCTCACAAACCAGAATGGTTTTCAGGGGCGGTTTCTCAAATCGCAATCCATTCAAAGGGAGGGGGCGGTGGACCAGAAACGCCCAGGTTCAGGTGTCTGCGCTCGCAACTGTACCAGCGCAAACGCACATCTTGGATACTCAATACAAAGACAGGGTGCTTTTTGTTCCCATTCGCCCTGTTTGGGCTCTTTTTGGTGTGGGTGGGATGGGCAGCCTTGTGCTTGGTTGCGGGGCGGGCCCCTGTGAGAAATCTGGATAGGCTTCACTCTTTATTTTTAATCTGGTCAAATGGTTCGGGTAAGAGGTGTGAGCATCCCAGCATGGGGGTCCTCTGTGGGTGGGGCAGAGGGAGAGCAAGAGGGAGCGTCTCCGCAGAGCCCTAGCGCAGCAGCGGTTGGGGTTGGAGGTTCCCGAGGACAGCGACCTGTACCGTGTGCGACGTACCGCCTCAGATGACGACGCGGAGCCCTCCGATGATTCCCAGCCCGACCAGCGTACCGCCTCGGATGTTGGCCTTGGGGCCCCTCCCGCGGGTTCCTCCCGGGGGCAGCGTACCACAGCGGGCGAGCGGGCGCAGCCCTCCGGAGACACCCTGACAGTTCCTGATCCCCAGCAACACACCAGAGGCTGCCGCACGGTCCCTGGGGAGACTGGGCCTACGGAAAAGCAGGGCCCCAAAGGTCCACAGGACGGGGGCCGTGTCCAGGGGGATGGATTGGGACCGCAGGGCCAGTCCCCAGGGGTACTGGCTCTGCCTGTGAGTGCAGAGTCGCAGAAACCTGATTGCAAGCAGAGGGGAAGTCATGGAGATGAGGAGGCGCTGGTGGGAGACAGGGAGCAGGGCCTAATCAGGCAGCGGGCGAAGGACGATGCAGGACCGGGGGGTGTCGGATTTGCGTCTCCACACGCTCCAGAAGGGGATGTCTTAATCAGGCAACGGGAGGCCGCCCGCTTGGCGCGGCTTGAGATGGGGTTGCCGTCGGGGCCGGACGGGAACCCCCGCTCGCTGAGTCAGCAGCAGAAGCGGGATTCACACCAATTGCAGTCGGCAGCAGCCCCCTCTTGTGTGAGAATTGTCCATGTGCGCCCCTCCCCCTTCCCCACAGAAGCGGAAAATCGTCATTTGGGCCCCCCAGGATTCCTGTCGATGGGATTCACTGTTTTCCGCGCCATATGGCTCGCTGGGAAGGCAGGGCTGTTTGGGGTTGGGTCGCATAAGGAGATATTCTTAGGTATGGCCACAATCTTATGGCCCCGAATTGACTTTTGTGCGGAGTAAGGGACAGAGAAGAGAGCAGTGGGATCGCCGAGGAATCTGGAGAGTGGGGGGGGCAGAAAAGGTGCAGTGGGAGGTCCCAGAAAATCCTCCTGGGGGGGGTAGGCATTTTCTGGGGAGCGGAGAAAAGGGGGAGCAAAGAAAGGGAGAAGAGCTGAATACAGGGGAAAGGGCTGACAAAAGGCAGTGGCCAAGCGGAAGAGGGGGGGGGAGAAAAGGTGTCAGTCAGGGGACAGAGAGAAGGCCCAGTGGGGGGGGGGGGGAGCAAACAGGGCAGTGGAAGGGATGACAAGGGAAAGGGGGGACAGACAAGAGGGAATTGGGAGACCTGGAACAAACCCCCTGGGGGGTGGGGAGGGGGGGGGGGTCAGAAATCTGAGCTTGCAGCCTGTGGCCCGCAAAGAAAGGATGCTTTGCTTCCCTCCAAGAAACCCTGGCGAATCGCAGTTTTTCGGATGAAGGGCTATGCGTTGGTGCCTTGCTCTGTTTGAGATGAAAGATCCGCGCTGGTGCCATGAGTGGACGAAGGGATGGTGCTGACGGGACGGGCTTCTCAGGAGAATTGCTTGTCAAGTGACCATTGGCACATGGTTGATGATGCCTGATAGCTTTAAATGATCGGCCTGATTGATGTGCTGAT
>KV908451.1:202944-222944 GCA_002005505.1 Botryococcus braunii
GGATGGGGGAACAGAGAAGGGGTTGGCAGGGGACGAACGAGAGGGGAAGGCCCCCTCACAAATCTACCCTGCCCCCGGGCCGCTCCTTGTTCTGGAGATAGTGGCAAAACTGTCGTTCATGTTAGTTTGAGCCTGGGCTGCTGATAACATCACTATCTGCTGTACTGTCAGACGCGTGCATGCTTCTCTGTGGTTGTGACCCCTGCGTGAGGTTTCCACTGAGCCCCTGAGGTATCTGGGGAGCGGAATTTGGCTGCTGGTTGCTGTTGTACGTCACACCCTGTGTTTGAGATACTTCTATGGTTTTAAATATCAAGTGCAGGTTTTCCAATGTTGCCAGCTGCAGTGGCACTGGGGCATTGTGTGGACTTGGGGAGCTTGTCACCCAAGTCTGGGGTTCAACTCCCTTTCATGAATTCGGTCTGTGTTGGTTGTTTTTCTGCCCCCCCCCCTCCCTCCTCCCCTGTCTTGACCACCTTGCTGGTTGCAGACTTGTTTCAAACCCATGTTTGTGTTAGTAAAACAAATACTGTGGATAATGGAACGGCATGCTGTAGCCATTGGATGCCTGGGCTTTCACTGATGGCTGAGTGGTGATGATGTAAGGAAGTCAGTGTCTCTCGATCAGAGCCACCCCTTGTAGGTGCCCAGTAGGTCAGTGCAAGGGAGTGCTATGGGTATGTTGTGGGGGGGTGGGGGGGCCTGTCGGGGTCTGGTGGATGTGTCGTCACGCTTCAGGTGCGTGGTGTGTGTATGTTGCCGGTGTGTGGGGGCTCGGAAATGAGGGAGCTGGAGCTGAAACGGTGGTGGGAAGAGTGGGGGAGGAGGAAGTTACTGTGGACGTAAGGAAGCGCTGGGACAAAGGGGGTGTGGGTAGGGAAGTGGGGGAGGGAGGGAGGGAGGGAGGGAGGTCGAGGGAGGGAGGGATTGAAGGAGGGAGAGGGGGAGGGAAGGCGGGGGGGGGGGGGGAAGCAACGGAGGTAGGGGGACAGGGGGATTCCAACAATATGCAATATGGTAATGAAAGCAACACGTTTTGGACCCGGCCATGTGTGATGTGCGATTGTTGGGGCGTGTACACAAGGAAACAACGAGGAGGATGACTGGGGGGACTCGGATGACTTCGAGGATGATGAGCTCCTGGAAGAGGAGGAAGAAGTGGTCGTTTTGGGAGGCGATGGCTTCTCCCCAGAAGATATTGCTGCCGCAGAACGCCGATTCGAAGAGGTTCTGGTACGAATCCTGCACACGCACCCTTGCCCCCCTTGGCGGCTCTTAACCCTCTTTTTACCGTATCAGCCCTAGTGTTTTTCTAAACTATTTGATATGAATTTGACCGAAAACACGATTTAGAAATGTCTTTCGCCGGATCCGAATTATATTTAAAATGGTAGTATATACCTTCATCAGATGGGTTCAGCTTCAACAATGCATTGCTCAAGTTGCTTCTCAATGGCAGTCAGTGGTATGCCCCTGACCACCACCCAACCGCGCCGACGTTGATGTACTGAGACATTGTTATCTAGTCCCTGCTCAGGGTGTCACAGAACCCCTCCGGCCAACTTACAGACACACACACACACACACACACACACACACACACACACACACACACACACACACACACACACACACACACACACACACACATACACACACGCGCACGCACGTACGCACGCATGCAGGCGAACGCTCACACGCGCACACGCTCACGCCCTCGCACGCGCGCGCGCGCGCGCGCGCACACACACACACACACACACACACGCCCATGCTCACACGCACCCATGATAGGTGATATATCAGTATGGCCTTACAGGGCATAATCACAAATCATCACCTTCCGTCTATAAAGAGACTTGCCTGTCCGCCTGCCTGTGTGGCATATTGCTTAATATGCAGGCGCAGGCCTGTTTGTTGTTTTCCTGCAATTACCGCAGCCTTTCCCTGTAAACGCTCCGTGCTACTCGTTCCCAATCCATGACATGATCCAGACCAACCAGCTTGGGGACTGGGGTTTGCAGGGGGTGAGTCTTGCTGGAATACGCTCTACAAATGGAGCCAGCTGCAGCAAGGGGCATGATGCCATCACCGGGGAAGACAATGGCAATGATGGGGCAGGACAAGATGATGGTGGCAATGCAGGTGGCCCAAGTGGACCTGGGCCGGTACATGTACTGCCTCTGTATGCAATGCTGCATAAAGCCGCACAAGAGAAGGTTTTCTCTGCGCCGCCCGCTGGGGCTCGACTCATTGTGGTTGCCACCAATGTTGCCGAGACGTCCCTCACGATTCCGGGTTCGATTCCCGCTCATGTTTGAATTGTGATCCTCCAGTTTTTCTATCATTCTTTATCATTTATCATTTGTTTTCAAATTTTGTTTTGCTAGCGTGTCCCCAAGATGTTGATTCAGGAGGGCTTAGAAATCTCGGGCCTCCTTCTTTCAGACCTCCCCCTCTCTTTCTGTCCGTCATGACTTCGTTCGAGTCATGTTCATGAATGACTTCTTGCACAAAAAGCGAGTGAGTGCTAGCTTTTGGGATGCAGGTATTGCTCAACCATTCATGTCCACCTCACCCTCCCTGCTCGCCCCCTCTTCTCACACACACACACACACACACACACACACACACACACACACACACACACACACACACACACACACACACACACACACACACACACACACACACACACACACACACACCCCCACCCACCCACCCACCCACCCACCCACTGTGGTTTTGCTTGTCTGTATGTTTCTGGTTCTTCTCCCCCCCCCCCCCCCGCGACGCGGTTGCGGAGCAGAACGAGGATGCACTGAACAATGATGCTTGCGCTGCGCAGGCGTGAGGTACGTGGTGGACGCGGGACGCTCAAAGCAGAAGCTTCTGGAGGCGGGCGGGGCCATGGTCCGCTACGACGTACGGTGGATTAGTAAAGCTTCTGCAGAGCAGCGGGCGGGACGAGCGGGACGTACCGGCCCCGGCCACTGTTACAGGTGCCGCCCTGCTTTCCCCAACACCAAACCTCCCCCCCCCCCCAAACGACCCGAAATCTTCTCACCTAGCCGCCTCCTGGTCTGAGTGTCGGCAAAATTGGCAAATATACCATTTTTTTCCAATTCTGCCAACTCTTAGAACAGAAGGGGGGGGTCTAGGGAGGGCTGTGGCCAGATGTCCCGGTCAATCCTAAGCAGCCTGAGCGATGAGTGGCATTACTCCAGTAACTCGTGAAGCCTGCCTGGTGAGCGTGCACCCCTTTCGCCCCTCCCTCAGCCCCTGTCTGCCGTCCTGGCTGTCCCTCTCTCTGAAGTGAGTGGGCATGGGGGAGGGCAGGCTGTACTCGTCTGCGGTGTACAACGACACGTTCCGGCAGCACGCGCCCCCGGAAATTTTGGTGACGCCTCTGGAGGGGGTGCTTCTGTCCATGAGGGCCATGGGCATCGACAAGGTGTGCCCCCCCCCCTCCAACACGTGCTTAGATTTGCTTCGAGGTCGTTTTGCATTTGCCCGGACTAGCTTTGGTCGCCCATTGCCAATTAAAGAGCATGTATAATGCAAGCAGCACTTATATAGAAGCTCCATTAAAAAAGGGTGGTTCATGAGAAGGGTACTCCCGCTTTGGCAAGGCAGTACTCTACCGATGAGCTGCTTCCGCCTCGGAAATCATCCCAAAGCAGGGAATTCGTAACTTGGTGGGGGGGGGGGCAGAAAATTGCCATGGCCCTTGAAAGCCTTGAAAGAAGTTGTGCTTACGCACCCATTGCTTGATCATGGAGGCTGGGACATGTACAAGTGATGTACTGGTTCTGGACGAGTACAGAACCACTACTACTACTGATGTGCTAGTGCTTTCGTACGTATTCTCGTGATGCACCAGTGAGGTACTCCGAAAAGTTCCAAGTAGTCAGGCCAGGTCGGGAATAGTTCAGTCTGGGCTGGGCAGGTCCTAATCAGGGCGTCCTGTGTTTGAACAGGATCCCTTTTCACGGTCAGTGTTTGCTTCACTGGGCAGGTCATGACATGTGCTCGGCTGAGCAGGACATAAACGAATGCAATCTTTGACGGGGCAGGCTCTAAACTGGGGGTTGCGTTTGGCTTGCCAAGGCTGTTCGTGAACGGTGGACTATGTGGGTGGGCAGGTAATAAACTTCCCGTACCCCAGTCCCCCGGAGCGGGAGGCTCTGCGGGCGGCCGAGCAGTGCTTGGCGGACCTGGGAGCCCTGGACGCTCCCGGGGGTACCCTCACCCTGCGGGGCCGGGCAATGGCTGGCCTCCCCATTGATGTGCACCACTCCCGCATGCTTCTCCAGGTGCCCCTCCCAATGCTCCTCTCACTCACACATTGCTGCCTGATTAGGACCAAAACAAGGTTGAGAGGGAGCCTTCAATGGCCTTCCCCTTTGGTTGCCTACGTGCGATGCAGCCTGGATCAAGTCTCTTCCCAATACGCATGCTTAATTCGGGGGGAGATGACACCGCAGGGCAGCGTGGCTCCATATCCCTTCCACCCCTCTCCCTTGCGCCTGTGTGTGTATGTATGTATGTCTGCGTCTCTCTCTCTCTCTCTCTCTCTCTCTCTCTCTCTCTCTCTCTCTCTCTCTCTCTCTCTCTCTCTCTCTCTCTCTCTCTCTCTCTCTCTCTCTCTCTCTCACACACACACACACACACACACACACACACACACACACACACACACACACACACACAGACAGACAGAAGAGAGAGAGAGAGAGAGAGAGAGAGAGAGAGAGAGAGAGAGAGAGAGAGAGAGAGAGAGAGAGAGAGAGAGCATGCATGCACGCAAGGACATTATCGTTCCTGCAC
Organism: Botryococcus braunii; assembly: GCA_002005505.1. Classification (NCBI taxonomy): domain Eukaryota; kingdom Viridiplantae; phylum Chlorophyta; class Trebouxiophyceae; genus Botryococcus; species Botryococcus braunii. The sequence goes on from KV908451.1 coordinate 207,775, forward strand.
GAATGTCACCGCATATAAAGCAGCAAGTTAGTAAAAGTGCGAGTGTGGGCGCTTGTGCGTGCCGGCCCTCATACACATGCACACATGCCCCTTTTTTCATGCATGCATGCAGGCATGGGTGTGTCCGGGGGCGGCGGGTGGCTTTCTGAGATTGCGCGGCGGGAGGGAGGTAGGGAGGGAGAGCGGTGGGGAAGAGAGTTCCATGTGGTGAGGTCAGAGAATGAGAAGGGGGCAGAGAGGGGTGCGGTGAGTGAGGAAAGGGGGAAGAGAGTGCGGTGCGGTGAGGAGGGTGGAGGGGGGAAAGAGGGGTGCGAAGAGGGAGTGAGGAGGCGAGGGAGTGCGGTGCGGTGAGAGAGGGAGCGGGGAGAGAATGCAGCGAAGTGAGGTGGGGGAAGGGGGCGGTGAGGGAGTGTGGTGCGGTGCAATGTGACTGCATCTGGGCGCGCAAATGCCGGCAAGCTGTTCCTCGGAGTAAAAGACACGCAGCAGCACAATCAGAGCTGGGTGGGTGCACGACAGGCCTTCGAGGACGCGGCCAAGGGGGGCCCCTTGCTGGGGGATCTGCCTGCGTATGCGGTGGCGCTGGCAGCCGCCCTGTCAGCGGAGTCGCCGTACGTCCACATGGACTCCCGGGGCGCCTACGAGGGGGAGACCGAGGCCGAGGCAAAAGCGCGTCGAAGCGCGGCCGCCGTGGCGCAAGACGCGTTGCGGCACCCCCTCAGCGACTCGCTGAGCGCCATGACCGCTTTCCTGGCCTGGCAACAGGGCGGCTCGTCTGACGCCTTTGCTTGGTTGCTTTCCCCCTCCTTCCCGCACCTCTCCTCCTTCCACCTCTTTGTCTCGTACTGCTTCCAAGTTTTCTTGGGGGAAAGTGGGGGCTGGGAGGCCCCCCGTGGGATGTGAGGGGTCCTTGTGGTAAGGGGGGCAGGGTTGGATTGTTTTGGGGGGTGGGGTTGCGAGGCGGGCCCCCTGGGGGAAAGTGAGTTTATTGTTTTGGGTGGTGAGTGGGGGGGGGGTGGAGAGGTAGGGGGTGTTGTAATTGTGGGGGGAGTGGGGGGGGGGGGTCAGTCCCCCTTCCCCCCCCCCCCCCCCCGGGCGGGGAGGAGGCGGAGGTGAGTTTGATTGTCGGGGGAGAGGGGGGGGGGGGGGCACAGATTTGGGTCCCTGGGGCGGTGTTTTAAGTTCATTGGACTCCTGGATGTGCTATTTCCAGCTGTTTGATTAAAGTAAATGCAAACAACACAGATTTTCTTACATCCTACTTGCAAAAAGTTGGGCTGCATGTCCTGTCCTTTTCCCGGTCATCTGTTGGTGCTTTCCCACCCAGCCTCATGTCGCATGGCGCCTGCTGGAATGCATGTTTGGAGTGCGATGAGAGGGCTGGAGGGACGTCCAGTTGAGAAGGCAACCCACAATAATGCAATGTTGATAATAGCGAAATGTTGCCAGGCTCTGAACTTGACGCGAATGGCAGCAGGGTTGCATGTCTGTCCACCATGTTGCTTAAAGCACGTAACACACACACACACACACACACACACACACACACACACACACACACACACACACACACACACACACACACACACACACACACACACACACACACACACACACACACACACACACACACACGCACACGCACACACACACACAGGCACACACACACCGCACGCACACACACACACATACACACACACACACACACACACACACACACACACACACACACACACACACACACACACACACACACACACACACACACACACACAAGGCACACAACTACCGTGACGTCACTGGCATTTGAACGGGGCACTTGGTCTTGCAGGGCGAACTTCCTGCACAGCAGGAACCTGAGAGAGATGGCGGCCTTGAGAGAGCAGCTCACGCGACTGCTGCCAGACACAGGGACGGCCAATCCGTCGGGGCCGAAGGGCAGGGATCATATCCTGATCAGGCAATTGGAACCCTCGCCCTCACCTGTTGTCTCCGACGCCCTCCGCCGAGCCCTCACCGCCGGATGGGCCGATCAGGTACAGCACACCTCACGTACTGCATTTGTACATCAGGCCTACCTCAGATGCGTACATCGTGCCTCAAAATCACACATCACGCCTACCTCAGATTCGTAGATCATGCCTACCTCGAACTCGTACATCATGCACGCCAATGTTCAGGCATTGCTAACCTCCTGGACTGTTTGCACATCAAACCTCGTGTCCATACCTACTCACCTCACCTCCTGAACTGTGTCTGTGAAGCAGCAATCAGCAGGGTGGCAGACCTGATGATGCGCTACATTTGTCGTTCAACCCCTCCCGTCAATTGAAAGTTGGAGTGCAATATCTGTGAAAGCTCGGATAGCTCTAGCTCGTGGGCCTGCAACTGGACATGTTGCTTCTCGTATGCAACGCGTCCACCCAATGTAGCACCGCATGCACCTGAAACCTGTGACCCATTTTGGGAGGCGGTGATCACGGCATTTTGTCGCAAGGAAACCAGATCTGTGGCATAGCCGGGAAGGGAATGTGGCCAAGGGGAGCTGAGAAATAACAACTGGAGCAAAAACAAAAACAGAGCTTGATTGCTTGTGCGCACAGGTGGCGCAGCGAGTGAAGGCAGGTGATGCGGTGGCAGCAGCAGCGCAGGAGGGTACGCCCGATCGCAAGGCGGTACGGTACCGCGCCTGCAATGTGGAGAGCCCCGTCTTCTTGCACCCCCGCAGCCGCCTGGCGCGTGTGGCTCCCGCCTTTGTGGTGTACACGGAACTGGTCAAGGGCAGCAAGCGCCCCTACATGGCTGGTCTGCCACATCTAAGACTGCCCACGTGCTTCAAGACTGTTCTGCTTATCGATGCCACTTATGGTTCCTGGGCCCACCTACAAACATCGCGCTGCCGTGGACTTCCCCCTCCCCCGCAGAATCTTGAAGCTGCACCCCTTGTGTGCTGTTTCCTTCCCATGTGTGTGTGTGTGTGTGTGTGTGTGTGTGTGTGTGTGTGTGTGTGTGTGTGTGTGTGTGTGTGTGTGTGTGTGTGTGTGTGTGTGGATGGGTGTGGGGGCGGGGTGTGTTTATGGGGGGTTGGTGGTAAGGTGTGTGTGTTATTTGGGGGATGGGGTGAAGGGGTGTGTGTATATGTGGGTGCCCGGGGGGGGGGGGGGTCTGTATGTACAGGTTCCCTGTGACACATTAAATGGGGGAAATCAGAAAAGAGATCGTCCATGCGGGGCTAGGGGTGACGGAGATTGAGGCGGAGTGGCTTCACGACGTGGCTGCACCTCTGTGTACCGTATCGGATCCAATGCCCGAGTACCCAGCACGCTATATGCCCGGGAGGGACGCTGTCATGTGCCGCCGTCAAGTGCAGTACGGGCGGTACAGCCTGCAACTGCCACATGTGATTGTGCTGCACCCAGACCCGGAGGAGCGCGTTGCAGCATTTGCAGCGGCCTTGCTGGATGGTTCTGCTGTGCCTAGTTTGGCAGGTGCGTTCTTCAATTGCACTTATACATACAACCCCTGGGGAAAAGGCGGGGGGGAACTTTTACGCCTGCCTTGCCCATGCAGGAGAGAAGGGGGAGAGAGAGAGAGAGAGAGAGAGAGGGAGAGAGGGAGGTCGAGGGAGGGAGGGAGGGAGGGAGGGAGGGACGGACGGACGGAGGGAGGGAGGGAGGGAGGGACGGACGGACGGAGGGAGGGAGGGAGGGAGGGCGCGTTGGCGCACGCGCGCAGCGGGGGTGTCAGGCACATCTTTTGGGTGGGCGGAAGAGAGGGTGGGGGAGGGCGGCCAAGCCCTTACTAAAGCAGCATGCATACGTGGCGTAAGCCATCTCAGCAAACATGTGTGACCGGGGTGCAGGATTGAAGAGCGAACTGGTGATGCCAGCATCAGCAGCCCGACGGGTAGCCAGCAGAGCACAAAAGCGGGTGGGTGAGCTGCTGGCCGCCCTGGCTGGCAGGAGCGTGGACAGCCGGGCTTCGCTCGCCGCGGCATGGCAGGCCCACCCCACGTTTCTGCATCGGGAGCTGCTCGCCTGGCTAAGCCCGGCAGGTGCTCAGATGCTGCAAGCCTTGTGGCCTCGCCTGCTCCAGGAGATGGCACGTGCTGGGAAATCTGCCAACAGGGCAGACGGGAGCGGAAAGACGGCAAAGAGAAGAGCCAGGGATGTGTGTGCGGGGAAGGGGGAGCAGTGCGTGGATGGTGGGAAGAAGAAGAAGAAGAAGAAGAAGAAAAGTAGGCTCTCTTGAAGCACTTTTTGCTGGCAACGGGATTCGAACCACGGTGCTATGCAGGAGTGAACTGCCTGCCTTGCAGACCGTTACGGCTCAGGTGCTGGAGGTCCTGCCTTTTTGCTCGTACTGATGGTAGCAGGGCCCTTGCTGGTGCGCTTGTGCGGCATGGGAATATGTGAGATGCCCTGTGTAGACCTGAGGGACGGAAAGGCTGAAAGATGGAAGTAAGGCAGTGAACGGTGCGAGCATTAGAGATGGCAAGGGGGCCCAGGCATGGAGAGGTGGGGGAAGCCCTGCTTCCGGGCACGGGGGCAGCGGCAGAAAGATGACTTAGACTTTGTTTGGGAACAGTACAGAACAGTACACGGTACTTTTGATGCCACACGTTTGCAAGTGATCATTAAAAGCCATGATTAGATAATGATGCTGTTGGTGATGATAATGATGATGATGATGATGATGATGGTTTTTAAACCCTCACGGGGGACTGCGACACAACCAGGGTGCTCTGTTTACTCACAAGGACAAACCCACGCGGCAAAGCATGTCTCCAAATCATAACTGCTAGCAGCCACCGCCCCTGGACCTCCGTGAAAGGGTCTCCGCAAACCACCTCTGTGCGCCTGGGTTCAAGGGATCGAACCGATGAAGGCCATTCCCTCCGCTTGACAAGGGACCCAATCGCGTCTGGGTCGGCACATCCCGCCACGGCAGGGCCCCAGCCGGGTAGAATTAATCAGGGCACAAAAAAAAAACACAGCCACACACACACACACACACACACACACACACACACACACACACACACACACACACACACACACACACACACACACACACACACACACACACACACACACACACAGAGAGAGAGAGAGAGAGAGAGAGAGAGAGAGAGAGAGAGAGAGAGAGAGAGAGAGAGAGAGAGAGAGAGAGAGAGAGAGAGAGAGAGAGAGAGAGAGAGAGAGAGTAGTTGTGCTGCATGCGTTACTCCATAAATGCAATCGTAGGGGTAGCGAGGCCTTGGCTACCCCTTGAGGCTCCTTCAAAAATGCAGCTCAGGGCTCACAGAGAGAAGTTTGGCAGCAGTTGGGCTCAAGCCAGACCCCTTCTGCACGGCTCGTAGCACGAGTGTTGATAATTTATGACTGAGTGTCAAGCGAAATACAGCTCTGGGTGTACAGACGCGTCACTGTGCCTGCATTTTCGCTGAGGAGAAATCTAGAATTGCGCTATCAAGGATACCCACGCATCTCGCGAATGTGGGATGACTTGGGAGTGCCAGAGTCCTGTTGACCAGCCATGAGACAAGCCTGCGATCCGCACTTACAAAACAGGTTCCGCGCTTCCAACTGCAGCAGGGCCATTTTCAGCGTGCTTCTTGCAGTGAGACGTGCTTCTGGCTCATCCCCAGCCGAACTTATAATCAAGAGTGAAGCCCACGGGCTGGCTCATTCCCAGCCGAATTTGGCAACAGCCCCAGGCACACGCGCTATCGCTTGCCTGGAAAAACAAGTGGCCGACTGCCACGACTTCTTAAGTTGTCTGCAGCCGGCACTTCACTGGCCGCATCGGCCACACACTTCACTCAACCCTCATAAATCAGGCCTGTTCGCCACTAAACCTTTCAAGAATGAACAACGTGGTTCGCATCTGTGCAAAATTATGACGCACTTCATTCCATTGCCAAAGCCACAACCACTTTGCAGTACGCACGTGCCTCACATGAACACAAAAAATCAAACCAAAGGAGAATCATCTCAATTAGCCCCATTGGCTGGGCACACATGCACGCAAAGTCCACAGGCTCCATGTCACAACCTGCTAGCAACAGTGTTCCCAGTACATATCATCGACACACAATCACCAGCATTTGATTGTTCCTCATATGAGATGCACGAGTGAATCAGGCGCATCCCGTTCTCGGATATTGGTCCTGCAAAGACTGCGATGATCACAGTCAGTGGGCATGGTCAGCATAGACGACGACACATGGGCTTGATCCACGGGCACGCTCATCTCTCCCGCACCAACCCACGCGTTTACTTGTAAAATACATCAATACGAACCCAGGCATATAAACTTCACCACCATGCCTCACGAGAGCAGAACAAGACTCGACCCAATCCCTACTGGAAAGCTTCTTGATAGGCCAGGTTGGATCTGCGGAGTCGCTCGGCATGGGCTGTATTAGCCATCGATATGATTAAAAGAAGCCCTCTCAGTCCAAGTGCTCAGGAAGTTGCTGACAGAAACCCATTTGCATGGATAACCCAGCATATAGGCGCCAAAACCAAAATCCCTCCCCGGAAGAATGGAAGAATCGCTCAAATTCAAATAAGCCATCAAGCTCGCTGCTAGAAGCCAGTCGGCCCGCTCTAGCAAGTACAGAATGGCCACACGTGAATGATCTGACATAGGTAAGTCCTGCGGAAGGGACCCAGATTGCTTGAGGAAAGGCTCCAGCACCTGAGGATGCTTCTAGGAGAGCCCATCCAGCTTGCATACATTCGGACTCACGTAACTCATCTCAAACTCCCGACTAGGCAATTTCCTGACTGCAAAAACATCAACAGACCCAAATCGGTGCCTATTGCTATTGCTTCATGCGTTCAAACAAACCTCGTCGGATAAGTCGCAGCTGCTTGCATTCCTTATCTTCTCCTGTTCTTGTTTTCTCCACACAACGCGAACGCCCAGATTGAGGACGCAATGCAAGCAGCTCAATCAAATCCACGCCTACCATACACCGCCCTGGGACTTCTCACAGCAGGTGGACACGGGGAAGCAATCCCAAGCTCACATCAAACTCGTCATACACTGCCCTGCAATATCAGGCTTTCCACGCGAATAACTCGAATCAGTCCGAGTTCCTAGGTCGGGGAAAGCCTGCAAACTGGGATAAATTCTGTTCCCCGGCGTGTGCAAAAGGAATTCCCAAAACTCCTTTTCTGTCTCACAATCACACACAGCTCGACACCCACGCAACAATGCCGAGTTGTGTTTGTCGTTTTTAACACAAGTACATTCCATCTCTCCAGAGTTTACAGACGGCATGACCCACTTTGGCCCCGGGGGAAAGGGGGAAAGGCATGAATGACACAGCCTTGCCCTCCAAAGTGCATACTGTGCCTGCCTGCATGTGTGCAAACACCCGAATGAAAGACTCGCGTACACAAGCAGGCGGGGCCACATGCAATTGCCAATCCACGCCCCCCCCCCCCCTACCAAAGTAGTTGCTGGAGGGGAGACACAACAAAGCAGCAACTCGAGACCTCTCGTAAGATACATGCCCATATACAACGTAATCAACAGTACGGGAGAAGGTATGATACGGGAAGAGGTATGACCGGCCATATCAAACCAAAATTGATGGCGTAGCTGGTGCATCACACCTGCAATCGCAAGGTGGAAGACACGTGTTTGGGCCAACAAAGACAGATGGCAGGCTAAAAGAGTGAAATACAGAGAGAAAACGGGCATTCAAACTAGCAACCAACCCCCCAACAAGCGAAAGCGTAGCCCGGCACCCGCCATGATGACAGTGCCATCCGCGCGGCTCACTAACAATGCTACATGCACATGGGAGAGTCCCATGGGGCCCATGACAAGCGTCACCAAGGATAACCCAGAAGGCGCCACCTGCCATGCTCGAGCCAGATCTCTGCTTCAAGCTACTACACATCAGGTGTCCCAACACCTGGGGAAGCATTGCTGGACAAGGAAAGCATGCGCAGCGCGCTCTATGAACCCCCTTTTAAGGCAGTCGGTCTCCTCAAAGTCCTTCCTGCACCAGTTGGGGAGTCGTGGTCCTGGAGTGCAGAGATAGACTCACCGCCTGGCTTGCAAAGAAAATACTCCCCACCTCCGTTTCAGAGGCACGCCCCCTCCTTGGCCAGGCTCACCCTGATGGACTCACCCCCAGGTCCTGATAGCCACTGAGCCTCCAAGGAAGGCAAACGGACCGCAGGTGACGGCAAACAAGCCCCGCCAACCCTTTGAGCGCTGGGGCTCATGCAGAGAACTCCAAACAGAGGAGAAAGGGCAGACTCGCTACCTGATGCAATGCGAGGGGCTGTTATGAAAAGGACGCCCCAAGCACTCGACCCCTGCATCTCTCACTCGATCAGTTTCCGAACAGGATCCCTAAGCGGTCGCATAACTTTGTCATTTCCCCAGCAGGGTGAAAGCAACGGAACGTTGACAGGGCTCCTTGAGGCACAGGGACTCAAGCACGGGATGCAAAACCACACCCGCGCAAGGGCGCGAGGCAAACTCCCTTCGCTACAGCAGTAAATCTTCTGAACATTGCATCTTTCTGGGGCATGGCAGGTGATAACCCTCAAAGAGGTGTTGCAACACGGTGGACTTCAACAGGACCCCAACCTCCATGGATCTGAAACCTCCGACATTCTCAAGGTTTGCGAAGAGCATGCTGTTCCCGCACACAGCAAGAACTGTAGACGCCTACACGCCCGCACAAGACCTCTGCAAAGGGATCCAGAGCGGTGCAAGAACCAGTTCCCAAAACTGCAAAACCTGGGCACAACAGCTGCCACGACTGGTGACTCATTGCTCATGAGCCCGTCTTGACAGCCTGCCATGCACTGCTTAAGCTTGGGCGCGGAGCTGGTCAGAACGTCCTGGCCACGACCTGTTTTGATGTCTAGCTGAGACACTATTATCTAGGCAATCCGCCCGATCTGTGCATAACAGGCCAGGCCAGGTCTCAAGCGCGCTCCCAGGCTTTCCACAACGACCAAACAACACGCATTCTGAATTACACGAGAACGTGCACCAACAATCAGCCCACAACGCTCAAAAGGGGCTGGTTCAGCATCAAAAAGCAGCTTGTATCAGGGGAGCGATTAATGAAATAACATCTGGATCTGCTAAGGGTTGGGGTCTCTTTCTCAAAGCCCCGGCAGGGGGGGGGGGAGGGGCGAGGACTCCTCAAGGAGCTCAGGCATGCCAACAAGCCTGAGGAGATCAATGAAGGCCATGTGGAGTGAGGCCGTTTGCAATGTTCCACGGGATGGGGAGCCTAGCCTATCCACGATTGGGGCCATGTGGGCCCCAAATCGTGGCGCTGGTGGATTGGATTACGGATGGTCAGAGCGGAACCTGTTCAGCAAGGACAGTTCCAGACTACCATGCCCGCCCAGCCCCAGAGCGGTTTGGACGGACGAGTCGGAAACCAGACCACTGTGACGCAAACAGCACCCCTTCCTACAGCATGCACACGTCCACACAAAAACAGACGGGCGTCCCTGCGAAGCGGCATGACGGCATGAGGATGTGCCCTCATACTCAAAGAGACAAGACGGCGCACGACTGGTTAAAGCATGTAATACACACACGCTTGGGCCCACAGACCGGCCCCCAAGTGCCACGGGAAAGCGTCCTGGCGTGGATCTCTGGATTGGTTCCCAGTGCGTGAAGGGAAGCCTCCGCCTACAACACGTGAAGGGAAGCCTCCGATTCCAGCGCCTGAAAAGGAAAGCAAGAACACATGTGTCCGACACAAGAGTCCCTCCCCCCCTCCGCCCTCTCTCATGGGGCTCAACAGCAGCAAGCCATCAAGACTTGGAAAGGAAAGGACTCCTGAACCTCCAATGTGTCCAAGGGCAGCTTTGTGAGGCGCGAGGGCATTGCTCAGGACCAAGTCCCATGGGTGAAGCGCCAGGGGTTGGCCAATGAAATTCTTTCAAAAATGTTGCTTCACGGTGCTCTCAAAAGGGCTGTAACAAACTGGCCCCCTTGCCAAAATACTGACACGCAAGCCTCACATGCCCACTGGAGAGTCTGCCCCAAGCCCGATGCAGAAAGCAAATGCCTCAAAGTGTTGCCCCTCCCCTCGCGCCCAAGTCAAACCACCCTCCCTCCACCCCACACAAGTGGGGAGATCCTTGCAACAATGAAATGGGTCCTGCTCCCCTCAAAATCTTCGGCTGAGCGCCCTGGGATGCCCTGGATAGGCTAGGCTGGGGAGAAGACGTACTCGCGGACATCCTGGAGGCCGGCCACCCGCCATCCTCGAAAGAAGCGGCCGATGGAGAGCATGAGAGTGCTCATGCAGCGCCACTGGTGCTCCCGCGACGCATCCACGACAGCTTTGAAGCCGGGGTACCAGGATTGAACCCCGGTGCACCCAAAGTAACCTTTCACGCTAACCTCCAGCACTTTTTCCCCGACCGGGCTCGCGGCTGCAGGAGCTTTGCTTGGAGAGGTGCCAGCCTGGGTCGACGCCGAGAGTGCGAACGCAGAAGCTTTTTCGGGGGAGCCCGAGGTCGTATCTTCTGGTGGGTGCTCTCCTGCCGGTCCCCCAGGAGGTCCTGCAGGTACCCTCGGTACCAGTCCCCTGCTCTCGTTTCCCACGCTCCTGCACATCAGGATTACGAGACCGAAAAAGCCATCCCATGGGGGCCCCTCGATGCACACCCGCAGCTCGCCGGAGTACATGCTCTTCTCAATCTGCGCGACCACGGACCCGTGCCGGCTCCAGCTGTCGATGCTCTGCACAGTGAGCACGACGCGGTGGCGCCCGCGGCCCGAGAAACACGAGCACGACCAGAAAACAATCTGCGAAGAGGAGCTGGCGGGGTTGGATCCCCCGGCCGGAACGGAGGGGGGCCGGGCCTCAGTGATGGGAGCAGACGCAGCCCCCGTGGTCGGCTCCAAACTGGTCTGGCTGCATGGCGTGGCCCCCGAAGAGACAACCACCGACGGCGTTGCTAGGAGGGCATCATCCCCCGGCCAGACGCCCCCGCTCAGATCGAATATCGCCGGGGGACCCGCCTCGGATGGGCACCCTGGGAGGGCCTCTTGAGCGACCTGCAATGTACCACGCGACTGGGGTGAGCAGGAAGCCAGATCTAATTTTCATACCCATTCCACAGATTAAGGAACGGACGAGTAGTTTAAACACTAGCCCCTGCACATAAGTTTTGGAGGCGCCTGCCCGCACCATAACACTCGTCACACACAGAGGCATGCATGGACGAAGTCTAGAATGCAGCGCAGGCAAGCCTGAGGACATGGCGCTCCACCTGTAAAAGAAATAGCAAATGTCCACCCAACTAGCTATCCTCCAATCAAGTAGGATACGCCTTGCCCACTTTGATCTCTCTTGCCCGCTTCAGTGTTCGCTGAATACGTCTTTTTCCTATGAAATTATTTTGCTGTTAAGAAACGTGGGGCCGGCGGGGTTGCCAAAATGTCAAACTCTTGCTCCACGTGGATCAGCGTGCGCCCACACCGCCCCCCTACTCCAAACACACAATACATGAGCATGCACGCACGTACGCCAGGGACAGACAGACGGACGGGGAGAGGGAGAAGGGGGGGGGAGAGAGAGAGAGAGAGAGAGAGAGAGAGAGAGAGAGAGAGAGAGAGAGAGAGAGAGAGAGAGAGAGAGAGAGAGAGAGAGAGGGGGGGGGGGGGAGGTCACCTGGGGGCTGCAGGACAAGCGCAGCACAATGGCCTTGAGGAGGAGCTCTCCAAAGAGCGAGTGGGCTGCATCGATCAACTTGCTCTCCTCCTTGGCCAACCTCTCATGGAAGGCCTGCCGGAAGATCCTGCCCGTCAGGGCCATGCGAGCCAGCTCGTTCTCCGAGAAGCTCCCAGACTCCAACACCTCCAGCTGGAGGTACTGGTGCAGCTCCTCCCACGCTGATGAGCTTCCCTCCAACGCCACTGCAGGCACAGAAAAAGCCCGTTAGCAGAGTCCGTGACACTTGGACGATCCCAGAAAGAAAGGGGGGACATCATTTATCATGTGCATGTATATGACGAGCACCCCTGCAGACTCATCAGGCTAAGATTTCAAAGCCAGAGCTCGTAGACCCAACGGGCTAGAGAGCCTGCTCGTATCCAGCACCCTCTTCTCACAGGGAATGGTGTCTGGGTAGATGTCGTCCAATCTTGACTTCCAATGAAAGCCTCAGCCACCGCCCGATTTCAAAACCCAGGAATTGTACCCCTGGTCTCCGCAACATGCATAAATCCTTGAAACTCTTCCTATGCTTCATAAGAATGGGTCAAAATTTGAGTGGCCTTAAAAGTGCTTAAAAAGCAAGAGAGTGTTCAAGCTCCCTGAGGCTTGGACCAGTGAATGCTTTCCAAACACCAAGACCGGCTTCCTTTCCAATGTAACACCAGATCCACTGCGCCCCTCCCAACAACGCGTTTCACACCCGCCGCAAAGTGGTGTCGCGCTTGCCCTCTCCCCCTCCTTCCCCCTCTCTCTCTCCCTCCGTCCCTCCCCCCCCCCCCCTTCTCTCTCTCTCTCTCTCTCTCTCTCTCTCTCTCTCTCTCTCTCTCTCTCTCTCTCTCTCTCTCTCTCTCTCTCTCTCTCTCTCTCTCTCTCTCTCTCTCTCTCTCTCTCTCTCTTCGTTGATGTGTGAAATGGACAACTCAACCGCCACGAGTTTCTTTCAGATGTTCTAAGAAACAGTCGCACCAACAACTTCCCTCACACATAAGATAGATGGATTTTCAGGAATTCAAGGCCAGCTACCCAGGCTAAAAAAGGTGCCCCAAGCTGGGAGGCCGAGTTTCGGAGAAGCCAACCTTGAAAATGTATTAACATCTCACAGGGACCTGAAGTTAAGTTCTTGCAAACAGCTCAGGGAACACCCCAATATGGATAGGACAGCCGACTCCATGCCCCTACATATGCTACCACCTGAAGAGTTTCAGGGCCCCAACATACTTTTATAGCACCAGAGCAAGAGAGACGCTATAATACAAGATAGCGACATCATCGGTCTCCGAGGAGGAAATCTCTGAGCATGAACAAACATCTGCTAATGAACGCGCAAGGGAGCCTATGAGAACATTGCACATCGACCCGGGAGCAGATACCGACACTGCCCTTGCTGGGTGACTTGATGGAGCTTTGCTCCATTTGATTTTCTATTAGGCATTAAATTGCAGTATTGTGCGCATAGGTGGGTGGGAGGATGTGGATTAGGTCCACACGTCGTGTGGGTTACCTACGTCAACTCATTGTGCATTCCTACCGAGTCACCGATTCCACCCTATTCCCTCGCACTGGATCCTTGGCTCACCCTACCCTTCCCCATTGTCGTTCCCTTCATAGCGCTCTGTCATACAGCCCTCTGCCTGTCGTAGTTGGCTGAGTATCCAACCTATCCTTTGAACCATCACCGCAAAACACACAGAAAAGTTGGCGCTGCCTTGGAATTGAAATCTGGCATCTGGCATTATTTTAAAGTGATCTACATAGCCTGGCGCATAGCATCCAGAAACAAGACGTGGTCCATAAAGACATACCACATGCCAGCTTTGACACAGTAGCCCCAGCAGCTGGACCATGATATAAGAACCTCCATGTTAGCAAGACGAAATTTCAGCACCTTATGCTGATAGCAGACACTCCCACAATCATCTGGAAGAGGCACGGACGTGAACGACTAATGATCCAAGGAGCGGCTGCAGACTTTGCAATGCAGTGTGTGACAGGACCAGTCAAGCATCATCATTTTCCTCCAAGCAAGTGCTAAAGCACATGTTTTACCATAAAGACAGTTTTTCGCGTGATAACAAGCACAGGAACCCCCCTCGACGCCATCATGACCCGCAGGCGACACCTTACATACGGGCTGTTCAAATTTAGAAGCCAGAGAAACGCAATTAGCCCATCGAAGGGCTGTGTTATTTGAGGCCTGAACTAGAGAGGCCCGTACTCTCTACGCACGATCTCGAAGTCTCGATACTTCCGTTAGGTTCGGCGCGGACAGCTGCTCTGAATTCCCGTGATCCTGTAACAACGACCAGAGACTTGTCAAGCGACATATTACAGCAGACAGGGTAAAGGTTGGAAACAGAAAATACCGTGAAGTCATCAATATCGTTCCGGAAAAGGTGTGGGGACTGTTGCTGTATTGTGATTATTCTTTGAACTCACCTCCTTAAACTCGCTGAAATAAATTCAAAATAGCTTTTTCAAACCAGTTCTTATCCTGTCCGAGGCTGTCCATGAACAGCTTCGCGACAAAGACGCCGTCGACTGTCTATCCAGCCGTCATCCTCTAATGTCCCGTGATCGTCACTTTGCCTCCAACTTGAGCATTAGAGCAATCCTGCTGCCTATAACAGGTGTTGTGGGAGCCGCGAACCTCTTCCGACAAGACCAGTCTTGGGAGTAAACCACCGTACGGTTGCTGTCCGAATTTGCAGCCCCATCTGGGCAAAGTGCTGACAGGGAATACCCTCAGAAAATCGCCAATTCCCGAGAGCCCAATTGGATCACAGTCAACGTGTGTCCGCTTCAGTGCGGCGTCCTGAGTTCACGTGACTATTGCGGTACCGTACCGCACTTTCTTTGACGCAAAAGACAGCACAATCGCATCCACAATGTGGGTTCCACATGCGGCGTGCCAGCTACTTTCTGGCACGGAGCAGCCTGTAATTATATTTCCAGCTTTATATTAGTAATATAAAGCTGATCCTGGATGTAATATTCCTTCCTTCCTTTCTTCCTGTACCTCACAGAACGCAAGGGAGGCTTCGGCAGGGCAGACGACCTGTACGATGATATTTCTTTGCATTTTATGTCCTTGATGGTTGTTTTGGCTCATCGCAGCTGTAGTCTGTAAGCCCCGGTCGTGAAAAAATTCAGGGGATTACTTCGGCTGTGATGGTCGTTGGAGCGATGAGGAGATATAAACCCTCAGGTGATCTTAGAGATCTTTTCTTGGTTGTGTGAATCGAGTTTTGATTTCTGACCGTTTTCGTTGGAAAGCTTCGACCCTCAAGCTTGGTCGTCGTTGAGAGAACTTACTAGACGCCCCACGAATTCGGTTTAGCCTGTTGGGCATTTTCCATCTCTGTACTTTTATTTCCCAGTGGTGCTTTCCATTCTGCTAAGCAGCACTCTGATATTTGTGGCGCCATGGTCAAGTCCAGGA
>KV908451.1:227944-275444 GCA_002005505.1 Botryococcus braunii
TCCGACTGTGGGGACTGCTGGGCCTCCTTTAGACTGGAAGGCACACTAATCTTCCCAAAACGCACACCAGTGTGCTTCCCCTGATCTTGCTTACTCTTACTCTCACTGTCACCCACTACTCTTTCGCTGAATGTCGCCGCACTGCACGTGGGGACTGTGGGCAAAGATCCAGATCCCCCCCTCTGCTCTTTCTCTCTCTTAGACTCACAGCTTGCCCTCTCAAGCTTGCTGCCAGCCACTCTCACATCATCCTCCCAAACACAGGTACCTCTCGGAAAGCTCTTGTAATTGGGGGAATTCTCACACTGTCCAGGCTTCCGATTCACCTCCTCAGACACACTCTCACATGGCTGACGGTTTGCAGTCCCGTCTGGACTCTCACAGGCATTTGAACCACTCTGCACTGCATGAGCTCTTGGTCTGTCTTGATGCTGTGCCCATGTCTCTCTCTCTCTCTGTCTGCTCCCTACTAGACAAGAGCGCTGGGGCGCAGGCCCAGCAGCACACTCCCATGCATGGCCCACACTTGCGTGGCTGGCACCACATTGTCCTTGGGCATCACAGATTGAGTTCTCATCTCTAACATTTCTCTCAGGCACTGAGCAGGTCCCACCCATACAGCTCAGCTCACTTGGACCATCTGCAGTCTGATCAGAGACTGCCCCCCTCTCATCTCTAACAACTGAAGCAGGTCTCTCGGTGTCCTGACCCAATTCCTGCACTTCCCCTGGTCCCTGTGACTCTGTGTCACCTTCAGTCATCCCCTCTCGCTCACAGCTCTCTCCCTTATCCTGTGCCAGCAGGATCTCTCGAGCTGCAGTTCGTTGCTCATAGCGTTGAGCCCGCGACAGTCCGTCCGGAGGCGGAATGGTCGTTGCCGGATGCGTGTTACGTAGTGACTGCTGTGCTCGCTCTAATATTAGTTGATGTTGCCCGCTGTCCGAACTTCCTCGCGCCAGTCGCTGAATTGCGTCCAGAGTCCCGGACCGATCCAAGTCCGGCTGCTGTTCTCCCGTGCGTGATTCAGGAGTCACATTGGGAATGCCCTCCTCTTGGGAAGGCTTCCCCTGACTAGCAGGCTCAGTTGCAGCCTGGTCAGAGGGTACTGGGAAGGAGCTGTCAGGCCTAATGCTGGAGCCTGGGCTGCTGACAGTCTGATTCTGCGTGCTGCACTGTGGCAATGACATCACTGGGTTGCTGCTGTGCATTTGCCCTGGTAAGTCTTCAGGATATGAGAACTGCTGAGACTGGTCAGAGAGAACTGCCATTCCCACCCGAGTAGCTCCTCGAATGTGTTCCACAAATTGGATATCTCTGCTCTCTCTCCAGATCCCCCCTCCCATATAGACACGGTATGCCTTTGACACTGGAGAGTAACCAGTGAACATCCCAGCCACAGCTTTTGGTGCAAATGCCCCCCTCTGCTGATCAGGAACATGCACAAATGCCAGGCATCCCCATGTGCGCAGCAAGGATACATCTGGTTTGTATCCCATGAACATTTCGCAGGGAGATAGGGGCCTGCCTGAGCTGGGTCCCATATTTAGGAGGGTGCAGGCTGTCTCCAGGGCTTCCTTCCACATCACAGGGCTTGCTGCAGCAAAATTGAGGAGGGTTCTGGTGCGCTCCTTGAGGGTCCTGTTGGCTCTCTCAGCAACTCCATTCTGCTGAGGGGTATATGGGGCAAATGTCTCCAGCTTAGTGCCCTTCCGAGGGAGGAGAAGTTGAGCCTGGAGGAGGGTGCAGCAGTGGGAACGCTCCAGTGCCAGGGAATGCATGCTGCACGCTGGGAGGTGGCTGAGCTGCTCCAGGAAACTGCCCTTGGGGCCACATGGCTGCCAGTTGTTGTACAGCTGCCACCACATTGCGTTGTGTCTCTGCATCCCTTTGGCGTTTACGGCAGTCTCTCCAGAAATGGCCTTTCTTGTGGCAGTAGTTGCACGTGCCTCTCACTTCCCCCCTTGATTCTGTGTCTGTTGGCTGTCTGGAGGGAATTGCCCCGCTAGTGGAGGGGACTGGGGCTGCCTCCAGTTGAGCAGGCATTGCTTTCATCACCAAGGCAGGCTGTTCTCCATCATCGTTGTAGCCAGAGGCCTCGGCTGTGGTGGAAATGAGAGCTGCCAGCTGATCAAGGGGATAAGCTACTGCAGTGGGTAGCAGCCCGGGAGGATTGGCTGCAGCTGGTAGTCCCTGCACTATCTGAGTGGCAACATGACCATCCAAGAGGTCATGTCCATTGCGTTTCAGACAGCTCTTGAGATTTATCATTCTGGACACGTACTGAGAGATCGTTTCTCCACGTCTCATCCCTCTAGACATTTCCTTCAGCCAGTCTGCATTGGCTTGAGTGTTGTAACCACCCACAAATTTCTTGCAAATGAACAGATATGCATCATATGCTGACGGTTTACTTGACAATTCCCCCAACCATTCCTCTGGAACTGACTCGTACAGCAGAAGCATTGCAGCCGCATTGTGGATAGTCCCAGGCATGGCAGACTGAATGGCAGGAAAGGAACCCCTAGCACTATTGGCCGCAGTAAAGGCATTGTCCCATACCACAAAATTTGTGCCATGACGATCCAGCTTAATATGCACCTTGACTTGGGTGGCTATGACCTTGGGAAGTACATCTCCCTCACCCCTTGATGTGCTTGGCGTGGACGGACTTCGCGTGGGAGACGAGGTAGACTCTTCCTCTGCTGACTGTGATTCTTCACCGGTGCGGGCGCCTTTCTTAGCCATGCTGCAGAGCTTGTCAGTCTTCGCTCCTTTCTGACAGTCTGGAGTCTCCGTCCTCGTCCTCACTGTCGTCCTCTGTGTCCCACTCGTCCACGTCAAATTGTCCTCCGCCGTAGAGAATTAGATGATCAATGAAGTCGTCTCCCAGGCTGCTCAAAGCTAGCTCAATCGCTGCGTAGGCAGCTTTCTCTGTCCAATAAGCTTCGTGCGATGGACCTCCCGTTTGCTGTAAGCACCTCTCAAAAATTGCTCGTGTCAGATATCCTGGCTCTCCGTTGATGAAAGAGATTTCCCAAACAGTGAATTTATAAGCTGAATATATCGGGAAACGCTCTCGGAACCACTGAGGTGGGGTGAGTGCTCCTCGTCCATGTGCTTCGTGGACGAAGTCCTTCACTAGGAATACACGTTCGTCTATCGTTCGTGGGCCTTTCTCTCCTCCTGCCTTTCTTCGCTCGTTATATGTTGGAGGAGGAGGTAGAGGTGGAGGAGGTCTACTTCCGCCCGTGCTCATACGTCCGGTTTGTCGCGTTCGCGCCATCGCAGACTACTTTGCCCAAGTCATACATTTTTCATGCCTCAGCAGAAAAGCCGTGGGCCCATAACCTGTAAACTTCTGTGTTCGGCGTTCCCTGTATGACCCGGGCACGAAGGGTGATTAGCTCGTCGGTACTCTTGTTGTGTGTAGGAGAACAAGCAGTGACCGAATGTGAATGAGGACTTGATAGGCAACAGTCAAGAGCTAAGCACCCGAAGTGCCTTTAATGTCCCAATCAAGTGCCTCGTCCTTGCACGCCGGTGTCATAAATCCTTTCTAGCAAACCGTGTCTGATTATGTCATCCTTCCTAATCAACGTATAACTGGTCTAGATGAGTTCTGGCAAAACTCCCAGGTTCTGCCACCGATTATTCAATGAAGCTGATCTGGCCACTATTACTCTTCTGAGGGAAAGGCACCAAAATGTTCTGTCACTATTATAACAGTTTACAACTTTGCTCCTGCAAACTACACTGATAATCTCTCCTTGCATGCGTTTTGGGCTGGAGCGGCGCTGATGTGGGTTTGCAGGACTCATCACAAGCAAAAACAGTGGTCGCACAATTTTTTTGGTTTTGGGAGTGCGTGATGAGAGCTCTAAGGTTCCGAGGTTAGGAAAGTCCATGCGGCCACCATGGATGGGTCAGCAGGTGTGCGCAAACCGGTGGTGGATAAGTGCTGCTTGTTGATCAATGGGACTGTGTATACAGTATACAGTCTACAGTATATAGTTACATACCGAGTAACGTCTGCATCTATGCCTGTTTAATGTGTCACGTGTCCATATGGAATGCCCTTCCTTACTCTTCTGGTACTGGCTTTTGGAATGTTCTAGTTTTGTTTCAGTTTCCATCTCTTGCCCAGTCCAAGTTCGTTCCTGTGATTCTAAACACATGTGGTGTTCATGCCCCAGCCCCTTTTCCAAAAGTGTGTCGGGGGTGCACGCATATGTCTTGTATCCTAACACAGTCTTCTGCACATACCGATGACTCCTACATCCTAGCAGCTATCGTTCATGCGTGGTGCCTGCTCACCGAACTCTGGCTAATGTCTTCGAGCTTTGGACTTGCGCTTTGGGGCCCCCTCCTACCTCCCCTCACTAGAACTCGCTGAATCATCCACAGCCGAGCAGCGTGCTTGGAAAAAGTTCACGCACGTGATGCACATGAAGCCGAGTAGCCCCACAATTAAAGTCTCAAGTGACCTTTCTTCCGAGGTTGGAAACCGTTGTGCGGCCCGTAATCCCGTAGGCGGCATGTTCAAGAAGAGATACGCCAGATGCAGGGGTTATTTTTGGGCCAGGAACTTTCCTTTCTGCGTCAGATCCTCCGGAAGTGTCAGTCTTTAGCTAAGCAGCCTTGTTTGGCAAGGAGTTTCGTTATTCGTCCCCGTGAGTTAGAGTTTGAGCAGCTCAAGATCCGGTTACGGTTCCCGTAAAACCGCTAGTTTGTACCAAATAGCATTCGGAGTTGTTCAAAAAAGATATTATGACTCAGATCACCTCGCTTGAAGACTGGCAGGAAGTTTCGGAGCAAGAAAAGTTGGCCCATAAGTGCGAACATATGTACCCGACCGCAACTGAAAATGAAGTGGAAGCGCTTGAGGTGACCCCACCTTTCCTCTCAAATGTTAGTAAAAGTTAATTTCTGACTGCCCTGGATGGTTGCCAATCTTTTAGTATTTCTGCTTGTTTTCTCAGTTTGTTGGTCTTGGCTGACCCTTCGATGGGTGCTTTCCGCACGATAGTACTCACTGGATTGACATTTCCGTTTTCTAGACGATGACTACATATGATTCTTGTAGGTGTTTTCCGACTGCTAATTCATGTCTGAGGCCTCAAGCCTGGTACTGGACATTCAGGCCGGATTCTGCGTTCCGATCGTCTTTTTCTACCCTGAAGGTTGTCGTGATAACAATGTGACTTTCCTAAGCAGGATGGAGTAGGTACGAGCTGTTCTGATCAAGCTTGGATGCCGTCTAGGTCTTACTGGTCATCTTCCGGGCCCGGAAATACCTTCACAGCTCCCCCACAAGCCGAACTTGTTAGTCCTTATCTTTCCGACCCACACCATCAACCCAAAACATGTTTTTTTTCTATTTTTCAATGAAGTAATACTGGTAGCCATCATTCCGTCTAGTTCAGGGCAAATTGTGACGGGACCGGCGACGCAGGGGTGGAGCAGCACGGCAAGACAGAACAATTTGTACGTGAAGTACTTTAACCCAAGCCTCAATGAAGCAGGGTTGGCAGATGTGTTCCAGGTTTGTTACTCAGGATTCCCCCATCCTAGTTCTGGCAGTGCGTGACACCTAGGTTGACCAGAGCCATCGTACAGTTTGTCTATGTTCCCACAGCCATTGCCACAGCCTCTAGTTTTGTGTATGACAAGAGGGGTGGGGACTGCCTGGAGCCGAGAAGTTTGCGCCCAATGGCCAGAGCATGATGTGCAAGGAAGTAATGGACTCCTATCGTATTGTATTCAATTTGTTGAAGGCATGCAATCTTTCTTGGCTATAACATACCATTGTCTTGAAAATATGATGCCATTTCTCACAGTTTGGGCAAGGCAATAGTGCACATGTCAGCACAAGTTAAGCATACATCCAGCAGAGCAGGCTCGGACATACCCCTTGCCACAAACATGCATTTCAAAGACCAAAATGTTCGAGCCTTGCGTGTGTGCGCAGGAGTGTGGGGAGGTCATCAGCTCCAGGGTTCTCAGGGACCGCACAGGGAGCAGTAAGCAGGCGGGATTTGTTCAAATGGCGTCAAAAGAGGCTGCTTGTACTGCCATAGAGAAGCTACATGGGAGAGAGGTGAGCTTGCTGCGCCCCACCCCTGTTGCTGGTTTCCCATGGCTTGCGCTCCGATCTTGCAGATGTCAGAAGAGAAGCCTCTTGTGCCTGGGTTTTGAGTTTCTCTTTCTCAGAATGCTCTCTTCTTCCTTGCCTCCGATCTTGCTGCCATCTCTCCTTTTGTGGCTCTCGTCCCCTCCTCTTTCTCTCTCTCTCTCTCTCGCTCCCTCCCTCCCCACCTCTCTCGCTCCCCCCCCCCCTCTCTCTCTCTCTCTCTCTCTCTCTCTCTCTCTCTCTCTCTCTCTCTCTCTCTCTCTCTCTCTCTCTCTCTCTCTCTCTCTCTCCCACCCCCCCTCTCACCTCCCCCCTTCTTCCTCTCCCCACCCTCCTCGCTCTCTCACCTCCTCCCTCACTCCTCCCTCTCTTTATTACTGCCTGTGCAGGCCTCAACAAGCATGTGGGGGAAGAGGAGGGATGCCCGCTCGTGACCGAACCAAGTTTTGGGGCTGATGGTGCGGGCAGGTGGGAGGACGGAAAGCCATGCATGTTGCCCTCGCCCTCTCCAGGATGGAGCGGGAGAGCCAGTGGCTGGAGAAGAGGCACAGCCGCTCCTCCTCCTCCACCCTCTCCAGCAAGCCTCACACCCCCACCAGACACCTTTCCCCCAACTACGGCTCAGGTGCCTCATCAACTGTACTGCCTGCTGGTGCATAGCGTATTTTTTGACACAATTAAGGAGGAGCACATCGTGTTTATGGTGTATCAGACGAGAGGCGCCCGAGAGTAGGAGAGCCTTTCGTGGGCGTTAAAAAAGTTGTGTGTGAGGAGCCCCTTGTGTCTGGTGCTCCATGTGAGAAATGTTGTATGTGACCTTTTTTCAAGTGATAACGGTTCAGGTTGGTTATGTAAAGTGTGTGATGTGTTGTGCAAGTGTGCCTGTGATATGTACACTATAAGTGTGCATGCATGCGCGCGCGCGCGTGTGTGTGTGTGTGTGTGTGTGTGTGTGTGTGTGTGTGTGTGTGTGTGTGTGTGTGTGTGTGTGTGTGTGTGTGTGTGTGTGTGTGTGTGTGTGTGTGTGTGTGTGTGTGTTTGTTCTCCCTTTCTTCCATTTTCCCTTTTGCTTGACGCTTGCCGCCGTCGTTATTACCTCCATCGTCAAAACAGGACATTGTCCCGACAATTAGAGAGTGTGATCCTGTCCTGTCTAGACACACAGATGACTTTGTCATTCCAACAGAAACCGAAGCCCTTGTTTTGCGCAACTCCCCTCTCCTGTCTTTGTGCGGCAATCCGCATCGTCTGCACCTGGGTCAATCTCAAAGCCATGGTGCGACGATCTGCGGGCAGGCAAGTCCAGTGATCGTTACTGGTGGAAGGCGGAGGGGTGCACCCGAAGCTGGCAAGGGGACCAAGAGGGCCGCCAGTCCCCCGGGAGTGACTGGGAGTGGTCCTCAGACTCCCCCAACCTCCGCAAGACCCACAGCCTCCCCTACGGGAGCGCCCCCTTGGCCAGCCCGCACTCGCCAGCCTACCCTGGGGGGTTGCCCCCAAGTACCCCTTTTGGGTGGATGCCCCCCGGCTGCGTGCCCGCCTATCCTCCGCACTGTTCTTGCTATTGGCCCCAGTTCATGGTACGCCTTCACCCCCTTCCTCCAAAGTCTGGGCCTGTGTGAATCACGCCGTTAGCGGACGCCCGACATGCTGCCCGCTTGTTATGTGTGTGTGTGTATGCGTGCATGCGTGCGTGTGTATGTGTGTGTGCCCGCGCGCGGGCGTGTGCGTGCGTGGGGGGGGGGGGGGAACGGTGCCTGCAAGTCTGCATATGCTGCCAGCTGTCATCGTGTGTGCCAGTCGGTCATTGTAACTGGCCTTATCAGTGTTTCTGCTGTGCTCATGAAAGGAGTGTCCTCCTCGTTATCCCCATCGTTGTTCCAGATTTGGTAGGTTGTTTATCCTCTGAGGGTCTGTCAGGCACTGCGCTTGGGGGTCGCTAGGGGGCGGTTTCATTGCTGCCAAGGGTGTTCTCGGGTACTTTCCTGCACAGTACAGGCTGTAGCTGCATTTTCATGTCCTTCATGGGTCTCCCTATGAGCTTGAAAGTCTGTACCGTTTTGCCGGCATACCGCGCCTGCAGAGAGCATCGCCAACAGCGCTCTAGATGTTACTCCTTCTGCTTGTTTGCAAAACAGGCACCGACAGTGATGCTGACGGTCCGCATCCTTCTGGTCACTTTGATTGGTATTGCTGTGGACAACGTCTCAATGAATAATGGAAGTTTTATCATGTGTGGTATTGCAGGGCGTACCGTGGTTCATGGCTCCCGCGGGACCCGGCCCTCCCGCCCAGGGTCCTGGTGGGGTGACCGGGTATCCCACTCATCCGCCTCCTACCGCACCGCTGCCGGTCCCCTCCGGCTTCCATGCAGTACATGCGCAGCCCCACTGCATGGCTGGGGTCCCTGGGCCCCAAGGGACCGGAGCTCCCCCGGGCTCCCCCGGTGGGTGCATGCTGTTCATCAGTGCAGCCTCCAACCCCTCCAGGCCACACCCTCCAGGGCAGGGTGGGAGGCACTCAAACGTCCCGCACTCCTCATTTCGCAATGCCGCTCAGCCCAAGAACAAGTAGACTCAAGGGCCTTCAATCGCTTTTGTTGGCCCCGTGCGTCCGTCCTTCATTAACTGCGTCTGTCTCTTGGTATGAGGAAAGAATCTCTGCATGTATGTTTTATTGTACCCTGATTGAACCCAGAGGGGGAAAAGAGGGGGAGGGAGGCAGGAAGAGGGAGTGACGGGGAGGAAGTGGGGAGGGAGAGAGGGAGAGAGAAAGGAAAGCGCCTCACGTACCCCAGGCACGTGTAGGTGTACCGCTCTGTGTGCTCCTCCTCCTGGAATGTGCGTCAGATGACCAGCCCCACTGGCTCCCCCTGCGCAGCTCATGGCTGGACCCAAGCCGGGTGTGGCTGGCACCAAGTACAAGGTTGTCTGAGTCTTCCTTTCGAAAGCTGCACGGGTCTATCTTGAGGTTGACGGGGTTTTGCATGCCCCAGCAGATCAGAACCCCAGTGTCTAGGTGAAGTGTGGAAGGAGATGGGGCTGATGTACTGCTGTCCTGCAAATCCTGCTCAAGATTAAGTCAGACACCAGGCCCTGCTGGCCCTGCTGGTTTGATTTGAGTTCGAGGTATTTGATTCCAGTCCTTTAACGTGTGTATTATGATACTGTGCGTTTGGTTTTTTGGGTCCTCCGGGGGCGGGATGGGGGAACAGGAAGGTACTTTGGGATGCATGGGCGAACATTATTGAGAGGGAGGGATGAGCCTGGTCCCATAAAATTGGAAGCAAAGTCAGACCTCATCTTTTCTGAGTCTTCAGTACCTAGTCTTCCAGGTTTCTGCTGCTTGGTTGCATTCCTGCTTTGTTGCATTGTTGTTTAAGTTGTAATGTTCCGAAACTGCCATATGACATTTGTGAAGGACCGCTTCTCCAGTGTGCGTGTTGCTAAGCCGGCAGTGTATCGTTAATCAGAGATATTCAATGAAAAGGAAAGATAAATGACGCATCTGGCCAGCCCGCTGGGCATGGTGAGGTGTTATCGGATAGACCAGGCGGTACTTTGAGGTAGTTTAGAGTGTCTTTGTTGTTTCATGGCATTAAATGACTATGCTATGTCTGGAATCTCTATTGGTAAGACTGTCAGTGATACACTCTTGATCACAAAGACGCTGTGAATATAGGCGATAGACATGGAAGGCGATGTTGAATTGGAGGGTTAATCTCCCACTTAATCATCGCCTTCCATGTTTACCGTAAGTACAGTATTTGTATAAGCCGTCCAATATCATTGCCCATGTTGAACTGGTGGCCTCCGCACACTCCGCACTGCACAGCACTCCCTTTCCTTCCTTTCACATTGCATATGCCACCAAAACACAATTACAACGCATAGTCTTTGAAATTCAAGATATGCGTGCACGGGGGAGAGCGGGAGGGAGGGAGGCATATGGGAAGGGGGTACAGGAGAGCGAGATTTGTTTGGCTTTGAGAGTGGGCTTGGTCCCCCACCATGCACAGCGCATCGCTAGAAGAAGGATGTCACA
Source organism: Botryococcus braunii (assembly GCA_002005505.1). Lineage (NCBI taxonomy): Eukaryota > Viridiplantae > Chlorophyta > Trebouxiophyceae > Botryococcus > Botryococcus braunii. The sequence continues at coordinate 238,119 of KV908451.1, forward strand.
GTGCTGGGATAATCAGAGTATCCGAAGCATGACTGTACCTATGGCTGTCAGCCATGAGAGCCCAGGGAAGGGGGGGGGGGGGGAGAGGAGTGTGGATCCAACTTACAGTGCTCGGCCCCTCTACCCTGATTAGAGCAAAGTTCTCTCTCTTATTTGTGATACTCGTACAGAAATTGACTCTGACACATATAAAAATCAAACTGCTACCCACACTTCATCGCCTCTCACAGTCATCTGCTATTCGAAATGTAGAACAAAACTGGGACCTAGTCCCAGAAAGTGGCTCCTAAGCACTATCACTATGCCCGTGATGGCTGTTATATAGCCTGAAAGGCAGCAATGCCAGGGCCGAACTGGCATTGCTGCCTTTCTAACCATTGACGAATACAAACGGATGAATGTAGAAAGTCGTCCACGAATAAGGTCACCATCAATTCATTCATGTTCCAAGCACAAAATCTGGTTCCGCAAAGCATGCCAAATTAGACACGTCTTGACGTACTGGACTTGCACAATAACGCTACTACTGAAGTTCCATTTTATTCCATGTTTTTGGTTCACAAGGTGGCACCGAGACCCGTCTAGCGCTTCCAGAGCAAGCATTTCCGGCCACACTATCGAGGACAGAGCGCTGGGCTCAATCCCCATACTTTCTCCTTTGCACACGTGCACACTCTGAGGTGTCATGATCCCACATGTTGCGGATATTGTTTTGGGGTTGTGGAACTCTGACAATATTTACTGCATTCATTGCCTACTCGAACCCACACTCAACAAATAAGACCTTTCCAGGAGTCAGATAAAACACTCAAGAAAGATCACTGAGTCCAGCAAGTGGGACTCTTACAGAGAGGGACATGCAAGAAGCGCCACCCCTCGGCACTCGCCCCAAACTACAGGACCAATCCTTTCAGTCGCAACTTGGCAACGATCCTCATCAGTGGCACTTCTGCCAATGCGCCTCTCAATGCCCCTCTTCCCTACCGCCCAAGGCATGTAAGGCACTTTATATGTGAGCTTCCCTGCTTAGCTACAAATACGGATTTAGGCTTTTCTCTTCGTGTTACCTACACAGGATGGCTCATGGGTGCATGTTTCGGTCCTCTTCTGACTTCTGCTGTTCAGCTGGACAGTCACCTAGCCAAGAGGGGCTGGGCCGCAGAAGCATGTGTGTCTTTTGAAGAATTAGGACACCCCAGGATCCCCAAACATCACCCGCTGGGCATTATACAAGCCCGCCTTGGGTGGCCGCACTGTCATTGAAGAGCAACCTAAGTAATGACAACATCATCTTCGGTTGGAGCGGTGATGTTGGGAGCCGCCAGTGTGACGAGACCTTCGCAGTTGGGTCCGGCCCGCAAGTCAGAGTATACATACTCTAGCGCCGGCTGCGGAGCAAGGGGTCGGCCATTAGCGCCCATGATCGTGACATTGTAGGTATAACCTGCCAGCAGATTCGTTCGCCACCGGCGCGTCCACACCACCTCGCGTGTTATCATGTCCATTGTGACATCCAGAGGCTCATAAGTAGCATTTGCCGCATCGTTCACGACCCTTGTGTAGACCTGCCGGTCTGCCGTGCGCGTGAACTGTTTTCCCCCACCACCCTGTTGTCAAACTCCAGCAAGTGCACAGGTACACAGGGAAGGAAGTCCTGGGATGCAGGGCCTGGCACGGACGTCTCATGATGTACATGGTTCTTGTTGCCATACATCATTTGCAGACGTATGCACAGAGAGAGAAAGCATTTGGCAGTATCAGGCAGACTAGTACATATAGACAGCTCCTCCCCTTTGTCCCTCCCTCACCCCCCTTGTCCCTCCTCTGTCTCATCCCCCCTAAACACATCTTGTATCCCCCACCACCCTTCCCATGCAACACACACACACACACACACACACACACACACACACACACACACACACACACACACACACACACACACACACACACACACACACACACACACACAACCACACACACGCCCGCACGCCCGCACACACACACGCGCACGCGCACGCACACGCACACACACACACACACACACACACACACACACACACACACACACACACACACACACACACACACGCAGATACGCGTACGCACTTAAGTGCGCACAACAGCGCAGCACCGAGATGGTAGGGGTGCAGATCAGTCTGTATACCTTACCAGCTCTGAATCATGAAAGAAGCATGGTAAAATGCAAACACAACTTGGGATGACTCAACACCACTTTAAATGACTCAACTTGGCCTCTGTGCCATATAACAAGACTCAACTTTGCCTTGTTAAGGCTGTAGCCCAAGGGTGGCAAGGAAGCAGTACCGTGACAAAAGAGCCGGGCCCGACAGGAGCCTTGCCATACTTATACTGGCCAGGCTCATTGTAACTGAGGGTGAGGGTGCGATAGCAGATGCCACTGCAGATGTAGGTGTTCCAGGCGCGGTGCAGGGGGCAGCCCCCGGGGGGCAGCAGTGCTGAGTTGTTGGCCGTCACCAGGTAGCTGTCATTCATTCCTGTCAGCGTGCCATACTGGTCGTAGGCGATATACCTACACCAAACATGCCCGCCGCCACATCAGCACCGCTACCTCTACGGCTGTGGAGTGGTTGACACAAGCAAATGCGCGAAAGCATTTGAGTTACAGTCGGAAGTTTTGCATTGAGACGTCCGGGTGTAGCATTTGCCAGAGTCGTGTTTGATGCCAGCTGTCTCAAGTGTTTCGGCTTTCTGAGCTTGCTTGTATCTTGCACACAGGTGCTCCTGGAGGGTGATTGTGGGGCTTCCCGTCGCAGCTGTGCAGCAGCTGGCGGCCCCGCACTGTGTGCTCAGGACCGTGCCCCTGCTGTCAGGACAACGCCAGCTTAACCTCATGAGCCTTTTTGGCCCCACAGCTACAACAGCCAGATTTGTAGGGATGAAATACTGGACGTGGGTCTGAACCAAGACCAGGAAAGTGTGGATACTCAGGGGATGAGAGAATGTCAAGAGCCACACCAGAAGCCAGTCTTAGCAGCCTGCTCTGGTCTGACCCAAAACTGGTTGACGTCAGTCTCAGCAAACTCCAGGTCCAGCATGCGGCTGGTGACTGCTACATGGACACCCTGCAAGTTCAGCCAGCCAACCGCTCCTCCCTGCCCACCAGCCCCACCGTGTTCAACATCACGACAATCCTGGAGTGACTCAACAACGCCAGTTTGCCATCACCATTGGCTCTGTTTGGGTGTCTCCAGGCGTATATTCATGTGCGAAAGCACTAGCGTTCTCATGTGTGTGTGTGTGTGTGTGTGTGTGTGTGTGTGTGTGTGTGTGTTGTGTGTGGGGTGTGTGTGTGTGTGTGTGTGTGTGTGTGTGTGTGTGTGTGTGTGTGTGTGTGTGTGTGTGTGTGTGTGTGTGTGTGTGTTTGTGCATGCGCGCGCAGAGGCGCTCCCAGAGGAGGATACCTGCGCCTAGGGGGGGGGTATGTGCGAGTGAGGGTGTAAATGCAGACTTGCGAGCACAATACGTATAAGCTGTGGCACAACTCTGTATTGGCTCTCCATCTTAAGAGGACAGCAGGTTGAAGTTAGGTAGATGATGCTGCCTGGACTGGTTGATAAAAATAGCAAATAAGGCCAGCGTGAGGGCTGCTGACCTGGTAGCAGTTGCCGTTGTCGTAGTTGGTGAATGTGACCCCTTCGACGGCATTGGCGCCCAGGTTGATGCCAAGCTGGCCATTGAGGGGATTGGCGAGGGCCCTTGGGACAGTTCGCCAGGAGGACCCCGGGGAGTCCCCTGCATCCGCAATGCTGAAGGAGGAGCTGCAGACAAAATCAGCGGGTACACAGACATGCACCGAGTCGGGGCTTGTGCAGTTCACTGGGTTCCCGCGGTTGGCAGTGTACCCCAGCACTATGGAGTCCCTGCACTCCAAGTGCGTGTTGTTCAGATGACGCCGTCTGACTGAGATTGGCTGGCGAGTGTCACGTATGTTGGGGTCACAGAAGACTGTTCATCACAGGAGGCTGCTCATCACAGGAGGCTGATCAGCAGGGGATGAGGCATCGTCTCTTACGGATCATCTGCAACAGACTCACGAGGGAAACTTGATGGCATCATATGATGCTCACTTAGGACTGGTGTATGTGAGAACATGTTACCTCGAGGATGTTCTGGTGGGTTGAGGACTGGGGAAGGAGGGCAGACCTGAAGGTTTGGTTGGCATTGGGACTCTGGGAAAAGTCGATCCCAATGCGGGAGTCGGCGATGAGAGCCTTTTCAAACACCATGTTGGCTCCGTGAGCACTCACTCCTGCCTCCGTGTTCTTGTAGGCTATTATGCCCCTGCACCTCCGAGCAATCTGCTCGGTTTTCCTCAACGCCATTCCGTTAAAGAGCCCTGTCTTTCAAAGCCCCATCAGGCCTGCCTGAAGGCCCGTCATCAGGTCTCAGCTTAGCCACTCCACTTGGTAACATGGCTCAAAGATGTGACCCATGCTCTCGGTCTTTTATTTGTGTAAGGTGTTGTAATCTGCTTGAGAGAATGGGAAGTTTTAAAGGATGGAAAGCTTGGACATTTAGTAAAAGGGGAAAGAGCAACCAAAACACACACACACACACACACACACACACACACACACACACACACACACACACACACACACACACACACACACACACACACACACACACACACACACACACACACACACAAGGAAAAGGGAAGTTGAGGAGTTACCGGTAAGTGGCACCGCGAGCGGGGCTGAAGCCGTTCTTGTACAGTTGCAGGCCATATATGTTGGAGTGGGCCGTGTTGTTGAGGAAGTCACCGGACCAGGTTTCCAGCAGCCCCTTGTCCCGGCTGTTGGGTTGGTTGAAAGCAACCGCCCGGTTCTGCATGCCCCTCTCCCCTTTGCTGATCCTTCAGCCTTCTCAATGTACATGCCCCGAGACTCGCCCCATGAAACTTTGCAACCCTCTAAAGCCTCTGACCAAACGTTTTGCCCCGTTATCCCCACCCCTTCCGGGATTTCAGCAGATGCAGTGCCCCGTACACAGCACAAGCTGCAAGTGTCACCTTGTTCCTGAGAGACACAAGCCCTAGGAGCGTAGATGCAATAGGTTTGGCATAGACAGTACAGGAATTTTGATGCACAGCTGTGGGGCCTGGACAGATGAGACAGGTGGACGCAGGAGGGGGGGGGGTGTGAAAAGGTAAACTGAAACGAGGGGTGGGCTGCGAGCGCAAGGTGTGGCAGACCGTGCGAATCTCCTGAAGGAAGCCAGAGTTGCCCCCAATAGCCACGTTGTCCTTGAACGTGTTTCCTGCAGAGCTGATCCAGAAGATGGCGGGCTCGTTGTCGGTCTCATTGGTCGGGACACCATAGTAGGGCTGTGTCAGCATGTGCTACATCACCCCCGCATAGAACGTTTGAGACAGAGGGTTGCGATGAGAACGGAAGCTCTGGCTGCCCACTAGAGTCTGGCCTGATAGGACTGGCCTTAACCTATTGGATTCCAACATTGGACAAGACTTAAAGCATGTTCGAACCTATTTCAGCGGGGCCCCGCCTCTGTGGAGACAATTGTCTTGCAGATGCAAGTGGACAGGCTAATGTTTTGAATCACCTGCAGTTGTTGAGAGATGATGCTGTGCAACGTGGACCCAGCTGAAGGAAAGTATGGGGCTGCTACACTAAAACTCGGCTGCCTTTGCAGTGTAAGCAAGTACAAACAGCATGTGGTTATTTGTGCCACAAGGCCACTTTGCAGACAGTTGCTATGCAGTAACTTTGCAAGATAATCTATGCATGTGTGACTCATGGAGAGGATGAGAGAGGGGCGGGGGGCAGGGACATTAGTGGAAGAGGTAGGGAGATGTGAAGGGGGAATGGAAAATATGGTTGCGTGGGAAGCTCCGCAAAAGAAAACCATGTATTCTCGTACAAATCTATAAGTGGTGAAGCAGGTGCCCTTCAAAGTGTTTCTCATGGATGTTGGTGGGTGGGGGCCTTGGGAGCGGGGCAGACAAAGAGCCACATACCACGGGGGGGACGGTAAGGATTCCGACATTGCGGAGGTAGGAGTTGGCGTGCTCGGTGCCGTCCTCCAGCATGAAGCAGTGGCCGGTGGCCCGCCAAGCCACGTTCTCTGTCAGTGACATATTGTGGGTCCCGTGCATCACATAGCAACGCTGGTTGCTGTTGTGGACCGAGCAGTGCGAGATCATGCTGGTGGGCAGGCTGCAATCCCACACTGCTTAGTAAGTTCACTGCTGTATCGGGAAGACTCAGCGCCCCCATTGACAGCCTGGTATGCATTGTAAAGCAGTGGACCCCTGTTCATGTGTGCAGGAGGAGGGGGTGGGACAAAGAGAGAGGGAGACACGGGGGGCTGTGGATAGGTGAAGGACTAAGCAACAATCACATGCAAACTGGGTGCACACATGTGGGTGCACACACACACACACACACACACACACACACACACACACACACACACACACACACACACACACACACACACACACACACACACACACACAACACACACACACACACACACACACACACACACACCCTCTATCTCTCTCTCTCTCTCTCTCTCTCTCTGCCTCACACACACACACACACACACACACACACACACACACACACACACACACACCCCCAGAGAGAGAGAGAGAGAGAGAGAGAGAGAGAGAGAGAGAGAGAGAGAGAGAGAGAGAGAGAGAGAGAGAGAGAGAGAGAGAGAGAGAGAGAGAGAGAGAGAGAGAGAGAGAGAGAGAGAGAGAGATCGGTGCAATGCGCTCGCAACATAGACGTGGATGCGACCCATCTACGTTGAGTTTATGAATGTGTCGGTGCACCGAGATGGGGCCATTTCCCATGAGGGTGTCAAACAATGAGGAGGGGCACCAGGGAGGGCAGGGGGAGGGGGAGGGGAGTGGAATCGACAGACCTGCCACAGAGGTGAAAATGGACAGGGTAGCGGCCCAGGGTGCCCTGCTGGCCCAAATTGGAGAATTCCACCCCAAAAAGGGCCTGCGGCTCGCGCGTCATGAAGATGCCCATGTGACCCCCCTCATAGTACAGCTCCCCTGGCGGGTTCCGCGGTGCCGTCACATGGATGTTTCGGGTCACCAGGATCACCTCCCCGGACTGTCCCCCACCGTGCACGACAGATTCAAGGCCGGGCTCCCCTGCCATGTGGCCCGACAACACCCCAGCAGTCGTTTCCGTTTGCTTGAGCGTGTTCTCAAGCAGGACAGGAGTGTCTCTGGCCAATGGAAATACTGCAATTTGTTGTTGTTTGTTTTAGTGTATTACATGGGGCCAAGCCTCTTGGGCCCATGCCTACCAAAGTTTTCTGGTTAGTGTATGGTTTTTGATGGTGCTACGTCTCCTCCTCCTAGATGATGAGAGATGGGCAGGTCCTGTTGTGTTACTGCAAACTGTGAGCAGCTCCAGATAGGGGCGCAATGTCGCATCGCTTCAACATTGTTGCAGGACCCCAAACTGTTGTAAATCAGGCTTTCGCATTCCTTTTCCCCCAATTCTGTTTTTCATGTTCCTTTTGAGATGTACCCGACTTCCCATTAAGTGGAGGATGGACTCCTGCCACCTAGCTGGTGTCATAATGCCCCCTCCTTGTCGTACGTTTCCCTTGGTTCCCTTCTAAGCGCAAAACACTCAATCCATCCCCCAACCCAAACCCGGGAGATGCTGGCTTCATGCTCCTCTCAACTCCATTTGCTCTACTTTTCTCTCTGACTCTCAGAAAACTCATTTGCCTTTTCCTAGATGCCTGCCAGAGCCGCAGCTCCCATTGCAATGCCAGATCACTGCACATTTGTCACTTCAATCCCTAACATTGACTGCAACGCCCTTCCAGCCTTTCTCTTGCTACACTTCCCCCCCTGTTCCTCCACTACTAAGGTGCCCCCCTCCTCTAACCTCTGCCAAGATGTGCCCCAGGGCCTGGCAATGCCCTCCCCAGACCCCACAACCCCCCCCCCTCCAATTAGTGCAGATTTCAGCTCCCAATGCGTACTCCAGTAGCACCTCCACGTATTAAGCCAGGTGGCCCTTGTTCCCAAAGGCATGGCCGATGCCTCCGTATCATCTGATGATGGGCAGCTGCAACCTTGCAGCAAAATGTATGGAGTCCGGAAACTCATCTTCCCCAGAAGCAGCCAGGTGCCAATTAAAATGGAATGAAGTTTCAATGAGAGTGTTATCCATTTTCGAGCATGATACACACTCAGATTTCAACCCATCCATACAGCCACTCAGTCTCCCAAAGCAAGACTACACACATTACTTTGTGGATAATCAAATTTTATAGTCACACTTATCATCACCCAGGTTTTAAAGCGTCACACTAGGTTGCGGTTTTAAGAAAATGATTGTGCCAAATAAGATATATGAGCATGCTGTGCACCTGAGGGAACTCCATCCCGCGCACACCGACGGGCATTGGTTCTCCGAAGTGCATGTACTTGAGGGGCTGGCTCAGAGTCAGCACCCAGGTGTTGTTCATGTGCACAGCAGGCTCCGTGGCAACCACCTGGAGCTCCTCGCTCTGCTCGGGGTCGAAGTCAGTGGATGCCACCACCACCTGCGCGCCCGCCCCAGGGCCGCCCTCGCATTATGGGAGTGCCCTCTGTTTCCAAACCTTCACCTTCTCTTATCCAGCATTAGGACATGTTGCGTGAAATAATCAGCAAAAGTGGCGCAAGTCTGTGGAGTGAAGTACTGGAGCATGGATGAAAATCCGCAGTTACTGCAACGTTTATTGTAGAATCTTACGCTCCATGATCACACCGTAGAGCGTCTGGGTTACCTGTCCCACAGAAAGCCGGATATACATACTGGTCTCTGTATGGCCTCTCATGATTTGTATGAGTACAGCTTTTCGTTTCAAACAGAAAAGTTGCAGAGAGGGATGTGGTGCTCACCGTAGCACCGATGGGCCAGGCAGTGACATCCCCGTCCACCAGGATGCGGGTCTGCCCCTGGAGGGCGGTGCGGGCGAGGCGCACCCAGGAGGGGGTGCTGCTGCCTCCTGGCATGCCATACCAGGAGATGCTGCCCCCCACCACTGCCAGAACTTGGGTCCCCACATTTGCAAGCTCGGGGAAAGGTTCCCGGTAGGGATTTGGAAGCAGCGTTATCTGGGCATGCTGCCTGCGCATTATCACCCGCGGGGTTGTGTGATCAGTGATCAGAACCTGAGGCAAATATGGGGATTAGAGGTGGCTCCAGGAAGGGGGCACCAAGGTGTACACTTTGCCTAAGGTGATCATTTGGACCATTTCTGCCTGGTTTCTGGCAGGCAGTGGTGAAAGGCTTTTTAGATATAAAGCAGGGAAGGCACGATGAAGGTATGACAAAGGTGGTAGCGGGGAACAAGGCAGCTGTCCCGAGGTAAGTTGGCACATTTTACCTCACACCCGAGGACACTCCCAATACCCCAGTGGTGATTCAGCAAAGGAATGCAGACCAAGAAAAGAAGGAAATTGTGAAAAGATGGGGCCCTCAATGAGCCTGCAGTGCTGGTTTAAAGCATACTCAATTTCCCCTTCTCCTCCTCTCCACGTGCATCAAAGCTAGAGCACCTCTTCTGACATCATCAAAAAAAGAATGACGGGGTTTCTGCTTCTCTGGAGAAAAGTATTGTGTGGGTCCCCCAGCCTGTGCTCCAAACTGGAACGCCTGCAATGCAAAGAGGCATTGTTTGGTCCTATACCCCGGAGTCCCTTCCTGTGCCACCACCCTTGTTCTGTGGCCATTGCCGCCAGTCGCCCATGATCGAGTCAAGCGTTGGGACAAGGGGAGCCCTGACCAAACCTGAAGTGTTGGCTGGGGAAGCCAATTGTGAGGCGTCCATGGACAAAGATGAACTGGGCTGCCAGGCCGACATTGCCAACGGAGGGATGGTCCATGAACCTCAGCTGGCCTGTGATGTTCAAGACTGCCAGCGTGGTATTGGCAGCCTCTGGCATGTCGTACAATATGTACTGCCCGCATCTGCACAGACCCAACAGTCCTTGTGGGCATGGTCCTATGGCGCCCTGGCGACCAGGCCACTTGATTACAGCCAAAACATTTATGAAAATCATAGCAGCGGCACTGGAAGGGCATTGTAACAGGAAAAGCAGAATATGAGCATGCACATGTGTTGGTGTGGGGGCCTGTGGGGGAGTTAGAGATGAATCCACGCAGACGGGTTTCCGCGTACAGCACACGGAGGAGTGGGTACTAAGCTCATGGGGAGAAGGAAGAGAGGCATACTCGATGGTGACGTTAGAGAATGGCGGTGGAACTGTATCCCCTGGCCAAGTGCTTGGATCGGACCACCGCAACCACTCAGAAGCACTTGCGGGCTCCTCAGGATCGTTGCATAGATTGGGGTAGAAGAAGGATTCGTCCTCTACTCCCGGTGGTGGCGGCGCATACAGGGGTCTGCCAGGGGCTGGGACCACATGGAACCTCTGCGCATACCAGCATGTAAGCCAGGGGATTATGCTTAAATGTTCTGCAAAGACATCAGATGATTCTTGTTGCAGCTGGATATGGCCATTGTGTTGGATTTGGATTGGATCAGGAGGGTAATGAAGTGTTTGCTCTGCCCAAAAGCAAACGGACAGACAGCAAGCAACTTAGGAGGCTGTTACTCTTGGATTGACACAGACCAGTGAAAGGTGAGGACCGAGGGGAGGAGTAAGAGCGAAAGAGGAGGAAGCAGGTTTGCACGTCGGGCACATGCAAACGTCCCTTGTAGCCAGGATATACATGTGTGCTGTAGTACACCAGATCGCTTTGGCATGCTTACCCTCCCCGCCCCTCGAATGTAGTAGCAAAAAGGGAGCCATGCAGCATAGAGAAGGGATTCCAGCTCAAAGAATCCCAAGTCCCGGGCAGAGCTCCAAAGACTGAAGCTTTCCTAGTCATGAGAAAGTTTGTGGTAACACCTGTCGAGGGTCGTCACTCGGTGCATATGCATCCGACGTGTACACAACGTCGCTGGCAGGCGCAGAAGCCACAAGCCCTGCAGGGGCTAATCCTACTTCAGCTGTTTGTTCAGCTGCTGGCATGATGCCCAGGCTTGTCTCCTGTGTTCTAATAGACGCTGCATTGCTAGGCTGCATCTGTGATGTCCCCGGTTCAAGGGCCCCCTCTGCCTGTCCGCAGCATTTTTCTGCACATGATGCAAGAATAAGGACTGCACCCCAGCACCAGCCGCTCCTCGACCTCCGATCCATCTTTGTTGATCCCCCCGTGGGCAGGCTCCTGTCCGCAGGAGCAGGCCTGAATCTCCTCTATGTCACCTACATCAAGGCACTTTCAGTTGTCTGAAAAGTGGTCTTTTCAGGGAGAGTGCACTTTGTCAACCCCCCCCCCCCCCCACGGAGTGTGAACGTTTTCAGCGCAGATGCATCCTGCAGTGGTACATGTTCGATTGCAATAAAAAGGCAGAAAAGGGGTAGGAGCACGAATGTACTCATAAGCTTCCGCGGGCCCCAGGATTATCCTCCATATGAGAAAGCACCTCTATCTGCTCTACCAAAGCGAATCCCAGTTGATCTCCCACAGACTTTCCGCACAACATCACAAGTGCTGCTTCTACCCTCCACACCCCCTTGGAACAACTTCTCGGAAGTCCATCCATTGTGGTGTTGCTGCACCTTCAAGTTGGTTAAAACTGCGACCGGAAAGAGACTGCAGATTCTTCAAGTGTCTGTATAATCCTATCTGGTGGTTATGCCCTGACTTCTTAATATCAGCACCCTCATTTAAAAAGTTTACCAATGAAATAAATATGCCGTTGAGGTTCTTAATGGTATGTGGAGTCCCACTGCGTGCGAGGAGGTTCTGATGATGTGCTTTGAGTGGGAGTTGTCCATCTATGGTTACACTTTATAAGAGAAAGCTATACAACAAACAGATTGAATCAACATTAACAGTGTAGAACTTTAATCTGTTCCTGACTGTCTGCACGTTTGCCACCTTCTGGTTCAGTTCCTGTGAAGCAAACAACAGAATAGCCCATGAAGTGTTCCCGGCAGTGCTTCGCATGACAACGACAAGATAATTAGGAGACTGAATATGTCAGTCCTCAAAACGCAGCGCAAAGGCAGAAAGTCACTGTATTCCCTCAGAAAACTTGCCGACCCTCCTGCGCGCTCGAGTCTTTCTCAAGTTCTACTTGTTCAGCCTGAACAAGGTCAAGAAATAAAATGGTATACAAAATAGTGTGACGTTAATTACTATGTGAGATACCGGACACGTTTCCAAACGACGGAGTCACTGCCAGAATCGCGCGATCACGGGCATCCCTACCTAGCCCTGTGTCTCAGTTGTGACAATGCTTCTCGGTTCTATCAGAAGAACTGTTTCAAAAATATGTTTTCACTACATGCGGCAGGTAAATCCTCTTAACTGGCCATTCCAAGGTTTCCGCACTGCGCGATGATCTCGAGCGCCTTGCATCAAAGGGACGCCAAGGAACACTGGGCGTACTGTGGCAGCAACAAATTTACGAATATTGAAAACTGTAACCGTGAAGGAGGGCAGCTGCTTCTCGCAAGTAATCGCAAGAAACGCGAATTTGCATCGGAACGCGAGGGGAAGTTATTTTGGGTAACCTCTCCATTGACGTATCGCAGTACGGCCTCGGTTAGCTGCGTGCCCCCCTGCGCGGCATTGCTGACAGCTTGTCTGAGATTGCCATCCCCAGCAGGCCAATGAAGAGAAGTTTGGCCAAAACATTTAGAAAAATAAACTTTTTGTTGTGCCGTCTGGCACAGACAGTCAACTGGACCTGCTCCACAGTCAGCCTCGAAAGCATTAAAGTTAATCCAGTATGAGCGATTTTTGACATTCGAATGGGCACACTTCTTGCACTACCGCTTATTCTGCCCAACCTGTAATTATGTCGATGGAACGAAGCATCGCCTATGAAAACATTCGAAAGACCGGGTTGCAGCAGGGTAGAACAAAGAACTTAACCGCTGTATTATCTTCCACACAATGCACCTTCATGATTACAATCGTGAAAAAGTATTTAACGCAATTGCCGAGAGCAAACGGGACGAACTCATGCCCTATGCAGGCGAATAGGTACTTTACAAGGCAATGAGCATCAGCCTGGGTTCACTGCCACACTCCCAGATGAGCCCCCATGCTGCAGCTCCCCGCTTACAAGAAACTCACTGGGCACTGCTCGTTATCGTAGGGTACACATCCCCACCAAACGAGACGGACGGCCAGCACTCCAGACTGCTGCTGTTGCTGATTATGAGGGCTTTTTATGCCTGCTGGGTTACAAGTCCCCTTTCCATGGGTAACGGTACAGACCTCAGCCATGGGATGTCAAATCCAGATCTAAGCGCCTGATAATCATAATCTACCTCGCCAGGCCCAAACTTCAGTTTACATGCAGCCTAATTCACTACCCCTTCATAAAAATAGGTGTGCTCAGTTTCCTCCTCACAACTTGAGATGAGGCAACCAACTTCTAAAACAGACTTGCTACTTAAGAGTACCCACTATTCTCTCCAACTAAGGAGCTTAACCTCACTTCACCGGGGTGGAAATAGTCTTGTGACGGGTTTCATTGATATGGCAGGCTGTTGGCAATGCCTCTATACTTTTCATCTGGGTAGCTATGCATTCATACGTCAATTAGCCCACTGGCTCAAAGGGTCACAACCAGCCGCACTTTTAACCATGAAGAGCATCATGCCAATGCCATTCCGCCAGTCACTCCAAGCACCTGGTCACCAGGTCATGATCATCAGTACTATGGAAACCGGCGACAGAGGGCCGAGATGGGGGGGGGGGGTGTGTAAAAAGGTGGAAGGCACGGAGGGCAGAGCCGGGCCAGAGATTCTGCTTTTGGACAATGTGATGGAGTAAGTGGTCAGGAAACCTTTGCATCTGTCATGGCCAACCGTTTTAAGGGCAGACTTGCAAGGAAAGTGTAGAGAACCCCTGCACTCTTCTGGAACACTGTGTTGATGGTCTTAATTGGTGTGGCACGATGAACGATGGGCTTATTGCTAGAATTTGGCGAGGAACGTTTATTGCGCGTGAAGCAGCTTTTCAACAGCGAATATTTTCAATCATTGCGTTGCTACATTTGATGCATGAGAGAAGGGCTAAATCTAGGCCACACCTCTCCGCTGACGAAGCTGGACTGTGCATTGTCAGCCAGGAATACAAACGCCGGGGCGACTTCCTTAGGCTGCGCTGTTCGTTGCATTGGGTACTTCTGGCCATGTGACTCCACCTGGCATTCCACGTACACACCCCTGTATCAAATAATCTGCTACTAAACAACAGCCTGCCTGTTGTGCCATGCCCTGGGTTAGTATCTAAATCACCGCTCTTGTAACAACAGGGCGCGTGACCCTCTCTTCCAAGGTTTAAGACAGCGGTCTATAGGTGCTAATAGAAATTGCAATAAAGACCCTCATAAATTGCATTAAAAACCCTCAGGTTCTGAGGGTCTCACAGGCATGGCTTAATTACTATTTACATAACCCATCATGATACACAGACTACAAGTGAAGAGTAGAACGTTTCTAGGAAGTTGTGCCATTATTAAAAAACTGGCTGCCAATGTAAAAAGGTTACAGATGAAAGGACCCTTTTCAGACAGTACATAAGCATGGCACGCCTTCGCACGCCAAGGGAGAGGCAGGGGAGCATGCACGCCCAAGAGTAGGCGCACCCATGCCCGCAAGAGGGAACAGAGTGAACACGTGATTGATCAACAAAATCATTGCTTGGGTGCTCAAGCCTTAAGGTTGTGTCGACTTTCTTACTCAGCTACAGGGAGGCATGGAGGAGCGTACCTTTTCTTCAGGGAAGCTCTCAACAATGAGAGGTGTCCAGATTGGGCCAGGGGCCACGGTGTTCACACGGATGCCCTTCTTCTGAGTCAGCTCTTGTGCCAGGCCCTTCGTGAACGCCACAATTGCTCCCTGAGAGAATCCCAACAACCCACCATTTGCAATTCCATCCCTGCCGGCAAGAAGTCATATACGGGATGTGGAGCTGTTAATAAGGTTTGCCCGTAGCAGGCTAAAACTTCACCACTCTCCCTTCCTGGTGACGCCTTCAATTAAGAATTGTAAACCATGGCGGTCGTTGACCGACCTACAATCTCAAAATGGCGGCAAAAGGTCCGGGGGGCGGAAGTCAAACAGTATGCAATGCAGCATTGAAGTGTGTCAAAGTATGTTGCAGCGCCTTCGACATCCAGCGAGCCAACCGTGACCTAAGGAGAAAGACGTTCACACATAACAAAAGCTTCTGGCAGGCAGCTAATAAAAGCTCCTCCTTCCGCCCCCTTCATCTCCTGGTTGGAAGCTACGCAGAAGCTGCCCTAAAATAACTGTTAATAGTACGATGCTCGTCAGACGAACCCCACACCTCCCAAGAAAAAGCCACGACACATACTGGCCCCATTGACTAGCCCCCTGGAGGACATGTTGTGCACCCCACTCCACCACCTTCCCCTTGTATCACTCCTCCCAGGGTGCATCTCTGGCATACGCACGTGCTGGACAGTGGCAAGGGGGGTGGGGGAGGGGGGGCATATCCTCCCTTCCCCCTTGCTCCCCCTTTCAACAGCCAAAAATGCAGCCACCATCTAAATTGCCTCCGGTGGAGGTAACCCCACCCCAACCCTATGGGTTGGCGTCATGTGACTGCTTCTGTCCCTTTTCCCAGATATCGCGGGAAAGGCTAGGCCCGCCTTATCCCTCCCTGGGCACCTACCACTCCAGGACCATTCCCCAGCCATCCGTGTGTTTTGCACAGGAACATCAAAAACACCCACCTTAGAGGCAGCGTAGTCCAAAATTCCCGGAGTAGGACCGTACGCCTGAATTGAGGAAACATTGATGATGGACCCTCCCGGCTTCATGTGCGGCACTGCCAGCTGTGCCAGTTGGAACATGGCAATGATGTTTGTCTTGAATGTGAACTCCAAGCGTTTCCGATCAATCTCTGTGAAGTCCCCTACAAGCCGCCCCTGCAACCAGCCCCAAACCCTGGACTTCCTCCAAAATTGCCCTCAATCACCTCAATTTTCCAATCTTAGTTTCGACATCGGTTGACAGACTTGCACAGACATGCAGATGTGTTTGGCTCAAGATGGTCTCTGCTGCTCACGGGCATGCAGAAACTCACCCATAAGCCCACCAGACGCTGCATAAGGCCAGAGCCAGTAATGGAATAAAGGAAAACAAAATAGAGAGCCTGACTAGCGTCCACTAGCAGGAGGGCCCGGCAGGTGTTGGATGAATTAAAAGAAGCCATATGTGAGGAATGAAGGCAAGGAAAGCCCGTGAGCTGTGGGAAGAGGGAGGGAGAAGCCAGGTAGTAGCCCCTATAGGGGCTGAGTAACACAGCCGGGAGAAGCCAGCAGGGCCTAACAAAAGCAAACATGACCAGCAACTGGTGACAAAGCCAGGAGCCCAGTAGTTGCTTCCAGAACAGCAATACTCGGGAAATTTCATTCAAATGCCAAATATGTATCATATGAAAGAAAGAAGGGGCACGCAAGTTTTATACAAAAAGGCCATAAGTTGAGCACATTTATGCATGCTAGACTAGCAGTCAGCACCTGGTAGGAGGCATTGTTGACGAGAATATCAATCCTGCCGAATTTGTTGACTGTCTCATCTATCACCTTCCTGCACGGGCACCCGACTCGGCGTCTTCAGCTCCAACTTCCCCGCAGCAAGACGTCTCCTCCTACTTACATGTGAGCAACATCCTAATGCAGGCGCAAACGCACACTGCATGCACACATGCACGCACACACATGCACGTGCGCACGCACACACTCACCCACACAAACATACAGTGGGCATACAGTACTGTAGTGTACTGTACTGCACGTGCATGGGCATGCCCATAGACAGACAGACATACAGTACTAGTAGGCCCTGTAGTGCCCCATAACACACTCCGTTGTACAGCACATCAGCATGCAATAGCCCATGCAGATGACATCGACACCCACGGGTGTTTGCAAGAAGTAGAATGACTGTCCAGCTCGTGTTGCTTCACCGCGGTCTATGATACTGTATGTCGTAACAGACTTCACACAAATAAAAAACCTCTGCACATACTGGCATACTACATACCACAGCTTGCTGAGATACAATTGAGAAGATTTGCACAAGTCCCACACAGGAAAAGCAAGGGACAGGCGTTACTTGCAGGTATCTTCCTCGGAGAGATCGCCGGGTATCAGGATAGCTTGTACCCCAGCTTCCTCCACCACCTTCTTCGTTTCCTGTACAAAGACACAAGGGCAGCATCAGGGATAAGTCCACGACAGGGCTGTCCTGCACTTTTGACTGATGGTCCTGACGAGAGATCAAATCTTTGCACAAAACTAAAGACAAGGTCAGAAGTACGCGTGCTTTCTGAAAATCCTGCATGACAACAATGTTGTTTACATGTCACAAGTTATGAGACTTTGAGAAACACTTCCTTCAGACGGCACCTAATACTGTACCTCGGCATCTTGCTGTTCATTGTAGTACGAGATTGCCACGTGGGCACCTTCCCGTGCATAAGCCAGGGCCACTGCCCTCCCAATCCCTGAGTCTCCACCTGTTACAATGGCCACCTGCATGACAAAGCCCACATCTCCATAATGCTGTTGCACCTTTATAGCACAACCATGCAACTTCACTCTGTCAGTGGACACCTGCCAGTATGAAATAGACGAAATCAAGCAAAAACAATCTCCAAAACCCTGCCCCGTAGAACCATGCTCCGTGGGAAAATGCAATGAAACCTGATTAGCAAAGCTGACAAAGCATTGGACAGATTAATCTCGATCCAACAGTCGCCCTTGATGAATATGCCGAC
Organism: Botryococcus braunii; assembly: GCA_002005505.1. Classification (NCBI taxonomy): domain Eukaryota; kingdom Viridiplantae; phylum Chlorophyta; class Trebouxiophyceae; genus Botryococcus; species Botryococcus braunii. The sequence goes on from KV908451.1 coordinate 256,004, forward strand.
GACGGCGTTCTACAAATCAAGGTAGTAATAATGTTCAAGAACATGAGTTAAGGTTTTTATATAAAAACCAATATTGACACCTAGCACACAAAACACAAAAGCAGCTTTGGCAGCGAGGCTCATCAACACGCTCCACGGGCTTACCAAATCCTTCAATTTACCGGTGCCATTGTAGCTGTCATAGCCGAAGTCTGGCTTATCTTTCATTTCATGCTCCTGCAGTAGGCAAATGCACAATCAATCCTCCCCGGTGATCTACCCTCTCCCAGGATTCCCACACATGTTCCACCCTATTTGCCGAAATCAAAACAAAAAAAGCCTTACATTTAATTGTTCACATGAAAATTCATAAAATTTAAAGATGTAGATTAGTAATGAATATGCTGGAATCACCACAATTGAGGCAGATGCACGGATCTGACAATGCATAAGCGACCCATAATTGCATTACAGGATAAATTGAATTTCCACTAACGAAACAATTCATCAGATTTGATCCGCATATATGTCTAGTTAAAGCCTTAGTTGTTTGCAAAGTGCCTGTTTCAGAGTAAAGCGTACATTTCCGGGCCATGGTTGTTGCTCCTTTTGCATGGGCGTATCCTTGTGCATTGTCCTGGGGTCCTCCATTTGAGCAGCTGATGTTTGAAGATTAGTAATCCTTTGACTTTTCCTTGCAGAAGAAAGTGGGATTGTGTGCGCTACCCGACCGCTCCGAGGACCCGAAACTTCGCCGATAGTAACGCCCCGGGAGACTGAACACGCCATACGCATAATTGCTCCAAAATTCATACAGGTTACGCAACTTTCACGACTTAAATGGCGTGAACACTTCGAACCTTATCAACAAGATGGTTTACAACACTCTATGTGACAGATGTACAAGGAGCTTGCTTCACAGGCATCATTCGAATTCCATCGATTTATCCTATGATGGTACAGTGCAACTGAACTACCCGATCCGGCCTTGTTGAATTCCGTCACATTTTTTTTACTAAATGCTTGGAACCGACCGTCATTTGTGATCTCTCATGGTAACAATGTTGATTGACAGGTTTTGCAAGGGGTATGTGTCTGGGCCCCCGAATTTTCAGTTTCCCGATTCCATGTGGCGGCGTTGCTTTACTGGAAGAGAAACAAAGCACTTGCTGCAGAGATGCTATAGCTGCAGATCAAGGAGCATTAGTTTTAGTGCAATGGACACTGCAGTGGAACAGCTGGGGCAGAAAGCGCCAGAGGAAGTGCACGATGGGCCAGGCTTGCGGCCGTCGTTAGGGATGCAACGAATGAGTTGGGCTGGGAGAGACGTGGGCTGTGGAAGAGTAACAGATGTAGACGTTGGAAGGACATTCACCCTTGCCGGGTGGGTGCATCGCTACCGCAACCTGGGAGGAGTTTGTTTCGTGGATGTCAGAGACGGAACAGGCATTCTGCAGGTAATCAATCCCCCATCGATAGGAGGCAAGACAGTTTTTGAGCTTGATCAATTAAGCGATTCGAATGGAGTCCTGTCAGCAAGGATGGGGCAGGGCAAGTGCCCCAGTCCATGTTTAGAGTGTCTCAGGTCTTCTCGCTCTATCTCTACAAGCGCATTTGACAAAACATTCTGAAGCTGCGGTGTTATGGGATACGTGCAGGTCGTCGGAGATCCGGAGTTCGCAGATGCCCTGGCAGGCTTGGACAGAGTCAGGAACGAATACGTTGTGAGGATCCGAGGAACGCTACGACTACGGAAGGATCCCAACCCCCGCCTGCCTACAGGCAACTTAGAACTCGTGGCTGAGGAGGTAAGCCTTTCATAATGAATGAAATGAGAAGTTTTCCTCGAATCTCGCAAGTTAAAGGCACCTGGTCAGGGGCCAGCCTTCCGCAATGTCAGAGCGCGCTGCTCCCACTGTCTAAATCGAGCTGTGATAAAGATGAGAAACAAGAGAGAGGCGCTTACTTCCAAGTATGCGGCGTAGAGAGTCAGCCAGGTCTTATTTGGGACTCCTTGCATGCAAAGATCAGCACAACGAGGTCTGTGTTATCAGATGCTGCCTCAGTCCTGACGTGATTTTTGAGTCATGAATTTGCTTCAGTCCTGTTGACTAGGGACTTCCGTTGGCGTGGGGATGTTGTTGCTGTGAGAATTGGCTTGTCTGGGGACATTTTGGGGCGTTCATCTTGTGGGAGGAGCACAGGCCTTTCAGCCGCTCGAGTGGGCTCCCCAATCATTCCATGAATCCCAAAACATTCCGATGTTTGTGATGGCAAAACGAGCCAATGGTCTATGTCGGGCCGTGTTTTGGTCTGATTGTGTTGACTGTGGTTATTGCGTGCGGGCATATGTAAACAGCGACTGTCGCGGCTGCATGTGCGCGGCTGTGATTTCGCAGCTGGACGTGCAGCCGCTGCGGTTGCGTCATTTGCTTTTGTGGTGCCCATGACTTGGTGGTGACTCTGCCCTAAGCGGCTGGTGATGTGGTCAATGCAATTGTGGTGACTGCGGATGCACGGCCGCATGCTTGATCTCTGCACGCTGGCAACAGAAACCTGCAGTTGCGGTGGCAACAGAGATTGTAATGGGTGGGCAACAGAGATTGTAACGGGTGCCGTTGTGATATGTGGGGACTCGTCAGCTGATGGCTGTGTTGGAGTGCAAACCTGGCATCAGCATGTGCCTGCGGGCTGCGGTTGTGAGCAAGCGCTTGTGACAGCTGAAAGAGGGATGTTTGCGGTTGCGTGGCGGCCCCGCCTTCTGAGGCTCTGACGGCAACAGTTTTGCGGGCTTGCAAGATGTGGCTGGTCCACTCGGTGACTTCAGCCCTTGTGGCTAGGAGCAAGGGTGGATAGGATGTCTGAGCGCAAGCTGGAAGGAAAATGGGGTAGATGGCGTTGCTGAGGGGGGGCTGGAAGGGAAATGGGGTAGATGGCCTCAGGGATTGAAGGGAAGGTGGGGTGGATGGCATTGCCGAGCAGGGATGGAAGGGAAATGTGGTAGTTGGCATTGCTGAGCAGGACTGGAAGGGAAATGGGGTGGACAGCATTGTTGAGCAGGGCTGGGACCATGGGAGTGCAGGTTGAAGTAGTGAACCCGGTGAGGGCGAAGCTGCCTTTCATCCCAGCGGACGAGGAGGTGGAGCTGAAGGAGGAGGTGCGCCTCCGCCACCGCGTCCTTGATCTCAGGTCCGCTCCGCCCCGCATCTATGCCTGCGCCCCCCCTTCTTCTCTCTCTCTCTCTCTCTCTCTCTCTCTCTCTCTCTCTCTCTCTCTCTCTCTCTCTCTCTCTCTCTCTCTCTCTCTCTCTGTGTGTGTGTGTGTGTGTGTGTGTGTGTGTGTGTGTGTGTGTGTGTGTGTGTGTGTGTGTGTGTGTGTGTGTGTGTGTGTGTGTGTGTGTGTTGGGAAGTACTCTCATACAAGTTGACACTCCGCAAAAGCTGGAATGCCAACGTGTCTGCGATGTGTATTTCAGTTTGGGCGTGGCGTCACAGAGTACCATCTTTACTGCGGCGTGACGAGAATGGCTGCGGCTACAATGGGAGTTGAGGAAAGGGGGGGGGAGGGGCACGCAGGCGGCCCCAGATGGCGGCAAACTTGAGGCTGCGCCACAAGTTGTTGAGCACCATCCGGAAATTTCTGGATGAGCGAGACTTCCTGGAGGTGGAGACGCCGCTGCTCTGCCGCTCCACTCCCGAAGGCGCCCGCGACTTCCTGGTCCCCTCCAGGCAGGCTCTCTTCTCTAAGCGGATTTGTATCAATTCCCTTTGTATCAAGTCTTCCTGGTTAAAACCATTGTATCATTCTTCCTTGGGAAGAATTCCCTCTCCCCCTCCCGCCCCTCATCACCCTGTACCGTTTCCATCCTTGCTATGTGCTTGCAGCTCTGCCATGAGAGTGTTTGTGAGGCTGGGAGAGATTCACAAGCACAGCTGGTGTCCCCGGTCATCCAGGCACACACCCGGGGGGGGGGGGGGAGGAGAGACATGGACGTTGGGGTGAAGGGGGGAATTAGCATTTGACGGTGAGCCTGGGGATTTTGGGCTACAAGATTTTGAGGGGCAGACCTGCAGGCAGGCACGCAAGTAGGCGAGCCCTCCGGTGACCTTTTCCGGTGGGCCCCTAAGGGAGCGCCCTGACCGGCGTCAAGCCCTCAGGTCCATCACAAGGAAGTCAGGCAGTGAAGGGGCTGTTAAAATCGAGGTCAGCAGACTGAGGTGGATTGTAAGGGAAGTCAGTAGGTGAGGTTAATCATAAGGGAAGTCAGCAAGTAGGGCTAATGTAAGGATGTCAGAAATTAAAGTTATCAGACAGGATGTCAGCAATTGAGGTTCGTCATCCGGACGTGAGACCGTGAGCTTCATGCGGGGTGGTATTCGGAGAGCGAAATCAGCTGGTGATGAGGAACGCCATTAATGCTGCTGAACTCAAGTCATTGAGATTCGCATTTAGGAGGTGAGAAAATGAGATCGATCACACTGAGGTCTGCACAGTCTAATGGCAGCCATCACATCATTCTATAATGATGCTGATGATACTGAGATCTGCACCGTTACATTGCTTTATACATAGGTCGATCACACTGAGTTCTGCACAGTCTGATGACATTCATCACATGAGGAGGTCAGCCACAGAGGGTGAGCATCGAGAGCATGAGTCGTCCGAACAAAGTCGTCTTATGCGCCTGTTCATGAGAGGACCTGTGGGGAGGGGGGGGGTGCAGGCTGCAGCCGAACTCCTTTTATGCGCTGCCCCAGAGCCCACAACTGGTGCGACCCCCCCCCCCCCCCCCCGAAACACACAGACACCACCCCCATGCCCGCGATTTTTGTGTGGGAGGTACGTGAGCTGGACCAGAGAAATATGCGATTGGAGGAAGCAGTGCGATCGAATTGGAAAATAAATGTAGAGATCGTATTTCAGGGATGCACGGACCATGACTCACAGTACTTTCTGAGAGTGGAAAGCCTGAAAGCGTCCATCATGCTTGTCAGGAAGGGTTAGAACCACATTGCATGCCTGGCTTATGCATGGGGGGGGGGGGGGAGGGGGGTCCAGCCTCAGCAGATTGCCGCGTTAATTTATTCAGCAGGGAATCCTGTCTGTAAAATATCTGACTGCGATGGTGAGGGCTCCCCTGTCCTTCTGACAGTTTGCGGGAGCCATTAGGGGAACCTTGGTTGGAGCTCTGAGGTTGCGCCAGGTTGGTGGTTCGATGGAAGAAAATACATCAGGATTCAAGCATGCTTAGACTTTTGCACATGCGCATACGCTCTCTCTCTCTCTCTCTCTCTCTCTCTCTCTCTCTCTCTCTCTCCTCTCTCTCTCTCTCTCTCTCTCTCTCTCTCCTCTCTCTCTCTCTCTCTCTCTCTCTCTCTCTCCCCTCTCTCTTCTCCCCCCCTCTCTCCCCCGAGAGAGAGAGAGAGAGAGAGAGAGAGAGAGAGGAGAGGAGAGAGGGGGGGGGGAGAGAGGAGAGAGAGAGAGAGAGAGAGAGAGCAGAGGGGGGAGGGGAGAGAGAGGAGAGAGAGAGAGAGAGAAGAGAGAGAGAGAGAGAGAGAGAGAGAGAGAAGGGGGGAGGGAGGGGAGGGAGGGAGAAAAGACATGGAGGACGGATGGGCGGAGGATAGAGGAAGGTGCGAGGGGGTGACTCCTGGAGATGGCAGTGTCAGGATTGCTGAACAGCATCTGAGGCTGGAGTGGGCCTTGAGGCATCAGCCCAAGCCTTCCAAGATATGTACATGCTCCAAAACAGGGATTTAACTGGGGTTCTCTGACACACGGAGGGCGGGTGCGCAGTTCAAGCAGCTGCTGTGCTGTGCGGGTGTGGATCGATACTACCAGGTGGCTCGATGCTTCAGGGACGAGGTTGGCCACCGCCACTTCTCACTCACCTACTTGTCATTCTTGACAGCCTGCTTGATGAGTAGCCTGACTGCTTGACTAAGCTTGATGACTTGTTTCAGCAGCAGATCTGAGGGCCAGGACCGCTCAACGAGCTTAGTTATTGTCTGAGCAACATTTAAAAGTGAGGAATGGGGACTGTCAGTGACTGGCTTGGCTTGATGACTTGCCCAGCTTTGGAGTGGCAACCAGTGTTTATACCCCATGCGTTCCCCGTTTGGGGATTAGGGATTAGGGTGTTGGGACTGGCAACGCATAGTAAAGCTGGTGAGTTGCCTGAATAGGATCTGAGGGCGGACCGGCAGCCGGAGTTCACTCAGCTGGACATGGAGATGGCCTTCATGGACCAGGAGGCCATCATGGGCCTGGCTGAGCAGCTCATCTCTTCCGTCTTCCGGGAGGTGCCCCTCCCCCCTGCTTCCCTCCTCCTCCTCCTTCCCACCTCCCACCCTCCAAAGAGGTCCACACTCAGAGACACGCGTGCCCCTCTTCTCTCTCTCTCTCTCTCTCTTTCTCTCTCTCTCTCTCTCTCTCTCTCTCTCTCTCTCTCTCTCTCTCTCTCTCTCTCTCTCTCTCTCTCTCTCTCTCTCTCTCTCTCTCTCTCTCTCTCTCTCTCTCTCATTCTCCCCCCCCCTCTCCCTCTCTCGACGCTTCAGGACTTGTGCCCCCTTCTCTTAGAGACGTCTAAAGGCCCAAGGCAATGGCAGCGTTGAAGCCCTTCTCGTGGGCTGGCTCCAATGCCCTCTCGCCGCATCTTTTCTCGTGTGTGTGTGTGTGTGTGTGTGTGTGTGTGTGTGTGTGTGTGTGTGTGTGTGTGTGTGTGTGTGTGTGTGTGTGTGTGTAACGGGAAACGTATGCTTTGCGGGCTTAGTAAATCCTGAATAATCCTGGTTACTGGTTGCTGAATACTCCTGGATATTCTTTGCTGAATCAGGGCTGTTATTCTTGGTGCTGGTGAGTTCAAGACTGGCAAACTGAAGAGGCGGGGAGGAATGCAGGTCATCGGTGTACAAATTCAGCTTCCTTTGGTTAGAATGCCGTACGCCCAGGCCATGGAGCAGTACGGGTGCGACAAGCCTGACCTGCGGTACGGTCTTCGGCACTATGACGTCTCCACGATTGTTGCTGATTGTGGTTTCCGGTGCGTGTCCCACTGTGTCGCGCTGTGGCAGTCCCGCTGATTGTGTTCTGCCCAGGGAGGGTCTCCCGTCAAAATATACTGCGCTGGGGCAGGCCCCTCTGTTTATAAATTGCCCAGGGAGCGTTCCCTGTGTTTGTATGTCGCCCATGGAGGGTCTCCCATGGTCATATACTGCCCAGGGAGGCTCCCCTATATTTGTATGTTGCCATGCAAACTGCCATTACCATGCCATTGGGATACGGTGCCATCACCATCACCATGTTACTTACCATTACATTGACATCCATCATCACCATCTCACCATTACTCTGCCATTTACCATTACCGTGCCATTCACCATTACCACACCTTACCATTACCATTACCATTTACCAACACCTTACCACCATTTACCAACACCTTCCCATTACCATTACCATGTCATGCAAGCATCCTTCTTATCCAATCACCATCTGACCATCAAACATGTCATTCACATTTACCGTGCCATTTACCAATGCCAGGCCGTCGACTATTTCTGTGCCATCCACCACCTCCACGCTATTTCCACCCCACTTACCATTACGATGCTGTTTACCTTTGCAACATGATGGTCTACCCTGCGTCACGGCTGGTGTACCCCGTTGTGCCGGGGTAGTGGATGGCAGTCTCGATATCCTGCTACTGGTATGCCATCCTCACGTGCAGCAGTGTTTTGGCTGTCTGCGTTGGCATGCCATCGTCGGGAACATCATTGTGGATGTTGCAATGCCGTTGTTATGAACATCATCATTGGTGGTGTGTGTCGCGATAGCAAGCCACTCTAGTCAACGGCAGGGTCGTGTAAAGAACGGCAGGGGGGAGTGATGGAACGAAAGGCAGGGTGGAGTGACATAACTCTGGCCAGGGTGGTGTGACGTGACGAGGGCAGGGTCGGGTGACAGATTGAAGGGCAGGGTCATGTGACGTAGCTAGGGGACGGGGATGAGTGACTTAATGATTGGCAGAATTGAGAGAGGAATGGCAGGGGCGAGTGATGTAATGAAGGGCAGAGTATAGTGACGCAACGAAGGGTAGGGATGGATGCTTTAATGAAGGGCAGGCTTAAGAGACGTAGCGAAGGGCAGGGACGAGTGATGTTTCGGAGGCAGGGTGTAGTGAGGTAAGGAATGAGAGGGTGGAGTGATGGGGAAGCAGGGTGTTCTCGGAGGCGGTACAGTCGGGCGGCATCGTGAAGGCCATGTGCGTGCCGGAGGGCTCCCGCATCTCCAATGCGCGGGTGAAGCCAAAAGGCGACATTTTTGGTGCGCCCTGCTCTGGAGGTCATGCCGGGAGACGGCTGAGCCAAGCCCCCGCCCGGCGGGTGGGCTTTTGGGGAGGGGGAAAAAGCAGAAAAGGGTGGAGAGGGAGATGAGAGAGGCAGAAGATGAGGCGCAGGTAGATGAAGAGGCAGTGGTGGTGCTGACGTGTCTGGCCCCGGAGGTGCTTTTCTGTATCCCTGCGGTTGGGTTGATGCTGCCGTTGGTTCGGCTTGTTTGGATTGTTCCCGCCTCAAGTTTGGCTTGTTTGATCTGTTTCCTCACAGTCGGTTTGGCTTGTTTGGTCTGTTCCTTCAGCTGGTTTGGCTTGTGTGGTCTATGCCCGGACCTGGCGCCTCCAGCAGGACGGTTTGCTCCAGTTCCTCGGCCACACAGGCTGGGGAATGAAGCAAGGGTGAGGGGTTGAGGGGCTGCGCATGCAGGTGAGGCGGTGGCTGCGGGGGCGCCCGGCCTGGCTTATGTGAGAGTGCAGGCGGAGGGTGCCATTGACGCGGCCAAGCCCCTGAAGGAGGGCCTTTCTGAGCAGCAGCGTGCCGCCCTGCTGGCTGCCTGCCAGGCTGGCGAGGTGTGGGCCTCGCTGCTAGCGTGTGGCTTGCGTGGGCTGGGGATGACTGGATCGCGTTTGCAGAGGGGGCGGAGGAGGCGTGGGGGGGGGCGAGCGTGTGGGAGAGAAGGGGGGGAAGAGACAGAAAGTGGAAGAGGGGAGGAGGGGGGGGGAGAGGGGGGGGGGAGAGAGAGAGAGAGAGAGAGAGAGAGAGAGAGAGAGAGAGAGAGAGAGAGAGAGAGAGAGAGAGAGAGAGAGAGAGAGAGAGAGAGAGAGAGAGAGAGAGAGAGAGAGAGAGAGAGAGAGAGAGAGACAGGCAGAGAGAGAGAGAGAGAGAGAGAGAGAGAGAGAGAGAGAGAGAGAGAGAGAGAGAGAGAGAGAGAGAGAGATGGGGGGGAGGGGGAGGGGGAGTATGTGGGGGCGGTAGGTACGTGTGTGTGTGTGTGTGTGTGTGTCTGTGTGTGTGTGTGTGTGTGTGTGTGTGTGTGTGTTTGTGCGAGTGTGCATGCAGGCATGCACAAACACATGCGGGAAACTGCTGATGGATGCTCTTTACCTTGTGCCTGAGCATGTGGGGATCTGCTGGGTCCGTTCGGTCTTCGCTGGGGCTCAATCCAAAGATGGCAGTTCATTTCCGGGGCTCTGCTGGGATGAAGACAGGGCCCGATGCGGTCGCAGGGGGACTTAATATTGCTGGCAGCAGGGGCAGCCCCGGCGGTACACAAGGCCCTTGACCGGGTACGGCAGTACGTTGCAGAGACGCTGGACATGATCCCCAAGCAAGACCACTCGCTGCTCTGGGTGACTGGTGCGGTCCCTGGTCCCCCGAGTTTGTGGGGACCTCGATGAAGCTCCTTGCCATCCATCTTTTGTGTTTTAATGTTGTTACCCCCACAGGCGGACAGATATGGTTCCTCCGTGCTCAATCCTTACCCCCTTTCCCCTTCTTCCTCCTCCCTGCCCTCACTCGTCTCTTCCTTCCCCTCCTTCTCCTCCTCCTCCTCCTGCTGCTGCTGCTGCCGCCGCTGCTTCAACTCCTGCTGCTCCCCTACTCCAACCTTTCAACAGGCTTCCCATGGATCTCTTCCCCCTGACATTTTCTTTCTCTTCTTCACCCCACCGAGCTGTCCCCTAGTCCTTTTCCTACATGGAAGACCACCATCTGGCGATGCTCTTCGTCACCTGTTCATCTTGGACTTGCCTGCACTGCTCCTGACTGGCGCTGTTTTGGTGGTCGTTTCCCAAGCAGGCTGCCCTCTACTTTTCCATCTCCACCCCCCCCCCCTCTCTCTCTCTCTCTCTCTCTCTCTCTCTCTCTCTCTCTCTCTCTCTCTCTCTCTCTCTCTCTCTCTCTTTCTCTCTCTCTCTCTGTGTGTGTGTGTGTGTGTGTGTGTGTGTGCACGTGCGCGCGCGCGCACATTCATGCTCGTGTGTGCCTGTTCATTTGTTTGTTCGTTCTTTTGTCTTGGGGGAAAGAAAGGGGGGTGGTTTTTTGGTCTGAACTTCAAACGTTTGAACACCAGGAGGCAGCAGGAAGATGGCAGTACATCTGTCAAGCTTTGGTGTGTTTTTGCTGCGTTCTCACAAGGGAGTGAGGTGTGTGGCCCGATCTCGAAACACATTTTAGACTTGCTCCAAGGAGCGGCCGCGAGGAGGGCAATCCTGCAAGGTTTCAAGGGGGATGAGGGTGGCTGCAGACTTCCCCATGTTCGAGTGGAATGAAGAGGACCAGCGCCTGAAAGCAATACATCACCCCTTCACAGCGCCAAATCTGGCAAGTGTACCGGAGGCTATGGAGAGCGGAAGCGCCTCCCTTCCAGACTTGCGTAATGCCACTGCAATTACTCATGATCTGGTTTACAACGGCGTTGAGATCGCAGGTGGGCCCCTTGTCTGGGGTATTGGAAGTTCGTTCGCGCCCGCGCGCCGCGCGCGCGCGCGTAGTTCCCCCCTTCCAGTAGCTTGACAATTACGCCCCAACGTGATTTGGAAGTCTGTGGCTATGTAGGGGGAAGCCTGCGCATCTACAGGCGGGATGTGCAGGAGAAGGTGTTTGAAGCCATTGGGCTCTCAGAGGGGGCCGCGATGGAGCAGTTTGGGTACCTCCTGGAGGCCTTTGAGAGCGGCGCTCCCCCTCACGGGGGCATGGCCTTTGGCTTGGACCGGCTGGCTATGCTGCTGGCCCGCCAGCCCTCCATCCGGGATGTCATCGCCTTCCCCAAGACTGCACAAGTGAGAAACTTTGCCCCGTTCTTCTTTTGTGTGTTCTCGTGCGCACACTGCGTGTGCGTGTGCTCGTGTATGTGTGTGTGTGTGTGTGTGTGTGTGTGTGTGTGTGTGTGTGTGTGTGTGTGTGTGTGTGTGTGTGCGTGCGAATGCGTGTGAGAGGGTATGTGGTGGCCTATGGCGGGGTGGGTTATGGACCCGTCACACAGCATGCCCAGCAACATGGGGCTCCACGTGGTGCATGCATCTACAGGGCAGGGATGGGTTTGTTGCTGGGGATCCACACCAGGGCTCCATGTGGTGCGAAGACAGCGCAGCATGAGTGATGGTAGTGACGCAAGGGCACGGGGGCTCCATGTGGTGCAAGGACAGAGCAGCAGGATTAGTGATAATGACGCAATGGTACGGGGGCCCCATGGGGCGCAGGGACAGGATCTGCTGATGCAGTCGCCGGCCGGGGCTGAGCCTTCACAGTTGGAGGCTCTCCACATCCGCACCGTTTCCCCCGCTTCATAATGACCCTCCACAAGGCCAAGGAGGGGTCTGCAATGTGAAGTCCGCAATTCGAAATATGTATGGCTCCCCCCCGGGGGGGGGGGGGGGCTGGCTATCTCCGGCTGAATTTGACCTTCCATGTTCTGGTTGAAGTTGCTTATACGCAAACTTCATTGTAAACTATAGTTTACGTAAACTTCAGTATACTTCAGTGGTGAATTACTTTTCCCAAACTGCTCCAAGAGGTCCAAAGGTTAAGTCCCGTCCTGCATTACGGATGGTTTGCTGCACGTAGATCTACATCGAATGTGATGCCCACTTGCTGGACAGTTCTTGCAAACACCGTGTCCATCTCCCCTTGGTGCCACATGCCATTCCAGGCTTGAGCACCTCATTAAAAAAGTATCCCCAAGTGCTAGGGCTAGTGTTCACCCTCCCCTTGGTGCCACGTGCCATTCCAGGCTTGAGCACCCGGAGGGTGCTCAAGTGATATTGACTTCATTGCACTAAAGTACATAAGCTTCATCATGAATCATCAGGCTGTTTAAGCTACAGTACGTTTGTCTTTTCGTTGGATTCGTGAGTGTGGTTCGCTAGGACGTGCAGAGCACACTAGTTCTCATCCGTTTGAAGGCGAGATTCTTGAGTCATGGCGGAGTCCAATATTAAAGCTTTGATGTTGGACGTAGCCATTTACCATACTCAGGTTCTATGTGGGGTAGTAACGCAACGGTCCACGGCGTGGTGTTGGTCTTTTGATGTCCATCGCCCGATGTAGCCTGCATTTATCTAGACGGCTGAACGCACCTTGAGCTCGACGTCCTTCCCTTGTGGTTTTGCTCGGTACGGTAGGTTGGAAGGGAATGTCATGTGTTGATACTCAGATACTCTCTTCACTTTTTGCTTTGTTCACCATTGTTTTTGATTTTAACTTCAAGATATGTTTTTGTGTATGATGGGGTGTGTGTGTGTGTATGTGTGCACGTGTGTGTGTGTGTGTGTGTGTGTGTGTGTGTGTGTGTGTGTGTGTGCGCGCGCGCGCGCGCGTGCGTGCCCGCATGCGGGTGCGTGTGCGTGTCCACACCTGCGTGTTTGGGGCGGGGGGGTGTGAGATGGAGGTCGGGCAGGTGTAGGACTTCACGTATAAATATTCATACTATGACGCCCTTCCTTGGCTTTGAGACACCGACAGTGTGAGAGACTTCAAAATTGGAGGGAAAGCAGGGACATACTCCGCTTTTTACGTACAACCACGCATCCCGTGCACTGGTCACAGCGCATATCAGATCACATGCATAGGTGCAACACCCAGACACAAGGTACAGGCCATGCGACGGCGGGCGTCAGGCACAAACGTGGAAAGGAAGGAAGGAGGATTACATCCAAGGAGGGTTAACAAAACATTTACAACATGAATGCCACAGGCGCGGGTACCACTTATTAAAGTAGCTAGAGATTACATCAAAAGTTCTACATTATGAGTTCCCAAAAACCCCGCATTTTAGAGATCTTTGATGCCGGAAACCTCTGTAGGATCTGATAGGTCCAGATCTGGTAGTCGGCATGGGCTCGCCAGTCTACAATGTCAATATGTGTAAGCCTTAGCTAAGGGTTACACATGTGGAACACTGGGACATTACGGCAACACGATCACGCCATAACTAAAATCCTTGTACAAAACATGTAAGATCATTCGATTTAATGAATCCAGTACTAGACATCTACCTCGGACTCGAGTGTTTAAACCCTTTACGTATGTTAGCAAGCCCGGGTTGCCAGGGATCATCAGTGAGACTGTCTGTGTGGGTGGCAATCACATTTGCCGTCCGCCACTTGTGCCAGACAGTCGTTATTAAGCAAAACACCAGAACACAGTTCATGTGCCTGCCGGACAGCACGTCCCTTGACTGCTCAAGGGATTCGTCCATTGATGGGCCCAATAAATGGCCCACTCTCCTGTTAATGCAAACCATGCATTCGCAAGCAAAGGCCTTACGAGTTCTGCAATGGCGCAACCAAAGACTTTACGAGTTTTGCAATGAGGCCCGCAGCCCGTGCTGGCAGCCTCCTTTGCCCGCCCGGGCCGGGTAAGCACTACCCTACCTACGGGGAGTTGGATGAGTAATAAGGATCCAAGTTTCAGGGGACATGCACGCGTGCTCCCGGCATGCCAGCATCAGACTCAGTGTGCTCTTGGCCCTGTCCGGATAGGGCATGCCGGAGAACTGGGCTGTCAGCTTTCCAAGCTTACTGAAGATGTAAGCTTACACATACTCTGGACGGATTCCACAATCATGAGAGAGGTCCACAAGAAGTGCGGATCCACAACTGGTACCGCTGCAATGGCAAGCGGCTGTACATGTGATAAACTCCAAGAAAAAGGGCTGGTATCAGGTAACAAGAACTTCATAATTAGCCTCTCTAACGTCGCTTCCTAATCTAAGTTATTACTTGATTTATGATTTGAGGGCCATGTCGGAAGCTGTGCAAGTAGCTCGTGCACAGTTGATGATCATGAGTTTGTTGTGAAGGCGCCTCACAAAGCTGTCTCTGTTGTCAAAATACGCTTAGAACGAGAACTTGACCATTTGACCCAAGCTTGTGCTTTACCGGCCCTTTTGACTACTCTAGTACCAGTGGGCAAACCACCGAAATTTCTATATATTGTAAGCAGTTCCGACGAGTTCTTGAGACGTCTATGATGATGACTTGCGCCCCTGTGCGTTGATGTTCAACTACTTAAAGGGGTAAATAACCTATCCTGGGGTTCTGTCACACGGATGACCCGAACGCCTTCAGGCGTTAGGTTACTTCCATGCTGACGCAGCATTCTTCCACCAGAAACTGCGTTAACAGGCTGAATTGACACACAATTGTAGTGGACACAACTTGCAAGTTGTGTCCGCTACACGATTTGGAGTATCCCTCTAGGGTGCCATTTGAAAGGTCCTGAGCAGAACGATTTGTGTGCCGAATAACCTAGGAGGTAAGCGGATTCTCAGCATTCCTAATCGGCATCCCAGACAACGCTCCGACTTTTTAGGGACCCCTCTGTTTGCCATTACTCCTTATGTGTGGCAAGACACTAACGGTCTTGCATCCAGCAATTGGTAACCTTGCAACCCTACCTTTGTATCAGTCTAACACCAGCTCATGGGATTGATTCCCACTGTGGCCTGTGTCTGCTTAACCCCAGTATTCTCGAAACTCACATCATATCTCCATGACCCCAAATCACCAGTTCCGAATTCTTCTCAGAAACACCCGATTATTAACATTCAATGTTATCCAAAAGAACGTTCAATTCTTGTTCTTCCCCCCCCCGCCCCCCCCCCCCCCCCAAAAAAAAAAACAACACCTCATAAGGGGGCTGCACCTTGGTAGGACCCCCTCGCTGGCAAACGTGTGCACAGGCCTTGGACGTTATTGTATAACAGCCTCCCCGTTCAGATGTAGTTGGGGAGATCGACCGAAATTTCTTCAACTTCTGTTTTTCGAAAAGTTTTCACCGCTGGTACAGTCGATTGCAAGCCTATACAGAGAAAAACGTGTGGGTGTTTATCCCAGTGGTACCGCTTATGTTGCAGCCTGTACCATCGCGATCCATAAGTTATCTAGGAGAGAGTAAGATGCATTTGGTGGGCATTCATGACCATGTGATCACGATGCAACGTCTTACTGCCTGACAAAGAACAAAGACATACCTCAACACTAAATAATGAAATCCGGATAAGCACCGGGCTGGCGGATCCGGAGTCCACTGTCTAGGTTCGCTAAAATGCTGCGGGCCCCTGCAGGCAGCACCTCCGGAACGACGTACGGTACGTACCCCTCTTAAATTCACAACAGAAAAGGCCAAAACACGCATACCCCCCCTCACCTATGGGTAGCTACGCCACGTAACATCAAAACAGCAGCCTTTTCCTGGAAGGTAGAGCAGCAGCGGGTTAAGATAGCCAAGGACCCCCGTACACATGTGCCCGGCCACTTCTCTTCCTCCCAACGGGGCAACAGCCAGGATAGACCATGTCATTAGATACCTTGACATCTGTCTTGGGCATCTGCAGACGATATGTAGAAATTCCGCTGACTGTCACTTCAGCCCATTAACTACGTAGCTGCCCTGCATGCACGTACACGTACAGCCATGTATAGCAGCCTGTAGAGGTTGCATATCTGGAACATCAACTACGTAGCTGCCCTGCATGCACGTACACGTACAGCCATGTATAGCAGCCTGTAGAGGTTGCATATCTGGAACATCTATCACCCTATCACCCAAGTGGCTGTAACGCTGCAGTAACCGCACCGCATATCTTCATTCCAATTTTTTTGTTGCAGGTGCGGTGCGATGGACTCCCCACTCATGGTTTCTGCACAACGATACCTCTTATGGCACTGAGGAAAACCCACACCATTTCCTCCAACCCCAGTCACCAATTCAAAACTCATCCCTGGCTCTATATACTGTTCAGGATGACGCTCTAAGTCTTTGTTTACTTGCCGGAAGGGAAAGAGCCCCATTGCTCCATGCCCAACTTCGGATCCGGATCTCTCCCCTTAAGGAGCTTCCCTTGCTCAGACGGAGCAATTTCATTTCAAGCGATATTATGGATGTGGCCTTGGACCACCCTTTGACGACAGGAGGGGCCATATATGGGGCCTAGATAGAAAGCGCAAAATGTCTAAAGCGGTTTTAAGATATTCAACCTTTTATTCGACGTTGATAGGATGCGAGCACCATTGCGATGCCTGTCACACCTGTGGCGCAAACCCTGCCACTTGGTGTACCGTAACTGTACCGTACCGTCACACAATGACAGGGCCCGACCCAGAAGCATGGAGTGGGGAAGGGATGGGGTCACCACCTTACCGTCGAAGATGCTGCTTGTCTTCGACGATACTATCAATAAGCTTATAAGTAATTACTGTTGCTGTCAGAGCTTTTCAATAAGCTTACTGTTGCAGTCAGAGCTCTCGAGTCAAATACATCCGGTACACATGCCATGTATGCCAGCAGCGACATTGGCCTCCACTCCCCTAATTACTTACCAAAAAAAAAAAAAAAAGAAAAAAAGAAAAAAAAAACAAAACAATCCCCCCCACCTCTAAATCGCTCAGCAAATCGGCACAGAGGAGCTTATTGTTGTTGAGATGCATGGGGAGCATCCAGCAACGTGAAACCCCGCCTGCTGTACTTGCACGACAGTGGCGTTGAAAGCACTCGCTTGAGTCCCCGTGGTGGCTCCCAATTAATCCAAGTAGGCGATTATTCTCGTTGTGATGGCAGTCTCTGCAGCGATGATACACAGCTGCCTAGTAACTTATATATATTGAAGAAACCTCCACAGAGGCTTTGCCAGAAAGATTCTGTGGTGAAAGAACAACACCGCATGAAGGCCGACTATTCTTTCCTCTTCCAATGTTTTGCTATGCACACGCAGGAGCTCGAAGAAGTTTGCATTGCATTGCGCTAATCACTCGCGGTTTTGCCTGCGGTCTTGGTGTGACTTGCAACCCACAACCTTGTTTACATTTATGTGGCTTGCAATC
Organism: Botryococcus braunii; assembly: GCA_002005505.1. Classification (NCBI taxonomy): domain Eukaryota; kingdom Viridiplantae; phylum Chlorophyta; class Trebouxiophyceae; genus Botryococcus; species Botryococcus braunii. The sequence continues at coordinate 273,141 of KV908451.1, forward strand.
ACAACTCAGGTACCTAGGGCACGTACATGGATATGTGCCGAAGAAATCGACGGGGGTATCTGCTCATAAATCCCAAGGGGTTCTCCCCACACGAATCCAAGCTGCAGCCGGCTAGCAGACGACGCCTGTTAGCATTGCGAGCACGATACCTGATAGTAATGCTTTCAAACACAAGCACAAGGTGCCTTTGCAGGGGGAAAACTGAAAGTGCCGTGCATTTCATATCCGGAATCATTACGTAGGTGCTATGCCAATCTGTCACTGATCAGCACAAAAAAAATCAGATCCCCGGATGACCCCTTTTGCTGCCTGTGACACCATGTTGGTCCCAGAACAGACCAGCTCAGAATGCCGGTCTTCGACATCTTGCGGACTACTCAACGCACTGAGGAGGGGCTGAGTGGGAGGGGCTACACGCCAACGCTTGTTCTATTTGCACGCACCCGCACCGCAGCTGTGTCGCAAATGAGTGCAAAAGCTGCCTCACCCCGGGAGATTCCTTCTAACCCACGCTTTAGCTGCTGATGAGAAAGGACCGCTGACCATGAGCGAGACAGCACCATCATACGCCATGGCAGACACTCGCACGGTTTTCATTTAGATTTTGAAGAGTTAGATGGCGTACAGCCCGGAGCGGAACCCGGATCATTACTTTCAATGGGACATTCAAAGATACCTTGGCCCCCCAGGGGCAATCATCGGAAGCTCCATCTGGCCATGTCTCTTCCAGATGGCGAGTTCGATGCCTCGCGCGCAGTCGTTGTGCGGCTACGGGGGGAGGTCTTCTGCAGGTCGAGCGGCTGGTACCATTCTGGTTGCTCATGATGCAAGAGCACAGAAGATGCCCTTGAATTCTCGCAGAGGCTTTGGTACCGCTCGTTCCGCAGCTGCAGGTGCCTGTCCAGGATCGGCGTCTGGCTCATGCCGGAGCCTCCCAGATCCATGAGCGGCATGTCGCGCCCCATTCCCAGGCCCATGTGGGTCTTCATGCGGCTACCTCCATCCGGCATGCTGTGACGGCCCCTCAGGGGCTCGGAGAACCCGGGCAGGCCCCTGCCCGCCTCCACCATCTCGGGGCGGTGTATCGAGGAGTAGGGAACGCCGCCGGCGTTCATTGCCGCCTCCATCATGTCGTGGCGTGCCTTGGAGTAGTGCGAGATGCCGCTCCCGCTCCCATGTTCCGCCTCTATCATGTCGTAGCGCTCAGACGGACGGTAGTGGGCTCTGGCGGTGCGCTCGCATGCATCCCAGGGCCTGCCGAGAGGCGTTGCCGCATCCTGCCCTCCGGTACCGTCCGTCTGGAGGTAATGAGAGGAAAACCGCCACTTCTCCTGGGTCTCCAGGGGCTGGAACCCGTCGTCGAGCGGTGGCACCCCCGTACTTCTGCCGGCGCTTGTTCTGGCAGTTTGGGCAGCCAAGGCGCTGCTGAAGCGGTCCTCCCCGCGGGTGCAGACGGGCACCGGAGTGTGCGGCGCAAAGCTGTTGATGTCGGATGCATTGGAAAATGTTGGAAGGAGCGTGGAGGAGGAGGAGGAGGACGAGGTACGGCTGCAAGACCGGCCCTCCTGCTTTGCACGCCCTTGTAGCGAATCCTGGGCTGATGACTTGTGCGCAGTGCCGTTCGATGTGTACGGCAACGGCGGGGTTGTGGGTTGATTGCTCTCCCAGTGTTCCCCCCTGGGATACGCTGCTGTCGGGTGGCTGGCCCGGGCGTCCGGTGCTGCCTTCGAACGCAGGCTCTTCGCCGCGTTGTGTCTGTCGATCATGTCCGAGATTTCGCCGCGGGATTCGCCAGAGGTCACCAGAGCACTCGACGCGTGAGATGGATGCCGGTGCGCCCTCTGGTCGAGCTCGAACACGGGCTCCGGTGCACGATAAGCCGCGTGGCGCTTCTCCGATCGGACACGGTCAGCTTGGAGGACTTCGCGCGCGTGGAGCTCCTCGGACAAGAGCTGCGACGACTCCGGCAGGGAGCCCCCCCTGGCCGGAAGACTTTGTGTGGTCCGTAGGAACGGCCGTAAGTTTGTGGAGGGCGGCGGGGAGCGACGCACGCCGTGCACCTTGTTTACAGCTGTCAAGAGAGCCAGCACGTCCGGGCGCTGTGGGCTGCAGGCCACGATGACCGTAGCGGCTTGGAGAGGATTCAGGATCTGCACATGCCATAATCAAAAATCTCTTAGGGTGTTTTCGTCGATCAACGTTGAGCCTAGGGCCTCTGTTAGCCAGCAGTAGGCATTCGCGCGCGCGCGTGCACGCACACACACACGCGCACACGCACGCGCGCAAGCGCACGCGTGCGCGCAC
>KV908451.1:282944-287944 GCA_002005505.1 Botryococcus braunii
AAGTTGCAGCAGACGTCCCAGCCAGGATGTGAAACCAGGCACAAAGCAGGCACCACTGCAATGCTGCCTGATTTCTTCGATCAGCCACATGAGCCGTGTAGGCCCAGATCTGAAATTTAGAATGACGATGGTCAAATACCGGGTGGATGAGCAAGCGCATATGCTTAATGAATGAATTCCCAGCTTTGCAGCCCATCCGGCGGTGCTTTTCTCATGATTGCAGTGTGGATCCTTCTTATGAACATGCAGTGTGGATTAAGTCGGCCGCGGTCGACTTGATCTAAACTGCGTCATCAGAAGGATCAGGGAGAGTGGGTATGTTTGTAGTGTGGTCTAAAGACAAGGCATGGATTTTTGGAATTGGGGAATAATGCATTCCCCATATGGGAGCATTAGGCATGGTTCATTTTGAGATCAGCTATGATTCATAAACCTTCACACTGTATATCGTGCAAACGTGCAACTGGTACAGTGCATGTGCAGCGCATGTTGTTAACGACGAATGGTAACCTCTCTTGTGGTAAAGATCCAACAGACGGACCACTGCAGAGCCAGCATATGCATGGGCCCCCGTGGGACCTGGAGGTATGCTAGCAAGCTTGAACAGTTAAATCTTATAGCATGGATAATTCTAGACTGCCCAAAAATGAGAATTTAACACTTACAATAGTTCTGAGTCTGTAATTGGGGCTTCCAAGCCCCTTAACCGCAAGTCTGCAGCTGCAAGCGGCAACCCTTCCGAAGCCCAAAATTACTCCAGGCCACAGCCCCACAGCGTTGCAATGAGTGTTCGCGAAAGGAGAATCCTCGTTCCCTCCTTACCAAACAGAAAATCTCATGAGCATGTCACTGTGCCGGTACCGGCCAATATAAGTGCTTCATTGAAATGCAACGGATGACTGATGCTGTAGTGATGCTAACGTGCACGTGGGCTCAGTACAGTATTCAGTTCAATGTAAATAGAGTAGGTAGGCACCGCCAAGGAAGATGTTCCTTGGCCCGCAGAAGTACCGGTATATGAACGACTGCTTCAACGTACGAGGATACTCCCTCGAACCTCCCATGGTTGGTCCTCCCCAGCCGGGGAACCAGAGTCTGAGGTTACCAGACCCTGGCCATCGATCATTCCCAGCGGGGCATCTGCTAGGAGGAGGGAAGGAGGAAATATTATATCCAGGACCAGCCATTATGGCTGAAGGGATGACGACATTACTGTCTAAAATCTAGATCCACCACTAAGAGTTGGATGTCCCTGTAGCATTCATGTAGGCCTTTAAAGCGTCAACCACAAACCTTGCAACCCCTTCACCGTCTTGCTGCCACATGAAGCGAGTAACTGATCGCACTCGCGGGTGTAAAAGGTGGCTAAACGGCTCGAGAGTCCCTAGTAGGGACTCAGACCAGAGATCGGCGCTGTAAGTACCAGGCTTTTGGCGCTACAGATGCCGTCTCCTCTCGAACGATCGTGAAGTTTCAATCAAGAAGACGCAACTAACCGTTACAAACCTCCCAATGAAGGAGGTATGACAATGAAATCATGCTGAGAAAATAATTTCTTTTGAGACTCCAGTGCAAGTTGATTGATGTCAAAATCAGTAACATTGCATAGCTCCCAATGAAAAGGTATGCGTTTTTATTTCTTTCGACACTGCGATGCAATCTAGTTGATGTCAACACACGACAAATTCACATAGCTCCCTAGGGAAAGGTATAGCGATTTTTTATTTTAAATCTCCATGCAACTTTCTTGACGTCAAAAATAAAAATGGATTATTTTACTTTGACCGTCAAGATTATGGGGTGGATTGGCCCATCATGGTGAGATCCATCCTATCACGATAAGATTGAATACTGTCTTTAAGATCGTTCCCTGGTGTCTCCAGTCTCATTCCCCTGTCTGCTGAAACTCTTTTGATCGCTTCATACATTGCCCAATCCTGCCAAAAAACACGACTGAATATAGTAATTATTGCGCAAACGTGGGCGTGCGTTCACAGAATTTCTTGCGCTCCCCCGGGGTCCCTCTTCATTCATGTGCCCCAACACCCTGTGCCAACATTACCCACAAGAGGTACCTTGTTCATCATGTGCCCAACACCCAATGCCAACTATACGTACGAGAGATATCGTTTTAGTTGCACCGATGCGGACGCGCGCTCACAGACTGTCAGCTGCTCCCCCTCTTCAGCCATGTGCCCCAACACTGTATGCCAACAATATGTACAAGAGGTATCTTGTGAAAGTCAGATGTTACCTCTTTTGAAACTTCTACCCCTTTCCATTTGCTGCTTTGTTGAAAAACATAGTTTCTGTGAGCATGCAGCTGCAAGATGCAGCAAGATGCACCGTAAAATTAGCAACTGCTCAGTCCTATAACATTGACACGTGCACGCCATGGATCGCAGTAAATATGCATCGCACGTTTGTGTTCTTTAGGAAGAAAAACGTAGGCCCAAACAGCACTGAATGCAACAGCAGCACCAGCAACCGCCGATTGAACGCAATTGAAGCGCCTTGCAACAACTCGTAGTAGCCTACTGTAGGCTATTACGTGTACGTCGGCGGTATTAAACACACCAAAAGAAAGTAAAGCACATGCGAAGTATGGCCTGCCGAGCATGAGACCTACCAGTGCAGAGGATTTGTGTTCTAGTCTCAAGTCCCCGACATTGAATCAGACACAGAGGGAGAAAACAGCTCAAGCCAGGACTGCCAGGCCTTTCTGAACAAGCAGACCATCAACTAGCAGCCGAGACAAACTTTTGCGGCACAGTGCGCCACTCAAGTGTCATTGCTGCATGCCCTAGTATATGCATATACTAGATTCAAGTTCATGCATGAACTTTGCAGCTCTTCTTCTTGACCCTGACTCAGCCCATAGTCGGGTTCGGTTCGGCCGTGAGGGACTGAAACTGAGTTACCACACATCTTATTGTAGGTGGGAGCAGCTCCTTCTGCCCCATTCAAGAAAATGCCCTAGATTGCCCAGTCCTGCCATAGCCAAACATTTCGCTTTGAAGCCAACCTGCAACGGCAAACAACTGCGCATGTTGTACAACATGCGCGCATGCGCCGCCCTTCTCCCCCACTCCCCCTCTTCTTTCAACCCCAAACAAATCTATGCTCTGAATTTGTGCAAAAGGAATCTTGTATACTTCAACTATGTTTCAATCTCACTTCTGCTGAATCTCCTTACCCTTTTCATTTGCAGCTCTGCTTGAGGTAAAAGCGTCTTTGAGCATGCAGCTGCCAAGTAGCACCATACAGCAAGGGAAGACTAGCAACTGCTTATCCCCTATATCACACCATGGGTCGCAATAAAAACGCATCGCACGGCTGTGTTTTATGGGAAGACATACTAGCATAGGGCCATTAGAAAATGAGCCCATATGGCACTGGATGCAGATTTATCCCACCAGCGCTTACACGAATGCACTTGATGCATCTGCACGAAGGTGCAATAGCTTAGCATACAGCACACCGAAAGAAAGTAAAGTGCACTGCAGGTATGGTCTCCCTGTGCCATGTCCCTGCACAACAATGCCTAGAAATTATATGTCAGCCTCAAATCCCCAACTCAGAGTGAAACCCAGAGGGAGGGAAACCCAGAGGCCGTTTATAGTAAACTGGGCCATGGACTAGAGTGATGATAAATCCAGTTGTTGGGCAGACTGGGTCAGCAGTGAAAGACAATTCCTAGAATATATGTACCGCTGGATGTCCTGCGGAAATTTGTACTATCGTCAGAGTGGGCGGCGCTCCAAAAGTGAGTGGAATCTTGGAACCTTTGCCAAACTCTTGAAGCGACGGCGCTGTCCCGCCTGCTTGGCTGTACTCCTAGTCTTACTATGGAAGCTTGGACCCCCCTCTCAACTGTCGCTGCTGTCCTGTGGGATGTGCTTCCACGCAGCCTTCCACTAATGGAGCAATGCGTGTCACACAGCAGGTCCAGAATCCCATTTTCTTTTTCGGCTGCCTCCTTGCGCCATGACCGCTGGCTCGTGTAAAGTGACTTGCTTATGGGTTTCTTTCCCGAGCCCTTCTATGCTCGCTTGACATTGTGTATGGAGCCTGCATAGCGAAAAAGGATATTCAGCCCTGAGATTTAGTGTGTGCTTATTACAATTATGTTCCCAACCCATCACATCCTCTGTGCCCTCTGACACTCCTCAACGTAGACTCTCTCTGTGGGTCTGGGAGTAAAAAAAGGCAAAGGAAATGCTGCAAGTGCTGCTATAGCAGAGGTTCAATACACAGCCGAGGAGGGGCTTACATATCGTAATAATCTTCGCTAGGGAGGGCTTCTGGATCCCAAATTGATCTGGCAAAATTGGTGCCACCAAGCTTAATGTTACTCTGCTCAACCATTTTTTCCAGAAAATTTGGATTACTGAAACTTTTGCTTCGAATGAAAGCAGTCACAAAGTCTTCCTTGCCAGCATTCCTATCTGCAAGTGCTTGATGTGCTATGGCCTGCACCCAAAAGAAAGCATAGGTATGCCAATCTTGTGGCTTTTCAATCAAGACATACATCTTGATATCCACAATATCTTATAATGTTCCATGTTTTGTATGTCTGCCTATCTACACGGACAATTCTCCCGTCTTCCACTATATTCTGCAGTCCTCTCTGCGGGGTGCGCAGGCTTGCTACTGGCACCCTTCCGAGATGGAATTTAAACAATTCAGAAAAGAAGGGAATTACCATAAAACCTGCATCTGGTTCCCCTGTAACCTCTTCTGAAATTTCTGGGGGTAGCCACAAGCTGTCTACCTTCTCCGGTTCCGCTGAGCACTTTCGGACAAGCTGGGCGCGCTTGCCCACCTTCATAGAATTCGTCGCATGAGAACGTTCAGCTTGCATCGATTGGATCGAATGATCTGCAAACAAGCAGACAGTGTAAGTTTCCAGGCAGTGCGTTGGTCTATCCAGGGTCCCCCCGGAATTAAATTCATTTAAAATTTTCTTCATGTTAAGCAGTCTACCACAAATTATAACA
>KV908451.1:298518-306018 GCA_002005505.1 Botryococcus braunii
TGAATCATTCGGAAGACGATTCGGGACCTTCTTATGTCACGAAATTTACCAGATAGTTAGTAACACTGTTACTACACGCTTTATGTCCGACATTTTTTTGGACCCGCGAAGACTTGAAATAAGTTAATTGAATTACTCATCGGTAGTTTCCCCGTGGGACCCAGGTACGGGAACCCCTCCCGTACAGCTGTGCGGTACGGGAGTCCCTGTGTCAGATGATGCGTTACCACATCATCTGACCAGACCCTCATGAGAACACCCTCTAAGCATTCGCATTCCGGATGATCGACATCAGGCACGTCCTGATAACGTCCTTTTCCTGTGAGTTTCCTGTGAGATGAGTGTCATTTCCTGTTCATTTGCCCCTTGTCAGAACATTTTCGATCTCAGTTTAGCCACCCTTTTCACCCGCGAGTGCGATCAGTTACTCGCTTCATGTGGCAGCAAGAAGGTGCAGGGGCTGCAAGGTTTGTGGTTGACGCCTGTAAGGCCTACATGCATGTAGGCCTTACATATGAATGCTTCAGGGACATCCAACTCTTAGTGGTGGATCAAGATTATAGACATGTCAGTACACTTATATCGTCATCCCTTCAGCCATAATGGCTGGTCCTGGATGTAATATTCCTTCCTTCCTTCCTGTGAATACATGTACAGGGACCCAATTTTCTACTAGTAAACAATATGAACACGAGATCTCTAGAGTGGATAATGTCATATTTGTGGAAAATTGGAAAGTTGGAATGCTGCTGGTGTCGTACAAGCTCCTTCCACTGCAAAGTTCTATCTCAGGGCACCCGGGCGAGCAATTGCAACGGTACCCCAAGGTAAGAAGAAGCGAAGAAGTGCCCAAGGTAAGAACCAAAGTCTATGGAGTCCGCTATTATGCACATGTGTCAAGCTTGGGACTCGGAAAGGGATCTCTCTCTCTCTCTCTCTCTCTCTCTCTCTCTCTCTCTCTCTCTCTCTCTCTCTCTCTCTCTCTCTCTCTCTCTCTCTCCTCTCCCTCTCTCTCTCTCTCTCTCTCTCTCTCTCTCTCTCTCTCTCTCTCTCTCTCTCTCTCTCTCTCTCTCTCTCTCTCTCTCTCTCTCTCTCTCTCTCTCTCTCTCTCTCTCTCTCTCTCTCTCTCTCTCTCTCTCTCTCTCTCTCCCTCCCTCCCTCCCTCCCTCCCCCCCTCTCCCCCCCTCCCCCCTTCCCCCCCCCCTAAAAGAGTGGAATCTTGAAGGGATTGAAACCCCCCCCCCTCTCCCCCTCTCCCCCCCTCCCCCCCTTCTCTCGCCCCCTCTCCCCCCTCCCCCCCCCTAAAAGAGTGGAATCTTGAAGGGATTGAAACCCCCCCACTATTAGAGGTGTGTTCGAAGTTGCAGCAGACGTCCCAGCCAGGATGTGAAACCAGGCACAAAGCAGGCACCACTGCAATGCTGCCTGATTTCTTCGATCAGCCACATGAGCCGTGTAGGCCCAGATCTGAAATTTAGAATGACGATGGTCAAATACCGGGTGGATGAGCAAGCGCATATGCTTAATGAATGAATTCCCAGCTTTGCAGCCCATCCGGCGGTGCTTTTCTCATGATTGCAGTGTGGATCCTTCTTATGAACATGCAGTGTGGATTAAGTCGGCCGCGGTCGACTTGATCTAAACTGCGTCATCAGAAGGATCAGGGAGAGTGGGTATGTTTGTAGTGTGGTCTAAAGACAAGGCATGGATTTTTGGAATTGGGGAATAATGCATTCCCCATATGGGAGCATTAGGCATGGTTCATTTTGAGATCAGCTATGATTCATAAACCTTCACACTGTATATCGTGCAAACGTGCAACTGGTACAGTGCATGTGCAGCGCATGTTGTTAACGACGAATGGTAACCTCTCTTGTGGTAAAGATCCAACAGACGGACCACTGCAGAGCCAGCATATGCATGGGCCCCCGTGGGACCTGGAGGTATGCTAGCAAGCTTGAACAGTTAAATCTTATAGCATGGATAATTCTAGACTGCCCAAAAATGAGAATTTAACACTTACAATAGTTCTGAGTCTGTAATTGGGGCTTCCAAGCCCCTTAACCGCAAGTCTGCAGCTGCAAGCGGCAACCCTTCCGAAGCCCAAAATTACTCCAGGCCACAGCCCCACAGCGTTGCAATGAGTGTTCGCGAAAGGAGAATCCTCGTTCCCTCCTTACCAAACAGAAAATCTCATGAGCATGTCACTGTGCCGGTACCGGCCAATATAAGTGCTTCATTGAAATGCAACGGATGACTGATGCTGTAGTGATGCTAACGTGCACGTGGGCTCAGTACAGTATTCAGTTCAATGTAAATAGAGTAGGTAGGCACCGCCAAGGAAGATGTTCCTTGGCCCGCAGAAGTACCGGTATATGAACGACTGCTTCAACGTACGAGGATACTCCCTCGAACCTCCCATGGTTGGTCCTCCCCAGCCGGGGAACCAGAGTCTGAGGTTACCAGACCCTGGCCATCGATCATTCCCAGCGGGGCATCTGCTAGGAGGAGGGAAGGAGGAAATATTATATCCAGGACCAGCCATTATGGCTGAAGGGATGACGACATTACTGTCTAAAATCTAGATCCACCACTAAGAGTTGGATGTCCCTGTAGCATTCATGTAGGCCTTTAAAGCGTCAACCACAAACCTTGCAACCCCTTCACCGTCTTGCTGCCACATGAAGCGAGTAACTGATCGCACTCGCGGGTGTAAAAGGTGGCTAAACGGCTCGAGAGTCCCTAGTAGGGACTCAGACCAGAGATCGGCGCTGTAAGTACCAGGCTTTTGGCGCTACAGATGCCGTCTCCTCTCGAACGATCGTGAAGTTTCAATCAAGAAGACGCAACTAACCGTTACAAACCTCCCAATGAAGGAGGTATGACAATGAAATCATGCTGAGAAAATAATTTCTTTTGAGACTCCAGTGCAAGTTGATTGATGTCAAAATCAGTAACATTGCATAGCTCCCAATGAAAAGGTATGCGTTTTTATTTCTTTCGACACTGCGATGCAATCTAGTTGATGTCAACACACGACAAATTCACATAGCTCCCTAGGGAAAGGTATAGCGATTTTTTATTTTAAATCTCCATGCAACTTTCTTGACGTCAAAAATAAAAATGGATTATTTTACTTTGACCGTCAAGATTATGGGGTGGATTGGCCCATCATGGTGAGATCCATCCTATCACGATAAGATTGAATACTGTCTTTAAGATCGTTCCCTGGTGTCTCCAGTCTCATTCCCCTGTCTGCTGAAACTCTTTTGATCGCTTCATACATTGCCCAATCCTGCCAAAAAACACGACTGAATATAGTAATTATTGCGCAAACGTGGGCGTGCGTTCACAGAATTTCTTGCGCTCCCCCGGGGTCCCTCTTCATTCATGTGCCCCAACACCCTGTGCCAACATTACCCACAAGAGGTACCTTGTTCATCATGTGCCCAACACCCAATGCCAACTATACGTACGAGAGATATCGTTTTAGTTGCACCGATGCGGACGCGCGCTCACAGACTGTCAGCTGCTCCCCCTCTTCAGCCATGTGCCCCAACACTGTATGCCAACAATATGTACAAGAGGTATCTTGTGAAAGTCAGATGTTACCTCTTTTGAAACTTCTACCCCTTTCCATTTGCTGCTTTGTTGAAAAACATAGTTTCTGTGAGCATGCAGCTGCAAGATGCAGCAAGATGCACCGTAAAATTAGCAACTGCTCAGTCCTATAACATTGACACGTGCACGCCATGGATCGCAGTAAATATGCATCGCACGTTTGTGTTCTTTAGGAAGAAAAACGTAGGCCCAAACAGCACTGAATGCAACAGCAGCACCAGCAACCGCCGATTGAACGCAATTGAAGCGCCTTGCAACAACTCGTAGTAGCCTACTGTAGGCTATTACGTGTACGTCGGCGGTATTAAACACACCAAAAGAAAGTAAAGCACATGCGAAGTATGGCCTGCCGAGCATGAGACCTACCAGTGCAGAGGATTTGTGTTCTAGTCTCAAGTCCCCGACATTGAATCAGACACAGAGGGAGAAAACAGCTCAAGCCAGGACTGCCAGGCCTTTCTGAACAAGCAGACCATCAACTAGCAGCCGAGACAAACTTTTGCGGCACAGTGCGCCACTCAAGTGTCATTGCTGCATGCCCTAGTATATGCATATACTAGATTCAAGTTCATGCATGAACTTTGCAGCTCTTCTTCTTGACCCTGACTCAGCCCATAGTCGGGTTCGGTTCGGCCGTGAGGGACTGAAACTGAGTTACCACACATCTTATTGTAGGTGGGAGCAGCTCCTTCTGCCCCATTCAAGAAAATGCCCTAGATTGCCCAGTCCTGCCATAGCCAAACATTTCGCTTTGAAGCCAACCTGCAACGGCAAACAACTGCGCATGTTGTACAACATGCGCGCATGCGCCGCCCTTCTCCCCCACTCCCCCTCTTCTTTCAACCCCAAACAAATCTATGCTCTGAATTTGTGCAAAAGGAATCTTGTATACTTCAACTATGTTTCAATCTCACTTCTGCTGAATCTCCTTACCCTTTTCATTTGCAGCTCTGCTTGAGGTAAAAGCGTCTTTGAGCATGCAGCTGCCAAGTAGCACCATACAGCAAGGGAAGACTAGCAACTGCTTATCCCCTATATCACACCATGGGTCGCAATAAAAACGCATCGCACGGCTGTGTTTTATGGGAAGACATACTAGCATAGGGCCATTAGAAAATGAGCCCATATGGCACTGGATGCAGATTTATCCCACCAGCGCTTACACGAATGCACTTGATGCATCTGCACGAAGGTGCAATAGCTTAGCATACAGCACACCGAAAGAAAGTAAAGTGCACTGCAGGTATGGTCTCCCTGTGCCATGTCCCTGCACAACAATGCCTAGAAATTATATGTCAGCCTCAAATCCCCAACTCAGAGTGAAACCCAGAGGGAGGGAAACCCAGAGGCCGTTTATAGTAAACTGGGCCATGGACTAGAGTGATGATAAATCCAGTTGTTGGGCAGACTGGGTCAGCAGTGAAAGACAATTCCTAGAATATATGTACCGCTGGATGTCCTGCGGAAATTTGTACTATCGTCAGAGTGGGCGGCGCTCCAAAAGTGAGTGGAATCTTGGAACCTTTGCCAAACTCTTGAAGCGACGGCGCTGTCCCGCCTGCTTGGCTGTACTCCTAGTCTTACTATGGAAGCTTGGACCCCCCTCTCAACTGTCGCTGCTGTCCTGTGGGATGTGCTTCCACGCAGCCTTCCACTAATGGAGCAATGCGTGTCACACAGCAGGTCCAGAATCCCATTTTCTTTTTCGGCTGCCTCCTTGCGCCATGACCGCTGGCTCGTGTAAAGTGACTTGCTTATGGGTTTCTTTCCCGAGCCCTTCTATGCTCGCTTGACATTGTGTATGGAGCCTGCATAGCGAAAAAGGATATTCAGCCCTGAGATTTAGTGTGTGCTTATTACAATTATGTTCCCAACCCATCACATCCTCTGTGCCCTCTGACACTCCTCAACGTAGACTCTCTCTGTGGGTCTGGGAGTAAAAAAAGGCAAAGGAAATGCTGCAAGTGCTGCTATAGCAGAGGTTCAATACACAGCCGAGGAGGGGCTTACATATCGTAATAATCTTCGCTAGGGAGGGCTTCTGGATCCCAAATTGATCTGGCAAAATTGGTGCCACCAAGCTTAATGTTACTCTGCTCAACCATTTTTTCCAGAAAATTTGGATTACTGAAACTTTTGCTTCGAATGAAAGCAGTCACAAAGTCTTCCTTGCCAGCATTCCTATCTGCAAGTGCTTGATGTGCTATGGCCTGCACCCAAAAGAAAGCATAGGTATGCCAATCTTGTGGCTTTTCAATCAAGACATACATCTTGATATCCACAATATCTTATAATGTTCCATGTTTTGTATGTCTGCCTATCTACACGGACAATTCTCCCGTCTTCCACTATATTCTGCAGTCCTCTCTGCGGGGTGCGCAGGCTTGCTACTGGCACCCTTCCGAGATGGAATTTAAACAATTCAGAAAAGAAGGGAATTACCATAAAACCTGCATCTGGTTCCCCTGTAACCTCTTCTGAAATTTCTGGGGGTAGCCACAAGCTGTCTACCTTCTCCGGTTCCGCTGAGCACTTTCGGACAAGCTGGGCGCGCTTGCCCACCTTCATAGAATTCGTCGCATGAGAACGTTCAGCTTGCATCGATTGGATCGAATGATCTGCAAACAAGCAGACAGTGTAAGTTTCCAGGCAGTGCGTTGGTCTATCCAGGGTCCCCCCGGAATTAAATTCATTTAAAATTTTCTTCATGTTAAGCAGTCTACCACAAATTATAACATCAAACTTCTAATTAGAAGCCCAATTGCATTTTCTTACCAATATTATCTTCCGAATCCGACTCCTCATCGCCATATTGGCGCAGAGCGGCCAACGCGTCTTCAGCGGCCGCCATGCCTGCGTCAGAAGCCTATAAGAAGCTCCAATTGTGCCTCTATGATGCTCAACATGCAGGCATGAATACACCAGCTTGCTTTACTATCCGTTCGGGTCGACACAAGGAGGTTTCCAGCTTCATTTTGGAAGTACGGGTTTTCTGGAACGTCATAATTTAAAACCACTTCCCGAAGCGATAGCGACCCCTGGCACCGGGCACCGAGTCTGTCTGTCACTGATTCAGGCTGCCACGATGCCAATCGGAGGGCCATGTGGCACGATTCCACCACTGGTACGGTACCAGAAATAGTGTGAAGTGTACCGCTAGGGACCCGGATTCCTGTGAACTCTGCACTTCTGATGCTTGCTCCTCCCCTACGTTTACTTCCATCCACCTTTACAACCCTGCCTCGATGATAAGAAATCTTTGATGAGAGTTCTCTATGGTACAAACTCCTGGCCCGGCTTCTCGATGTGGTTGCCTGCTTACGGTCGACGCCATTGCTAGCCGCATACGAAACTGTCTCGGGCCAATGTGCAAGCAATGAGCCGTGTTTTGAAACAGAACAATTCCACATAGACAATCGGTTGTTGATGGCACTGGATAAGCATCAGACGGCTCGGAGAAAGGCACCAACTCCCAGGTTCTTAACCAAAGCTGGAATCCCAGAACAAACTCAGACTCTGTGGGATAAAATTCTTCGTGCCGTGGATGATTTGACTGCGCATACTCAGCAAGTGCGGGAAGAGACCATCCACTTCATACAAAAAGGCGCCCATACTGCGGAAAGTCAGGGCACGGACAGAGTAAGACATTCAGAAGCGCAAGCCCCACCGTCACTAAGCCAACACAGTCATCTGTACCATGGCATTCATCACGCACAAAGCCTGTCACAAAAGGTGCCTTTGTCCGCATAGTCTCTGCAGGCTTAAGGCATTCACAAAGAAGTAATTAGGCCATAGTTTTGAGCTCTATGGACGTTGTTGAGGTGCTGCAATTGCTGGATCATCTGCACAGATAAGGGAGTCTGCTGAGGCAGGTCTGGG
>KV908451.1:313167-323167 GCA_002005505.1 Botryococcus braunii
ATCGGAGGGCCATGTGGCACGATTCCACCACTGGTACGGTACCAGAAATAGTGTGAAGTGTACCGCTAGGGACCCGGATTCCTGTGAACTCTGCACTTCTGATGCTTGCTCCTCCCCTACGTTTACTTCCATCCACCTTTACAACCCTGCCTCGATGATAAGAAATCTTTGATGAGAGTTCTCTATGGTACAAACTCCTGGCCCGGCTTCTCGATGTGGTTGCCTGCTTACGGTCGACGCCATTGCTAGCCGCATACGAAACTGTCTCGGGCCAATGTGCAAGCAATGAGCCGTGTTTTGAAACAGAACAATTCCACATAGACAATCGGTTGTTGATGGCACTGGATAAGCATCAGACGGCTCGGAGAAAGGCACCAACTCCCAGGTTCTTAACCAAAGCTGGAATCCCAGAACAAACTCAGACTCTGTGGGATAAAATTCTTCGTGCCGTGGATGATTTGACTGCGCATACTCAGCAAGTGCGGGAAGAGACCATCCACTTCATACAAAAAGGCGCCCATACTGCGGAAAGTCAGGGCACGGACAGAGTAAGACATTCAGAAGCGCAAGCCCCACCGTCACTAAGCCAACACAGTCATCTGTACCATGGCATTCATCACGCACAAAGCCTGTCACAAAAGGTGCCTTTGTCCGCATAGTCTCTGCAGGCTTAAGGCATTCACAAAGAAGTAATTAGGCCATAGTTTTGAGCTCTATGGACGTTGTTGAGGTGCTGCAATTGCTGGATCATCTGCACAGATAAGGGAGTCTGCTGAGGCAGGTCTGGGGGACTCATGGCAAGGGAGGTTCGGAGAGCAGCCGAATCTTGGAAACCTTGGTTGCGAAGCTACACCGCATGGTTGTTGATCATGAAGAAGCAGCAGAAGCTGTTTCACTGGAAGCAGGTCGTCTTTCACAATCGCAACTTGACAGGCTGCAGGTGTGAATGAAGAATGGCACGGGCCTTCAAACCATCCTTCATTGTCTTGCTCACTTGCGCATGTGCCCGAAAGCGCGTCACTCTCTCTCCCTCCCCCCCCTCTCTCTCTATATCTCTCTCTCTCCTCTCTCTCTCTCTCTCTCTCTCTCTCTCTCTTCTCTCTCTCTCTCTCTCTCTCTCTCTCTCTCTCTCTCTCTCTCTCTCTCTCTCTCTCTCTCTCTCTCTCTCTCTCTCTCTCTCTCTCTCTCTCTCTCTCTGTCTCCCTCCCTCCCTCCCCCCCAACCCCACCCCCTCCTCGCTCCCCCCCCGGTCCCTCGCGCCCTCTCTCCTACTTCCTCCCCCTCACCGCCCTCCCTTCCTCCCTACTTCCTTCCCACTGACTCCCTCTATCATGACTGCCCGGCAGGAGTGTCTTGCCAATATTTAAATACTATTACTACGTTTGTAGTGTGGCTTCTGGGGTCTCTCCTCAATACCGTCCATTCCCCACGGATATGCCTGCAAACAACACACACACACACACACACACACACACACACACACACACACACACACACACACACACACACACACACACACACACACACACACACACACACACACACACACGCACGCACACACACACACACACACACACACACGCACGCACGCACGCACGCACGCACACACACACACACACACACACACACACACCACACACACACACACACACACACACACACACACGCACGCACGCACGCACACACACATACGCACGCACACACACACACACACGCACACACACTCACACACACACACACACACACACACACACACACACACACACAACACATACACACACACACACACACAGACACCACACACACACACACACACACACACACACACACACACACACACACACACACACACACACACACACACACTAACAACACACATGCGCGCGCGCCCGCGGGGGGGGGGGTGAGCAACCGTGCGCCTTGAGGATTTTGACCTTAAGCGCATGAAGAGGGCAGCTGACGCCGTCACAGGGGGGCATACCCTTGAGAGGCAGCAAGGCACGTCTGCTGATCAAGCTTGGAGCACATGTATTCATAGCTTTAAGCACACACTACACGTTTAAGGACCTTTGAAGCAACATTTCCTGGGAAAACTCTTTTCACCTGTCAAGAGGGTAGCCGAACAGTGCAGAGTGGGCCAAACCAATTGAGTGGACCCAGCAAAAGATGTGTGCGTGCGGCTGTGGGGGCACGCATGTGCCTGTCCGTCCGTGCGTGCATGCGCATTTCCGGGTGTGCATTTGTGCGGGACGTGTGCGCGGGCACGTGTATGTCCGTGCAAGAGAGAGAGAGAGAGAGAGAGAGTGTGTGTGTGTGTGTGTGTGTGTGTGTGTGTGTGTGTGTGTGTGTGTGTGTGTGTGTGTGTGTGTGTCCGTGCATGCACACTGTGTGTCAGCTGGGGCTTTTGAAGGGCAGGCAGCCTTGGACGAGCAGCGGGACTACCTGCTGGCCGACTGGCTGCGACTTCTGGTGCTGCACACCTCCAATCCCACCGCATCTGCTGCGGTGGACGAGGGCGTCTGGAAAAAGCCACCCATCCCTGGCCCTACAACTCTCCCAGCAGCAGGCAAGTGGCGTGCCAGCTCACATGCCGCCCCCACCGAACCATCTGTCCGGAGAACGCCGAGGGTTGAGGAAGGTCAGGAGGGCCCTCTCTTCAGCCCCCCATACCCCCCCTTCCTTTGGGTACCCCTTGGCCGGCAGCGGCCTTTCCTTACAAATGCTCAGCGAGAGGCGGGGGAAGCTGCATGGCTTGGTGGGTTCCGGTGGCGGCTTGAAAAGGAGGCATATTCAGTGTTTGGGAGGGCGGCAGAGGAGGTTTGAGGCGTAGGAGTCTTTGGTTGTTGAAGAATGAGAGGAAACAGGAAGGACATACTAAGGGAGGAAGCGACGTTCTAGAAAGAAGGGAAAGCGGAAGAAGAGGACAAGGGAGAATATAACCATTCGAGGTGGGTTCCAGGAAGGGGGGGGCAAGACCTTGGGGCAGACGTTGGTTTTCCGGGTGCTGTGTAGGGAGGGAAGGACGAGGGTGATCAAAAGGGGGGGGGGAGATATATGTGGAGGCAGGGACAAACTGTGAAAGGTTGCAGAGCAGAGGGTAGATCGGGCGGCTAGTTCAAGGGCAGCGCCTGGGGGAGGGACGCAAAGACGAGCATAGGATGGTGGAGAGAATTCACTGCCAGGACCTCCAATTTGCACCAAAGTGAGAAAGAAAGAGGGGGGGGGGGATGCTGGGAGTCCTGTTCACGGTGGATCGAATGGGTCGAACAAAAGGTGGGGCCTGCCAACACGTGTGGATGATGGAGAATTGGCAAAAAGGGGTGGGGGGAACCCAGAGGTGGTACATTTGTGATGAATAACCAGGGATGGCCTCAACTTGAAGTCCTGTCACACATTTCACATTCAGTCGTGACAGCTCCACAACACCAACCCTGTTCGGGACTTTTCCTTTCCGATCTGTGACTGCGCTTGTGACTGCAGCTTCCTCTCCAATCCCATGCACGGGGGTCAAGCCCCCATCTCCACTGTTCCCCCACCCCCAGCACAGAAGCACCCATGCGTGCCGGTACGTACCACTGCTTCTGCAAGCATTTATAAAGTCTGGCCAACTGCCAGGCATTCTTGCCCCAGGGTCCCCTAGGATGGTCCCGCCAGCGTCAGCGGCGCCGCAGGATCCCGCAGAGCCCAGATCCCAGGAGAACAGCACGCCGCAGCTGTTGCGGTTCATGGCGCGGGTTCAGAGCGGTGCCACCCGCCCTGATTCGTCCGACATCCGTGCAAAGCTGGTGAGGGGACGCAGCGGGGCCATCACTGGAATGGGTACCGGGCCCCGCAGGCCCGCCCACAGTGCAGCCTGGCAGGTGCGGCGGCCCGGAGTGTACAGCTGTACTGCCCTTAGTTGTGTGCGGTCTGAGGAGGCTGCGATCCCCTGTGTGATGTGTGTGTGGGGGTCGTGACTCAGAAAGAAGGATTCCCCTTTCCGAGCTTGTTCTTTCTCCCTGTGTGCTGTTCGGGTTGCCTTACCAGGCGGGGGCCCCGGGGGGGGGGGTGTTTTCGTTGTATTGCTTCAGGTTTCCAGTCACCATTGGCATTTCGGGGACTTGCAAATGCAAGTCTTTGGCCTAGCAACCTGGCTCTGTCTGTGTGCTCCGGGTGTTTTTGACTGGGAAAGGGGGGGGGGGCAGTGCGGGCATGCTTATGCGATTTATGCTTTTGGTTGAGTTTTGTTTATTCTCAGTCCTGGGAGATGGCGAGGTTGCTTCATGTAATGAACCCAGCGGAGGCACAGGCCCGGGTCTTCTTTCACTGGAGTCGATGTGTATCTGAGGACGTGTATGCATGTGTGTGTATGCGTATCTATGTGTGTCTACGTGCATGTAAGTGTGCGTGCCCATGTGAACATGTGTATTCTTAGGGGTGTGTGTGTGTGTGTGTGTGTGTGTGGTGTGTGTGTGTGTGTGTGTGTGTGTGTGTATGTGGAATGTGTGTGTGTGTGTGTATGTGGAATGTGTGTGTGTGTGTGTTTGCACATGCGCGTGGTTGTGCATTCTCCACCCAGGTTCTATTCCATTCAGTCCCATCCAAGTCTTCAGATACTCAGGCTGCCCGTCTTTTGGGGTTTTCCCTCTCCGTTCTCTCATGTCTCTCTACAAAAGGGGCGGGGGGGTGGTCTGCCGACTTGCACTCCGCCAAGCCCTTTGTGGGGACCGCATAGAATCCCACGAATAAACCTTGCTCCAATCCTCAAGGCCAGGCTTGAACAAAGAAGAGCGCGACATCATGCCCAGCCTGTGATTGGAGACGGGAATATCGTCCCAGAATTCCATTCGAAGGGGTAACTGTCGAACATGTGATATATTTCCACGTTTCCCAAGCCTGACCTTGACGCCTGCCACACCGGCTGGCCAACTTGCAGCAGGGGCAAAGGAAGGGTTTCTTGTTCATTCTCGGGGTGTGTGAAGAAACCCTTGTCGTCCTTTCCCAAGATAAGATCTCGATTGCTGAGCAGCAGGGCGGTCTGTTCTACTGAAAGCATGCTGTTGTACTGCAGACGGCTGCACTCTTCACAGCCTCTCTTCTGCGCAAGGAGGCAGAGCAGGGGCTGTACCGCGGATGCAGCGGGTACAGCTCTGGGACGGACAGCTCCCTCTGTAGTGACCTGTCCAGCGGGGACTCATCCTCCTCCTCCACCACCCGTACTGTCAAGTCGGCGCCCAGGGACCCTTGCACCCCTCCCACGGACCCCTTCCACACGTCCTATGGTGAGGCATGCACCACAGACCCCCCCTAGAACTGATTTCGATGCAGCATGTGCCTTCGTATGCGTCACTGTATCTGCGTCTTTGCTTGTGTGTGTGTGTGTGTGTGTGTGTGTGTGTGTGTGTGTGTGTGTGTGTGTGTGTGTGTGAGTGTGTGTGTGTGTGTGTGTGTGTGTGTGTGTGAGAGAGAGAGAGAGAGAGAGAGAGAGAGAGAGAGAGAGAGAGAGAGAGAGAGAGAGAGAGAGAGAGAGAGAGAGAGAGAGAGAGAGAGAGAGAGAGAGAGGGAGAGAGAGGGAGATTGTGTGAGTGAATTCGGGGCCTGCTGGGCAGCAGGAGCCCATCTGCTGCTGGGGGATCACATGGACGGTCACATGGGTGCGACTTTCCGCCTGAACCGCATTGCCCGCGTGAAGAGCAGGGGCCCCAAGCCCAGACCCGGGGCTCCTTTGCGTCATGCCGCCACCAACATTGCGGATGCCCTGCTGCAACTGCAAAGCTCGGATGACGGCATGATTCCCCCCCAGTCCCCCAGGGACCGACCATCCCAAGCCCCGACTGCTGGGCAGGCCCAGAGGGACATGTCCTCTGGGGCCGGTCTTGGGTTGAGCCGAGGCCGGGCCAAGCTCCCAAGGGGGCTAAATGCGGGACAATTTGCATCCCCGCTCCCTCAGGACGGGTCCGCTAGCATGGCCACACCCTCTTCCAACCTGCTGGGGGAGAGCCAGTTGGCCCGATCTCCCCATTCGGGACGGAATGGAAACTTGCACGGGGAATTAGGCGGACTTGAAGCGCAGGCGGTTGCGCGGGGACCTCCCGCATTGCTGGGTACCGGCGCCAGTCACCCTGAGGGGGTCCACGAAGCCGGCCCCCTGAAACGGTCCGTGCGGATCATGTCCGGGCCCGCCAACCGCTCTCTGAATGCCTCCCCGGGGGCCCATCCGGGCTTGTTTGGGGAGGAAGGTTCCCTGACGGACGACTGCAATCCCGCGCGGGTAGACGACCAAGCCCGGGCGGGGGACCCGGGGGATCTCAAGGGGCGGGCTGTGGTGTCCTGCGACAAGGAGAGCAGCTTTCCGGCGCTCCTGCTGCCCGCCAAGCCGAGGGGGAGGAGGACGGCATGGCACGGCGAGGCCGTCGGGCACCGGGGGTCTCCAGGGGACCTGGGGGATCCTGAGGGATGGATAGGATGGCGAAGCTGTGCGGGAGGTGGCAGCTGGAATCCTCAAGGAGACCCGGATGACCAGGCATTGGGAGGGCGGTTTGGGTGTATGGAGCGGGACCCCATGTGGGGGGAGCCTCCCGCCCAGCAGCGGGCCTGGCGGAGAATCCAGGTGACCGCCAGTGTTTGAACGATAAATTTGGGCAAGTGAGAGGGAAGCGAGTAAGAGTGCTTGCCATGTCCATGTCGTGTTTTTCGCACCATGCTTTGCTTTGTACGGGATTCTCGTGGGACTTCTTCATTGTTTTACACTTGTGGGGCCAAGGCTTGCATGAAACGCAACTGTGCTTAGGTTGTGCAGGGTCCCTTGTGTCTACTTTTTGTCTTTGCACAGTTGTCGGGTCCAATTGAGAGGCCCCATGCTGCAATGACAAAGTGATGTACATGTAGTCCATGGTCCGGGGTCATAGCTGGCGTATTACATGATCACACCAAAACCAAAAACCTCAACATACTGCAGAACCCCAATGGCCAGACTGGTTTCGTGCTGTATACTCAAATGTACTTCATGTTTCTCTCAGTTGGCAGGATTGAGCCAAAATAGGCACGCATGGACTATTGATGTACACCTTTTGTCTTCAGCCGTCGAGCAAATGAAGGATGGAGTGTACAGAATGTTGAAAGAGCACCAGAGAGGTTATAAAAGACTTCTTGTGCAAACCTCTGTTGGATTTGGGCAGGTGTTGGTACATATGTAGAATTAGCAAGCGCGCACACCCAACCTAGTGCCCCCACGAACGCCCCACTCCCAGCAGCTTCCCAAACCTTTGGGTTTGGGAGGCTGCTGGGAGTGGGGCGTTCGTGGGGCCACTAGGTCGGGTGTGCGCGCCTGCTAAGTCTACAGACGTTCCCGTTCGGTTTTTGAGTGTGTGTAAGAGGGCGCTTGCTCTTGACATGTTGAACGAAGCAGGTCTAGTGGAATGACTCATGTCGTGTGAACACTCTGCATTGCCTGAACAGGACCCCTCACTCCACCTAAGGGGGCAGGGCAATTCCACGCGAGGCGCAAGGGCGGCCAAATCAAGCAACCCGCACACGATGCAGGTCGGCCTCAACACCGTCCTGCTCACCGAAGCAATACATCTGTACAGCGGGAAAGCCCAGCGTGATGTACATCACCAAGACACTTCAGGCAACTCCCTGTCGGTGGGGACGCCCGCCTGCGGGGGGCCCATGGCTGCTGACCTCGAATCTGGAAGGTTCTCTTTGGACCCCTCCACAGGCAGCGAGCATGGCCTAAAGAGGAGCAGAGCAGGCGGGACGGCGGATGGAAGCACCCGCCGGGGCTCATTGGTTTCGAGCCTGCTTAGGCAACACCGCAGGGGAGCGGGAAACCAGGCCGAGAATCCCCCCGAGCAAGGCAGCAGCCCCGGCCCCCCGGACCCCAGCCCTCATGGGGTCCTCTCGAGGCTGCACTCGATGTCTTCCACGTCGTGTTCGGCGGAGGGCGTTCCAGAGCTTTCCGCGGATCCCGGGTCTTTCCCATGGCACCCGCAGGGGAGGCTCTCGCAAGGCAGCCATGGTGATGACAGGATCACATGGGCCCCACATAACACCATCAGCGGGGGCCCAAGCCCGCACCTTTCCCTGCCTTCCCACACTCCCCCGGAAAAGGAATCGCCCAGGTGGACCCCACATGATGGGACCCAGCCGCAGGACCAGGAGACCGAGGCTTGGGGGGCTCCAGAGGAGACCTTGAACGGGCAATTGGCGGCGCACCTCGCAAGACGCATGTCTTTGGCCGCTCCGAGAAGTGGCCCTACAATGGTCAGACGGGCCCCCCGGGTGTCACTAGCGGTTAGCCTCAGCTGGATAAAGGGCCGTCCCGCGCGGGGAGGGGGGGGTGACACAGTCAGCACATGCGCGGTCCCGCTCCCTGAGCTTGCAGAGCCCCTGAGTGACCGCTCTGACAGGGAGCCACTGGAGGTCCCCTCGGAGACCGGTCCTGGGGGTGGGGATTTCTGGGAGACTCGGAGGTTTGGGCGGCCGGCGGCTCGGTCTCTGGGGAACCAGGGTGTTCTGGGGGACTCCCGGCGCACCCTGGAAAGGACGCTCACGGACTATCAAGGCCGGAGGGCGCCTGCGGGACAGGCGGCGCGGCGGTCTGCGGGAGCGGTCTCCCAGCTGCAGCGGTTGAACAGCGCCACGAGTGGCAGTGGTAAGGGAGTGAGGCAGGGACCCGGAGGGGGCCTGCGGTTGGACCGGGGAGGCTCGGGATTCTCTCAGCTCCCGCAGGGAGGAGGTGGGGAGGCCTGACGTGGGAATGTGGCCAGGATGCAATCAAACCACCATTTAGGGCGGGATGGCCAGCACAC
Organism: Botryococcus braunii; assembly: GCA_002005505.1. NCBI lineage: Eukaryota > Viridiplantae > Chlorophyta > Trebouxiophyceae > Botryococcus > Botryococcus braunii. The sequence continues at coordinate 321,960 of KV908451.1, forward strand.
TTATGACATACACGACATCAGCAGGAATTTGGGGCTCATTGAAAGCCCTCGAATCTTGGGCACGCAAAGGACACAAAGCATGGCAGCCAATCATGACTGACGTGAGGAAGGCTTGAACGGATGCCTGCATCTCCCGGACAGCATATGGAGATTGGAGCGTCGTCACGGTCTTGGAATAGAAAGTTGTAGGTCAAGTGGCCTTTATTGGAGCTGTACCTCGCTCCAGCTTCATGTACTGCGGGACATTGGCTACGCGAGCACGTGGCACTGGCTTCGAGGTGCATCAGTGGACGTGATGAAGGATGTGATGGTGGGGCAGACTAGTTTGACTGGGGATCAGTCTGAGCATTACATCAGCCTACCTCTGCATTTGCATTTTACATGTCTGCACATCTGAAATCAGTCTGCAATGGCCATGCGAAGGAGGGCTTGACTCTTTCAGCAGCATTATCTGGCATCCAACAGTAGTCCCTTTACCATCTACCTTTTATTCACAAATGATTAAGTGCGCGTGCGCGCGCGCGCGCACACACCCACACACACACACACACCCACACACACACACACACCCACACACACACACACACACACACACGCGCGCGCGCATGCACACACACACACACACACACACACACACACACACACACGCGCATGCACACACACACACACACACACACACACACACACACACACACACACACACACACACACACAGCGCGCACGTGGGATACGGGGGAGAGAGAGACCCAGAGAGGTGGGGAGAGGGAGAGGAGGGCGGGAGGGGGAGGGTAAGAGAGAGAGAGAGAGAGAGAGAGAGAGAGAGAGAGAGAGAGAGAGAGAGAGAGAGAGAGAGAGAGAGAGAGAGAGAGAGAGAGGGAGAGAGAGGGAGACGCGCGTGCGCATGTGCCAACACATGGGTGAATGTAGTATCTGTACTTACATGCATTTATGTACCAACTTACGTTGCAAAGTACTCAATGACCGGGCTATTTACTCATCCGTACAAGTTATACAAAAGTCTGTCTCCCGGTATCCCCCTCGCTCACGTCCTGCCAGTAGCACCCCCGCCCCCACCCCACTCTAGGCTATTCGACGTTGTACAATAGATTCCCCAGTCCCCCTGCCCCGCCCCTCCCTGAAGTCTTCTCTGCCGCATGGGAAAGCTTGGTCCCCACGGTTACCCCCAGGGCTGCTCAGCCCCAGCACAA
>KV908451.1:328167-330667 GCA_002005505.1 Botryococcus braunii
GCCTTGCATGCATCATTGGTGAACCCCTGCATGAGTCACCCCGGGGGGGGGGGGTACTCGTCTACAAGGACCACATGTTGCTAACATCCCACAGGCTTCATGATAGAGCTGGCAGGAGCAATGCAGCAAGCCAGAATCGTGTTGATTCCTCAGGCCCAAGTCACCGGTATCATTCATATACAACAGAAACTGTTTTAAAATGGAACAGCTGCAACGAAATCAGCAATATTCATTACATCCAACCAGCACCTAGCCTGAGGAGGAGGTACTTCGCTGTGCTCAGGAGCAACAAGTGATCTTTCATTAGGGGAATTCTTCATTTCACTGTGCACATTTCTACAATCATACACTAGTCAACTCCATTGGGTGTGAACAATTCACATTTCCATGACTTCATCAGGAAACCATTGCCTCAACCAACAATCATAAATGACCCATCATCCCCTACCTCAACCCCTCATCATCTTGATCTGTATTCTATAAGCCCCAGCAGCAGCAACATTGGCTTGTGTCAACTATGCCAATTAAGAGCTTGCCAGAGCAAGAGTGTCAGTTTACCTGCTCCACTGTCAAATTAGTCTGATGCAACCAAGGGACTTATAACAGAGTGTCCATAATGCTTGACCAAGCATGAAGCCCCTATAAAAGCGTGAATTAATTCATCAACTGGATGGTCTCAACTTGCAAGTTCCCCCATGTATATTGTTTTATCGCTAGAAGCAGAAGCCACTATGGGCTCTTTCGGGTGGAAGGCCACATCGTTGACTGACCCCTTGTGCCCCGGCAGCCGGTACTTGAGAGACCCAGAAGTTGTGTCCCAGATGTACACATTCCTGTCTCCACTTCCTCCAGTAACCTGTTGCAAATACAAGTTAACAACAATGCAACAAGCAATTCCTGCATAGAGTTTGAAAACATAAGCTGAGTCGTTGATAACTTAGGCAGGAACTTACTGTGACAACAATACACAAGTGTCAGAGGGAGATCCACTGAAGGAAAATTCACTTTTAAAAAAAAATAATAATAAAAAAAAAAAAACAGGAAATCCCCCCCCCCCCCCCCCCCCCCCCCCAAGAAGAAGAAACAACAAACTAAGCAGGCCCCTGCCCCCCGCGGGGGGGGGGGGGGGGGGGGGCGTTTATGGAGCATCCTAACAAACCCCTGCATACAAGCCACATTCAGCACAAGATACGTGCAAAGCATCCATTATGCTGAAGGTTAAACACCTAGGAAGCTCGACAAGCCCCCTTTTTTTTTTTGGGGGGGGGGGGGGGGGGGGACAGCGGACCGCCCTACCCATCCACTTCTTGCAAGACCACGAGGTGTATGCACAGCATCCAATAAGCTCAAGGAAGTAGGAGGCTCTACACGCGCACTCAGCGCTGCACAACAGAAGCGGATTCATCACTGCAACCCACCTTCGTCGCATCCGGCGACCAATCGCACCGCAGTAAGTTCTTCTCCAAAGTGTGCAAATGTCCTGACAGGACTCTCAAGCACCGGTTTGGGGCCCCAAAGGGCTTGACATCCCAGATCCTGATAGTGTTGTCCTGGCCCATCCACCCAAGTTTAGACTTAGGCTTCTTCCAACAGAGTGACAAGCATGCTTTTGCGGCCCATGAGCATCATGCTGTGACATGCAAATTGCCACACTTATACCACACCCGCAGCCCCCCCCCCCCAAAAAAGGGGGGAAAACAAAAAATTAAACAAACACAAACTAAAACAGAACACACACAAGACTAAATGCCCCCCACCCCCCTTGTCCACGTCTCCATCTAACCCCCCCGCCCCCTCCCCCATGAACCTGTCGTATCTGCCTGTGAGCATTCCACTGTCGCCAAAGACAATGCACAGTCGGCCACCCGTGTTTGGCTACAGTCAATTTCTGAAGGTCGCATATGTGCGGGTGCTCATGACTCCATGCTCCCTGCCGCACATCCTCATGCAAGCACTATGCGTTGCTTCAGAAGTAACAATACATCAGACTGCAATCGCATTCCCCAAACTGTATCTACATGGGTTGTCAAGACTCTCTCACCATAGAATTGGACAGTAGGCTATTCCCGTCTGGTGAAAGACGCAGCCCCGTCACAGAATCACTGTGTCCAGCAAGTGTAAGGACTGGTTCTGACTTTCGCAAGTCCCATGCCTTGATCAATGTTTCAATACCAGCACTGTACACCTGCACAGCAAAGCAGGCTTTAATGACAAGGACAGGTTTCAAAAGCTCACACCTCCCCCAAAACGTTTGCCCAAAGGCTTAGGAAGCAACGATAATAGAAACAATAAAGTTCTGGTGATAATGATGCCGGTAAACAGTTGTTTACTGACATTACTGTTATGTGATACCAGATCTTGTGCTAAACCATTACTCACACTACATGTGGCTTGACCAGGACTCAAATTCACGCTTCAAGCTAAAGGGGGTCAAAGACCACTATTTGCAAGCTTTCAACCCAAGTTAGAATGAGAGGGTACAAGTGCCTGAAACCAGACT
>KV908451.1:335667-338167 GCA_002005505.1 Botryococcus braunii
AATCAAGTCGCAGATTCTGAATGTCGAACCTTTCGCCACACCATCAGTGATCACCATCAGAGATGGTCCATGCACACCATCAGTGATGGTCCATCACCGATACCGTAGTCGCAATTACAATATTACGCAGTGGCGTACCTGTTGAGGGCATTGAGGAGGCTACATACTGGGGGCCTCCGCCCATAATCCGTCTTCACCATGGACTTAGTGCATGCATAGCAAGGCTCGACAAACGATTCAGGATGGCATTCATGAGCTGATATAATGATATCACAGATGATTCTATGTATTACTACGACTTTCCTCGTACCAATTGCGCAGTTGTCTCAACCCTAGCGTTGGCCATCCCTGTTCCTGACGACGGCTGCGATTGTTCATTTGTCATCCTTACGTATCGAACTACGGGATAAACTAAGGATCTCTGGTACGTTTCTAGTTATGTGTATGTGCGTCTGCTGGGGTTCATCCCATTTTTAACCGACAGGGGCACCGTCCTCATGCGCAGGGATGAGCACATCAGCTTTCCGGTGATGAGTTTTCTTCGTCCCTTCCGTTCAATGAATTCGCTGGTATGGTCAGATACGCAGGATGGGGAGATTAATTCTCGTTTTATGCCTTGGCTTGTTTCGGGCGAGTAACGAGCAATTGTTTCGTATCTCGCCCTTGTCTACTAGAGGCAGGGCCCGGGGCAGTCATGTACTGGCTTGGAACTTCAAACTAAATGTTTTCTGTTGCTATTCATGTTGGTGCTCAGTGTTATAGTTGAAGCTTTATGGTTTTCATGCTGACTTGCAGTTGCCATGCGCATGGCATGCACAACCATACTCATGGATGCACGCCCTTCAAAAACGTGTTCATACTTTGTACCTCTTGTACTTCCTCATTTCTGCTAGATTTCTCCTGTATCCCTTTCACAGTCTCTATCTGTCTGTTCCATTCATCATAGTTGAGACTAATCGCCCCCCCCCCCCCCCACCCTTCCCTCTCCGGGGATCCCCCCTCTCCCCCCCCCCTTTTCTCTTCTCCCGAGAGAAACAGACAGACAGAGAGAGGAGGGGAGGGGGGAGGGGGGGGAGAGAGAGAGAGAGAGAGAGAGAGAGAGAGAGAGAGAGAGAGAGAGAGAGAGAGAGAGAGAGAGAGAGAGAGAGAGAGAGAGAGAGAGAGAGAGAGAGAGAGAGCATTGCGCCTGGTTTTGACGGCTTCCAATAAAGCAAATAGTGCAGCAAGTTTACTTCGTTTCCTGAAACATTGTCCTGGGTTAACACCTTTCGTGCCTTCTGGTAAAAGTAGCTCCTCATTCGAACGCCTGCAAATACGTCCTTGTTGCGCAGCCTTTCCGCATTCTGGTGACGTCTTGAGTAACTTATTTTCTACAATAAAGGCAGCATTGTGTTCTTCCAGGCCAGCTTCTGTGGGGACTGTCACAAGCCACCTGGCCCCTGAATGACTTTTACTTTTTCTTTCAGATTTCCTTGACCAGTTCTCAATGGATGCAGAGCTCATGGAGCAGCTTTTGAAGCTTTTGATTGGTGATGCAGGTTGCTGGCAGCACACGGAGACATGGGCTTGAAGCAAAGAGGACATTGAGACTTGCTGGCATTCCTGCCTAACAGGTAACAAACTCGACTTCCCTCTTTCCCACGCACCGCTAAGACCTTGTAAATTGAATTCAAGGTCAATTGTGTGGGAACCAATCCCCTTACTGCTGGCCAGCGATTACGAGACAGCAATTATGAGCAATCTTGGATAGAAATTATGGGTAGCAAATTTCGGGGCGGCCATTATGAGCCAGCAATTAAGGGCCAGCAACAAGGAGCCAGCATTTTCCGGGCCAGCAATTATGGGTTAGCAATAATGAGTCAGCAATTACCGGCCAGCAAATACGGGACAGTTACAGGATTCTACTTGTGTGTGACGATGCCATTCTCCCATGATGCATGCCTCTCTTGCTTGCAGATGCTTTGATCCCCACCCATGTTTCAGGAGCCTCATGAGTCATGTTTCAGGAGCTCTTCGTCCCACCTGCCCATGCACGTGAATAGGATGCGTGCTAAGTGCCTAGATTCTTTCAATGAACACACATAAGATGCTTGCTCAGTGCCTAGATTGTTCAATGCACATGCATAGGATGCGGTTTCAGGGCCTTTGATTCTTTTAATGCACATGCATAGGATGCTTGCTTAGTGCGTAGATACTTCAATGCACATGCACAGGATGTGTGGAGCTCGGTGCCTAGGTTTTTCATTGCACATGCATTTGATGCTTATAGTCTTTGAATGCCCATGAGCACGCGATGCTGCTCAGAGCCTAGATTCTTCAAAAGTCAAGAACGGGCCCATTGTGAAAAAGGGCTCCACTCACAATTCTAATCCTTTGCAAACTCTGCAGTGAACACATGATTTGGGTGCCCTGTCCAGGTGCCCTGAGTCAGGCATGTGTTAAGCTTTACAAACTCCCCTTTAAAACTAATAGAATTGAAACATAGAGAGGCATTTGTGTT
>KV908451.1:340667-365667 GCA_002005505.1 Botryococcus braunii
TGGGGCCTTGATTGCCCTGCCACCGGAGATTGGGCAGCTGAGTGCGCTGCAGCAGCTTAATCTCACCGATTGTGGGGCCTTGATTGCCCTGCCACCGGAGATTGGGCAGCTGAGTGCGCTGCAGCAGCTTAATCTCACTGCTTGTGGGGCCTTGATTGCCCTGCCACCGGAGATTGGGCAGCTGAGTGCGCTGCAGCAGCTTAATCTCACCGCTTGTGGGGCCTTGATTGCCCTGCCACCGGAGATTGGGCAGCTGAGTGCGCTGCAGCAGCTTAATCTCACCGCTTGTGGGGCCTTGATTGCCCTGCCACCGGAGATTGGGCAGCTGAGTGCGCTGCAGCAGCTTAATCTCACCGCTTGTGGGGCCTTGATTGCCCTGCCACATGAGATTGGGCAGCTGAGTGCGCTGCAGCTGCTTAACCTCACCGCTTGTGGGGCCTTGTCTGCCCTGCCACCGGAGATTGGGCAGCTGAGTGCGCTGCAGCTGCTTAATCTCACCGCTTGTGGGGCCTTGTCTGCCCTGCCACCGGAGATTGGGCAGCTGAGTGCGCTGCAGCTGCTTAATCTCACCGCTTGTGGGGCCTTGTCTGCCCTGCCACCGGAGATTGGGCAGCTGAGTGCGCTGCAGCAGCTTAATCTCACCGCTTGTGGGGCCTTGATTGCCCTGCCACATGAGATTGGGCAGCTGAGTGCGCTGCAGCTGCTTAACCTCACCGCTTGTGGGGCCTTGTCTGCCCTGCCACCGGAGATTGGGCAGCTGAGTGCGCTGCAGCTGCTTAATCTCACCGCTTGTGGGGCCTTGTCTGCCCTGCCACCGGAGATTGGGCAGCTGAGTGCGCTGCAGCTGCTTAATCTCACCGCTTGTGGGGCCTTGTCTGCCCTGCCACCGGAGATTGGGCAGCTGAGTGCGCTGCAGCAGCTTAATCTCACCGCTTGTGGGGCCTTGATTGCCCTGCCACCGGAGATTGGGCAGCTGAGTGCGCTGCAGCAGCTTAATCTCACCGCTTGTGGGGCCTTGATTGCCCTGCCACATGAGATTGGGCAGCTGAGTGCGCTGCAGCTGCTTAACCTCACCGCTTGTGGGGCCTTGTCTGCCCTGCCACCGGAGATTGGGCAGCTGAGTGCGCTGCAGCTGCTTAATCTCACCGCTTGTGGGGCCTTGTCTGCCCTGCCACCGGAGATTGGGCAGCTGAGTGCGCTGCAGCTGCTTAATCTCACCGCTTGTGGGGCCTTGTCTGCCCTGCCACCGGAGATTGGGCAGCTGAGTGCGCTGCAGCTGCTTAATCTCACCGCTTGTGGGGCCTTGTCTGCCCTGCCACCGGAGATTGGGCAGCTGAGTGCGCTGCAGCTGCTTAATCTCACCGCTTGTGGGGCCTTGTCTGCCCTGCCACCGGAGATTGGGCAGCTGAGTGCGCTGCAGCTGCTTAATCTCACCGCTTGTGGGGCCTTGTCTGCCCTGCCACCGGAGATTGGGCAGCTGAGTGCGCTGCGGCTGCTTGGTCTCTCCCGGTGCTGGAGGTTGCCTGCCCTGCCACATGAGATTGGCCAGCTGAGGGCGCTGCAGCAGCTTGATCTCACCGCTTGTGAGAGCTTGTCTGCCGTGCCCCCACAGATCGGCCAGTTGAGGGAGCTGCGGAAGCTCACTCTCCATGACTGTGAACAATTGTCCGCCCTGCCAAGGAATGTGGGTCAGCTGGAGGGGCTGCAAGAGCTCAATCTCTCTGGGTGTCGACGCTTGTTGGCCCTACCAAAGGAAATCGAGAACCTGAAGCAACTCACAAAGCTCAATCTTTCAGTTTGTGACAGATTGTCAGCCCTTCCCCGGGAGCTCGGCCAGCTGACGCAGCTGACGTCGCTGGATCTGTCCTACTGTATGAAGCTGACAGCAGTCCCAAGCTCAATCACTCAGCTCATATGGTTACGGGAATTTGGCATTGAGGGTTTTGAGGGCTTGTCATATTCTCGTCCCAACGAAGGTGACCTGGCCGCCAAACTGCAGTGGTTCTTGGCAGTTATGAAGCGCAAGGCTGCCCTGGAAGAGCTGGCAACCCGCCAGGAGCCAATGGTGAACATGCTGACGAGCATGTCCTGGCTGGTGATTCTTCTTGCCACAGCCACGTTCATAGGTTTCCTGCAGCCCCCCGGGGGCTTGGATGAAGAGTCGCACTTGGTCCATTCCAGTGGCCTTGCTTGGTGCGTAGTGGGGGGGGGCCATAAGGGCACTGCGCAGGCTCCTGAGCAGGCGGGAGGCAGATTGGGTGCGGGGATTTGCTTCATGTGGTGGTTTTTTATCGTTGATGCGCTATCCTTCGGCCTGTCAATCAGCTGCGTCATGATGATTGTCGTGGTCTCAATGCCCCGTGTGTCAACAGGAAACAAGTATTTTGAGGCGGGCCGCTTTTGGCTGTTGCTGGTGTTGACATGGGGCCTGCTGTGGTTCGCGGTTGTTACGGGGTTCATATCATTCCTTCTCTCTGGGCTAGCCACCGTCTCAACGCAGGCGACAGTCTTGGTGCCCTTAGTGCCCGGCATGTTCGTGTTGTTGGCAGGCCTCATACTGATGTGCAAGCGGCTTTTTGGGAATCTAAATCCAGGCCCACGTGCCATCCGCACAGCTCTATCGGAAATGGTGTGCTGCGGATACCCACTGGAGTTCGAGGATGAGGATGTTGAGATCGGGCATCAAATGAGCAGGGACTATTGGGAACAGGCTGCATTGCTGCTCAATCGAGAGTGAACTACCAAGTCATTTTGCTCAAAGTTGCTCCCAGACAGCCGATCCTTTCTTCCTCATCATCTTCTTCTACTTCATCTCCATCTGTGAGTGGCGTCTCCTAGTTTTCTCCGCATATCCTTACTTTTCTTCCTCTCAATGTATCTTTTGCTTCTGCCTGTTCCTCTGTTCTTCTTTGTTAAGGTTATTGGAGGTCGGTGCCCACTGAAAGGAGCCCCTGTAAGGCCCCAAGCTTGCAACCCAAGCTTGCAATGGTCAAGACATGAGCACACGTGGTTCTTTTGCATGTGTACACAATTGCCCCCTATGGAACACGCGTGGGCGTGGCACTCAACTGGGGGACATCGATATCGTGCGTGCCATTATCCCGCGGGCCGTGTCAGGTGCGTTGTAACGCTTGTGTGTTGCGAACACTGAGTGCCGGTCGGCGCTCACTACCAGACCTAGGCCTATATTTTTTGTCTGTTTGTGCCTTAGGCCATAGGGCCTGTTCAGAGCCATGGAGTCCGCATGTGCCATGTGCATCCCATCCACAGGCGCATGGGCCTCTCCAGAATTAGGTAATTGCTTGTGATCGTGTGTCATCACTTATGAGTGATCGTCTGTCATAACATATAAAGAGTTGGTGTCCCTGCATCTCTTGGCCTTAAGCTTAGAAGCAAATGCTAGGGGATGCATATGGAGGCTTCTAGGGAGGTCTCGGCATGCTGCCATGCAGGCCTTTGCGTTCGAAGACATGCATGGTTTTCCCAATAATGCAATTAGACCGAGTACTCCTGATTTGACGCAGAGGTGCAGGACCTCGAGGTCTAGACCTGTCTGCGCAGGTCCCCTGTGTCTTGAAGGCTTCGAAGCAGTTGAATTCAAAGGAATTCAAATGTGCTTTATGCCTTGAGTGGATATGGTTATAAACTTATGGGTAAATATTTTGTTGAATTTCAGTTTTCCACTAGATGTCCCTGTCTGGGTTTTTTTTTTTTTTTTTTTTTTTTTTTTTTTAAACTATCTGATTTCAGAGGCCCCCAAAAGGCGCCAGAACGTTTTGAACACACGACGTGTTCAGCTGGAGCCTCGCCATGGACTGTGTTAGTAGTTCTCAGAGCGGATGTACAGTCTACATTAATGAATATTCCGCCATCTGCTTTGGTGGCCTCCGGCTCGACCCTTATCACGTGCACGCCCCACATGGGCCATGCCTACTGCGCAGTTTCCAAGTGCTGCTTGGGAAGCCTACAGGTGGAAGCCTATAATATCCCTAAAGGCTATTGGGAAGGGATTCATGAATCATGCGTAATTATGGTACCCCTCAAGTGAAGGGGTCCCTACCTCGATCAGTTATGGACATATATAAGCTTAAGGGGCATCAGTACAATACCTCAATAGGGTGCAAGCCAGTAATGGTATCACAATATCCCTCTTGTGTCAGTATTGATGTCCCTCTTGTGGTCCAGACTCTATGAATTTTGTGTGAGGTCCTGCAGGATTGAGGACAACGCCGACATTATTTTAGTTGGCTTTTATGTGAGTAATGTGCAAAGCGCTATGCGCATTGGCAGCTTGGTGCCTAAACAGCTCGGTGGATATATCTCTTGTGTTATATAGGACCAACTGTTCTAAAGGGCGGTTGCTACTATGGCTACAGTTGTAGCGGTACTGTAGCTGTAGTTAAAAGTTCGGTATGTGGGGTTCTTAACAGGGGGTTTGTGCAATGGGAATCCTCATCACCTTTGAAGGAGAGGGTGCCACTCGTATGGGCGACATCAATACATAGGAGGTACCGCCTATCCAGAATTCAGGAAGTGCTTTCAGTTAACAGAGTAAGCGTTAATGCACAGACCTCTCGAGTCAAGAGGGAAAAGTCTCGATCTAGGCTATTGTGGTACGTACCTTGCAGTTACTTGCAGAATGCTTAGGCGGCTGATTGCAAAACCTTCTTGAACGAAGTGGCAGGGCATGTGTACTTGTACTCCGCAGTACAGATATCAGATATTGATACACTGCCGGTAAGAAGTCTGCAGCAGCCTGATAAACCTGTTATCAACCCGGACGGGTTTGGCCAATTAGCGTCTGCGGGCTTGCGCAAGGCTCCGAAATGAGTTGGATGGCCGCAGGGCTCGTCCTTTTAAATTGAGTACTATTTATAAATAGTATTTACATAAGTATTTGAAAGGTTATAGGCACATTGCCTGTGCGCGTATCAGTACAGGAAGCCTTTGTGCAGAGGGTAGCGGGGGAGGTCCGCGTAAGGGAATGGGAGCGATAACCTCCGGTATTTTATACATGTAGGATGCTGCGCAGTTCCAGCCACGCAGCAAGCCTGCAGGGCTAATCAGGACATATGTGGGTCCTGACTTACATCAGTCTCTTTGACAGTATCTTGGACAACTCCAAAATTGGTGTTCTGGTGACATAACATTGTAGGCCATATTGACGGGCTCCGTAGGTACGGGTATTCCTTGAACAGCTACAAAAGGAAAAGATGCGTTCAGATCTTCAGATCTTAACTGTGAAGATGAAGTAGTCATCGTCATCTGTGGGTGTAACATTCCTGGGTGCAGCTGAAGCAGATACTCACAACTGCAGTCTGCAGCCAAGCCAGCTGGTTAATGAAGGAGTTTGCACACCATTAATGAAGGAGTGTGCCCAGATGGCCAATGCGTGCATTTCGCCAATGAAGGGTATATACAGCCGAAGTCTTGTACATGCGCATAGCTGAGGAGATAACTTAGGAGTGTACTCTAGCTATTGATGTATTGAAAACGAGCGATTGAGAAGGAAGTACCGATAGTAAGATGGTGGGGTATACCGTAAAAGATGGTAGGGCTGGTCAGCACGAAACTCTATATATCGATGCTAGGTTTTAAGCAAGTTCCTACAGAACACATGCATTGGGAAGAAGGAAATTCTGTAAAATATCCCGTTGTATTTCAAGTTAGGTCTACCACGGGGCATAGCCCGGAGTATAATGTATGAAGTAAATGTATGATGCAAATTGGCACGCACGCACACTTTGTCTTTCCTTCTCCGCTTCCCTCCCTGCCCCCCCCCCTTTCTCATCCTCCCTTCTCTCTGTCGCTCTCCCTCACTCCCTCCCTCCCCCCCCTCTCCCTCCCTCCCTACCTCCCCCCCTCCCCCCCCCCTCCTCTCTCTCTCTCTCTCTCTCTCTCTCTCTCTCTCTCTCTCTCTCCTCTCTCTCTCTCTCTCTCTCTCTCTCTCTCTCTCTCCTCTCTCTCTCTCTCTCTCTCTCTCTCTCTCTCTCTCTCTCTCTCTCTCTCTCTCTCTCTCTCTCTCTCTCTCTCTCTCTCTCTCTCTCTCTCTCTCTCTCTCTCTCTCTCTCTCTCTCTCTCTCTCCTCTCTCTCTCCTCCCCCCCCTCTCCCCCTCCCTCCCTCCCTCCCTCCCCCCCCCCCCCCCTCCCCTCAAGGGGGGAGGGAGGGAGGGACGAAGACAGGGAGGGAGGGAAAGAGGGAGGGACAACCCCCCCCTTTTTCCTCTCTCTCCCGCTTGAATATGCTTCACTTAATCTATGTTGGTTACTGAGCGGGCTGCCAGCGGCGGCCCCATGTGAGGATCAAAGGCCCGAGCTTCGAACACGGATCTTCCGGCCAGGATCTTCCAGCCAGGATCCAACCTTTACGGCATTCAGTCACTGATCTCAGTGATATTGAGACTCAATGTCACTGATTGAGTCAGTGTGGTAAGTACATTGTACTACACCATCTTTTCCACCCACGCGTTTGATCAGTGACTTGCTTCATATGACAAGCCACATGCACGGGGCAGCCATGGCCAGATGGTGAAGGTTAAAGTGATGACGACAGAGTTGTCTAGGATCCAGATCCACTACCAAAAGCTGGATGTCCCTGAAGCTACAGTGACTGAAGTGATCCGGCCCGCCTTCTCCTCACCCTTCCTAACAGCAGGCCGCTACCAGCTCAGTCCGGGGCCGTTACTAACGGCCCGTTAGTCCCGGCCCGGGACGCGGATCATGCGGCCGGATGTCCAAGGACGTCCGACTTACACCGCTTGCGTCTCTCACAGGCATATTGCCCCGATGAGGATATACATGGTTTTAGGATGTTAATGAGGATTAGATGGAGTTAATTGGCGCTCCGGTAGGGATGGCTGGTCCACTTTCTTGCACTTTCAGGGGCGGATCACGCCCTTCAACGGGGAACCTGCCAGCTGCGGCGGGGCCACACCAAAGTAAATCTTCTATGATTTCGTCAGCTTTAACATCGGGCCCTGTTCTGCAGCAAATGAAGCGGGCAGCAGGTGCAGATTTCTCCGGTGATAGTTACTTGCTACCTCCCTGCGGCTTGTTGACGAGGGTACTTTCATGCAGATCGGCTTTTTGAGGAGCAGCTGGCCGCTCGTCAACGTACAAGTATCTTTGTGCGTTTATTCTGTGCCATAGCATTAAGGCAAAGTAGTTGTGGAGAGTCCGTCCATCCGTTCATCCATGCAAAGCTCAACTTATGTTGGGTCACTGTGCAGATAAAACAATCTGAAGAAGCAAAAGCACAAATCGTAAGCCTTGAGGCAGCATTGGAGTTCGAAAAACAAGAGAATGCGAGGCACGTGGCACGCCAAGGAGCGGATGAGTTGGTGGTGTCTTCTCTGAAAGAGAAAATCAAGGAGCTTGAAGGACATCATGATCACCTTCGAGGAACATTACAGGATATTGCAGCACAGCTACAGAAGGGTATTCCCTGGAAGTCTTAGGGTAGCTCTATGCTCGAGAGTGTGAAATGATAATATCAACTGGGCTGGCAGGACTGAATCTTGTCTATCGTACAGAGGAAGAGCTCAGATGCAGTTTGTGTTCAAGCTTTGACTCAAGGTTTCACCAACTTGAGGCTGTCACTTCGGCGCTCCAAGATTGTGAGGGACGGTGTATAGCTCAGGAAGAAACGTATAAAATGCAACTCAACTGCCTAGTAAGTATGACAATTTCACATGACTAAGTTGTTCAAGGTAATTAAAGCAGAACACGTGATTAATAATGAGAAAGGCGATGCTCTAGCCCCCTTCTTCTGATTACTGTGGTCAGGACGTGGTTCCTATGTTCAGGTAGCAGAGAAAGCCGACTTAGAAACAAAACAAAAGGATTCAGGACAAAAAGCTGCTGAAGTCGTCAATAATCTAAAGATACAGCTGCAAGAGTCAGCAGCTGCGGACGCCAAGATGCAGGAAGTTCATCAAACTGAAGTGAAAGTTGCAAATGACAAACTGAATCAGCTAAGTTCGCAGCTCCAAAATTACATCAAACAGGTCCGCTGTTGCACAATGATCATGTTCACACCTCAGGTAGACACTGGCAAAATCAAGGTTGTGGATATTGAGCAGGTTGTCTGCCTCGAAGACAAAATTGGCGAAAGAAATGATGCTTTAGCTGAGGCTGAGGCAACAATAGTCTCATTGCGGCAACAATATACAGATCTTGATATTGCGATGCAGTCCAAGATTGCAAAGTTGGAAGAAGAAAACGCCAAAGAAAAGCAGCAAGAGGTGTGTTGTCCGAATGTGTTGCTGAGACAGATGCTAAGCCTGTCAGCAAGCTGACAGGCTTATTCTGGCGTTTTCCTTGATATCCTTACTATGCTATCTGGTCGGATGTGTTTTCTCCAAGCATTGCTTTGATGGACGTTGGCATTTGCATGTCGGACTGATGAAGGAAAGAGGAAGGAACCCAGGGGGAGGGGGGGAGGGAGAAGGGGTTGACATGTGCGCGCATGGGTGGGTGTGTGTGTGTGTGTGTGTGTGTGTGTGTGTGTGTGTGTGTGTGTGACCCCCTCCCCTACCTCTCCCCTCCCCCCAACACACACACACACACACACACACACACACACACACACACACACACACACACACACACACACACACACACACACACACACAGAGAGAGAGAGAGAGAGAGAGAGAGAGAGAGAGAGAGAGAGAGAGAGAGAGAGAGAGAGAGAGAGAGAGAGAGAGAGAGAGAGAGAGAGAGAGAGAGAGAGCGCGCGCCAGACAGACAGACAGACAGACAGTCAATGTGGGAAAGAGTGACTTTCATTGAGTGCCTCTTGGGTTGCAAACAGAAGCATCATGCACAGAATGCATTCAGTAGTTACGCCTGTCTAGGTTTCTCTGAACTGATTCTCCGCTGCTTCTTGAGTGTACATTTGCATACGGATGGTTGATGGTCTTAGAAGCAATATGCGTTGTTTACACATAAAGGGAGGCATAATGCAGTAAAGTATTTGGAACTGGAGTTTTTCCTCGCAAACAGGGGTTAAGGGAAAGCAGTCACATGGGGTATGACTTTCTGCTCTTGCATTATTACTTTGGACATTTACTTGAATATTTATCTGCACATTTATCATTACTTGCACATTTATCTCTCCAAAATGACTGAGAGTGCTACTTAAGTTGTCCAGCAAATTCATGTCTCGCTCAGGAGGAGATGCTACTCCAGATATCGTCTTTGAACATAAGACTTGTGGAGCTGGAATCTCAGCTGAGCCAAGAAAAGGATGCTAGATATGCAGAGAAGGTAGGGGGTTGACTTTATGTGAACAGTGGTGTTTTGAAAATGCTTGTTGTCACAACATTGTTTGCCCCTACAGGAAGCCCTGTCAAGCGAGAAGCAAGCTCTTGAGGAGCAGGCTTCAACATTGACAAAACAAGTGTCACTGTTGTCATCAAAGCATATTCTGGACTTGAAGCAACAGGGAAGAGACTTTGAAAAGAAGATGAGTGATTTTGTGGATAAAGCTGACAAGGTGAGGATTCTTGGAAACCCCAATCATTTATGAGTGTACCCTCAGATCTGAGGATTTACAATCTCTGTGAGCTCTAGAGTTTACAATCTTTGTGATCTTCTCTTTGCATATTGCACGGCTCCGCCAATTTAAAACTCCTCTAGATGAAGGCTTTCTTGTAATTTCAGTGTCAAGGTCTAGCCTGGCTGTCGAGTTCCGTCAATATGTCGTATTGGCTTGCCGAACTCTGCATGGCTTTCACTGTGAGGGCAGCTAAAGCACAGGTTGTTATGTACCGTACTACAGGAGCACCAAAAGCAGGTTGCAGGTCATGAAAAGGCGCTGCTAGAAGAAAAAGCACGGGTGAGTAATGCTTTGCAGGAAAACGTCTCTCAGGAATGATGGAATTGCTTGTTTGTGCAATCGAAGGACTGTGTGAAGCTGTCATGAGATTTTGTCTTTGGCTTTGTGTTCTGCAGAATGCAGCCCGTGTTGCAGAACTGGAGCAGCAGGCCAAAGAACTTGTTGAGACCGTCATGGAGTACAAGACCAGAAATCAATCTCTTTTGGAGAAATCAGTGGACCTTGAAGAACGTGTAAGTATGGTGTCGCCATCGATTTACTGATGCAATAAGACAGTAGTATCTTGACAAGCATTATCTCGCGACAGGCTACCGCTTCTGCCTCCAAGCTTGAGGAAATATCAGCATGCATCCAAAACGAGCGTGAAGCATCTGCAAAATGCCACATGGATGCTTTGCAACACCTGAAAGATGACTTCGAGAACGCCTTGCAACTCAAAGAGAAGGAGCTGACTGTGATCAAGAAGAATGAAGAAAGACTTGCTGGGTTGATTGCGAAACTGAAAGAGGAAGTTGCTGAACAACTAGACTGCCACAATAAACAAAATAAAGTCACAGCAGATTTGTTGTCGACACTCAAGCAAGAGGTGTGCACTGAATTTTACGGGGAAGTGCCCCAATACGTTCATGAGGAGCTAAGTTGTTGATCATCTTTCTTGGTGGGAGTGTCAAAGGGGAATTGGCTCCCATTAAGCCTAAATCATTCTTTGCAAACAATGCTAGGTGCAAGAGCGAAATCAAGCAGCTGAGAATGCAAGCCAGCAGATTCAGCAACTTGAGGGGGATCTTAAAGGAACAAGGGCTAAGTTTGCAGAAGCTCTTTCAAATCTCAGAGATACTGAAGCTACCCTTAAAGAAAAGTTGGTTCAAATCAACGTACTGGAAGGTCATCTCCATCAACAAGACGAGGCGTTCAAAGAGCAGGCTGCTCATCTTTGCCAGGTAAGCAGTTTTTTTAGTAGCAATAAACCCTATGGACATGCCACTGTAAGATGACGTCCATCCTAATTCTGAATGTGCCTGTTTGTAATCACTGACAAGGTTCAAGAGGAGCTTGCTGAGAAAACAACACTGTTACAACGCATATCTATGGCTGCAGCGCCAGATCCTACTCCCATTACTAATTCAGCACGCAAAAGGCAAATTACAACAAGAAGGTATGTTGTCTGCGCATGTCTTGTAATCTTCTCTGCGTAATTAGGCTGTCCACTACTCACAGGGTCAGACAGGGTAGAGAGGACCGAAAATCGTATATGTTGGCCAATTTGAACACATTTGTTGCGGATGGTGCAGTGAAGTGCCACCTGCTAAAAGAATGAAACGAAATGTACATCCCATGCCGCCTCGTTTTGCGCGATGCATGGCTACGAGTCCAAAGCTCATGGTGGAAGGCCAAGCTGCACAGGACGCAGATGGTGAAGAAGAATCTTGCGAGGAAGTCAGTGGAACAGCACAAGTCATCTCAACAAAATTACTCAAGGTGTGGGAATACATGATGAGTACGCACTTTGCTGAACTTTTGCATTGCAAGGCTGTGAGCAAGATGTCATGTATACGCCTGATGTTGTCATAAGTCGTGCTGAGGACATACTGTCAACGACTCCTGGTAAAGAGTTTGTTTGAAGTGGGGCACCCTTCCACCCCCGTTTTTTTTTTCCCATGCAGGGCAAGCAGTCTTACATTCCACAGACAACCCGGGGAGGGCCAAACGCTCGAAACATTGCTGGGCGTGGCAACCGTGGACGTCGAACTTTACTTGGATCCATGTCCATTCAGGTGAAGCCTGCTAATTTGTGCTGCTACACAAAAGTTCAAACTGAGGCTTCAATGCTTGGCACTTCCGCTTGCGGTGCCTTCCCTTGCGGCTGAAATTATCTAGTTGGGGGTGTTGCAGACACTCGCTGAGGAAGAGCAAGGCGCATGTGATACAGAGGATGATGGCACGAACTGCGGGCCAGTGCCCACAAATGTTCATAAGTTTGTCAAACCTCTCCCATTCCAACATTTTAGAGGAGCATTAGTCTCGCCACATGGAAAGGTTACCTTACGTGGAGGATCGGCCGTTCTTGACATTTTTGGAAAAGCATCGCTGGAGTCTTACGCATTGCAAAGCCCTCTAGAAAAGCCCATTGCTGGCACCACTTAATTGCGCTACAGATGTTCAGAACATTGTACACATGTGGCAAATATAAACTGATCCTACAACTCATCCCAGAATATCTGAAATGCCGAATGTTGGAATGTGTTTTTTTTTAAGCTTTGCTTTACAACCATTTCCAGGGACGGGGCTTACTGCCTCTATTGAGGGTAGGAGATTCGATTTCATACATACGATTTGCCACACAACGGAGTAACATGCATTTTAAAGTGACATATGTCATAAGAATTACTCGGAGACCTCTGTGGTTAAGCGTAAGGATTTTAGGTTTGGGTTACACTCACAACCAGACGACACCAGAACCCAGCAAATGAAGTTATTTACTTGGGTGTGCGTGGTTTCCTGTGGTTGTAGCTTCGTTCTAACCGTACGGTTCCTTAGAGTTCCTATGTTTTAATATGCTTACCCTTAATGGTCCCCCTCCGAGCTGAGTCATTTGTAGATACCATCGTCACATGCATATGGCCTCCAAGGGGCCCAATCTCTCTCGAAACATTCGTAGTAGCTACTACGATAAAACAGTTGAAGAAGTCCAGGCCGAAGAAGGCTTGCAAACCTTCTTGGGCCTGGACTTCTTCCAGAGAAGATTTTCTCATGTCCTACTTCAGATCATTGTTCGGGCAGATGTAGACATCTGTTCGTGCTAATGGTTCATGATTTGGCAATGTACTGCTCGTTACATTTGGTATGCATTCATCTGTTCCTTTAAAGCAATTGCATCAATGCCATCTTGGAACCCTGCAATATATCACATGCATGTGACAGATTATGGCCTGCCCATTCCCCATATGGGACTCGACCATTCATTGGTATAAGTTTCTACCAACGTACTTTAGCATCACCGTGCACAACATGGCAAGCCAGGCTTTACCAGAGCACTCTGTATTTGCGGGTATCCTGCCATTATTATTAGTTTACCTTCACTTACAGTTGCTCTACTGTACACATTCGTGATCAAGTGATCACTATCATTGCACCAACATTGTTTCCTTTCTCCAGACAGCTGGATAGCAACACCCTCTTATTGTGATTCACCTACAGCCCGAGGTTCTTAAAGTAGTCACTGGCGTTTATTATTGTTATTGCTGTCAGGCAGCAGCAGGATTATTGTATCTGCAACATGCGTCCAACAGGGACATACGTCCAATTCTTGCGTGTAGTCCTCCCACCAAGGCGAGGAACAATCCTCTAACCTTCAATTCTAGAAGATCTTTCGTTTCAAAACCCGATTCTTCTGAATCGGTCTTCATGGTCGGGAAGCTTCTTAACCAGAGTCTGATGCGTCTCAAAATAATCACACTTCAATTCTGAGGCCTTCGGCCCAGCTTTCGAAGGTCACAGGTACACAGCCCTGGACCTCCAATGGATTCTAAAATCAGAGACATTCTCTGAGTGTACTGCTGAAGTTTGAGGATACTTATGCACTTTGTCGACGAATATAGTTGTGAGGTCTCACACCTATATGACTCGCATTGTCCACGCTGACATTTGTTAAGCAAAATGCGCAGTGTCCTGAACCAACTGCATGCATTGCTCAGCGATGACAAAGCCACACGATAGAACTCTTGCAATTTAACCCGCATGTGGGGGTTCTCAACCATGCATACACACACACTTCGTCACGACTATTAGTAGAGTCATGACCAGTCCAACATTTTGTTGGCAAGGCCTGTTGTTCCTGTGGTCGTACAAGTGCGTTTCCCCTCATTACTATAGCAGTGTTGTAGCACAGGAATTCACTGTCCTACTCGTGATTTGGGGTAAAACACGGCATTACTTATACGTCGCCTCAGAGATGCAACCGCATCCCTTTACATAGCTGTGCAGTTGATCCAATGTAGGTGTTTCTGTTCGCATTAAGTGCATTGAACAGCACTTCCACTAAGTCCCTGCAGAAGACACCTGTGGGTGTTGTGAAAGGTTACATGATGGCGAGTTGAACACTTGCTCATGATTAATGAGCCATGACAGGGGTTTCTCGTGCAGCCTCCCACAACACCATAACTAGTCCGCGAAGTAAAACCCAAGGAATTGCAGGGGAACCCTAATGGCACTATTCTGGCTTTGATGTGCATCCCTGCTGTAGGATGGTCTTCCCAAGGCACGGAAGCCATTCTTAGTTCAACAGTCTAAACACATCGCCACAGCATTTGGGAATCTGAATTGGGAAAAAGAGAATGAAAAAGTATTAGCAGCTACGACTGAAAGACCGACAAAGTGTCTTTCAACAAGGCTTCGCCTTGCAACACACTGGTAAAAAAGTTTAACAGGACAGTGCGCATTGCAACACTTGCCCAAACATCGTTGATTTGATTTGCTGTGTGACTTGTAGAGCCATCAAATCCTAGTATTGTTAGTACGCCTAAGGAAAAGAAATACGCTACATTGGGGCATTTAGCTGCTTCCCGCACGATGCATCACCACAGCTCCACGCTGATGGAGAGATTCCCCTCGCTATACTGCGCTTGCAACAACGCCCGTAAGGCAACTCCTCGTCTGCAAGGAAACACAAAGCCTCAAAGTCAGTCATTTGTGGATGCAGTGTGCCTTCTGGGGGGCAGGATGGAGGCTAAAATGAACCTTTTATACAACTTACCCTGGATGCAACATTCCTTCTTTCCTTTCAGGCAATGTCTCACATCCTGTCCATGAGTTTTAGATACATGTATAACCACAGGGACAGCAGAGCTGCTGGCTTGTTGGGACTGTAATCCTGCAAGTGGTATGCGCATGGTCCCCATTGTGCTGTTGACCACAAGGGTGGGCACGTCACGTGGCTCTCATCGAAGAGAGTCGACCAACTCTCTTTGACCTCCGGTCCCCACTCCCCCGGGGGCTTGTGGGCCCACGGTACACGAAACCGAATTTATGCATTTGACATGGCAAAGCATTGAATCGAGTTGCGCAACCTCCTCCAAGCACCACTGTGAACCCAATCAGTGAAAAGAAGTGTGCGGATGTTGCGGATGCTGCCGTGAATTTTTCATTGACTTCAACATGGCTCAATATAAAATTTGTAGCAGCTAAAGGAGGAAGCGAGGGAATGGGTGATGAGTGAGGTGTGGGGGATGGGAGAGAGAGAGAGAGAGAGAGAGAGAGAGAGAGAGAGAGAGAGAGAGAGAGAGAGAGAGAGAGAGAGAGAGAGAGAGAGAGAGAGAGAGAGAGAGAGGGAGGGAGGGAGGGAGGGAGGGAGGGAGGGAGGGAGGGAGGGAGGGAGGGAGGGAGGGAGGGAGGGAGGGAGGGAGGGAGGGAGGGAGGGAGGGAGGGAGGGAGGGAGGGAGGGAGGGAGGGAGGGAGGGAGGGAGGGAGGGAGGGAGGGAGGGAGGGGGAGGGAGGGAGGGAGGGAGGGGGGGAGGGAGGGAGAGAGAGAGAGAGAGAGAGAGAGAGAGAGAGAGAGAGAGAGAGAGAGAGAGAGAGAGAGAGAGAGAGAGAGAGAGAGAGAGAGAGAGAGAGGAGGGGGGGGGGGGAGGGAGGGAGGGAGGGAGGAGAGAGAGAGAGAGAGAGAGAGAGAGAGAGAGAGAGAGAGAGAGAGAGGGGGGGGGGGAGAGAGAGAGAGGGAAGGGGGAGGGAGGGAGGGAGGGAGGGAGGAGAGAGAGAGAGAGAGAGAGAGAGAGAGAGAGAGGAGAGAGAGAGAGAGAGAGAGAGAGAGAGAGAGAGAGAGAGAGAGAGAGAGAGAGAGAGAGAGAGAGAGAGAGAGAGAAGGGGGGTTTGGGAGGGGGGGAAGGATTTACCGGAATCACAGATTTCAGCTTGAACGAACTCTGTGACAAAAGGCTTTCAAGCTGGCTGCGGGAGCGTTCTTTTGAACCGAACAACACCATCATGATCAGATCGGTCTGCAGGACAACGCGGTTTGTAGCATCTTTCCAATTGTCATTTGGCATCCCCTGTCAACCCCCAGGACCCATCATTTTCAATCTAGGTTTTATTACAACGTCACCTGAGCCACGCTCGGTTAGCAATGGCGCGGGGCCCTGCGTCATGGTTCACAAGTGAACATGTACCTCATAAATATGACTTTGGAGGCAGAGGGCAGAGTCAGAATGTATTTGCGCGCGTGCGCGCGCGCGCGTGTGTGTGTGTGTGTGTGTGTGGGTGTGGGGGGGGGGGGCGGAGTATGTGGTGCACGAATGCGCGCCTCTCCTGCATTTATCCGCCGGAACCTTGCGCGCATCCAACACAGTGAAGGCCAAGGACAGTCTGCTGTGGGGGAATGAACACGACAGATGTCACGGTCTGTCGAATGGGTGCGTCTGTGAAAGAAGGGAAGGCGATAAACGGGCTTTAAGGTAAAGTGACACGCACATCAAGAATGAGGAGCGTGGCCCCGGTGTCAGCAATGGCCTGATGTACAGAGGCAAGGATCTTGATAGCCTCCTCATCACTCCAGTCGTGCAGGATGAGGCGCAACAAGTACAGGTCCCCTTTGCCCCTTGCTTTTGGCAGCGTCTCTGCATCATCCAGCACTCATGCTCTTCACTTTTCAGCGGAGCGTTTGAAATCAGCAAAGCATTGCAGTGCAGCCCTCGCGACTAACTGACCACGCAAGTACTCGGGCTCAATTATTTAGGAGTGTGGACAGTCAACAATTGGAATCCATACGGGGAGATTCTTTCTTGTCTTGATGATCGACCCTAGACCGAGCCCTGGGCATTGCTACAGCCAGCCCCGTGTGGTCACCATGTTTCAGAAAGCGAAGTCGATTAGTTCGAATTGTTAAAAACGCCATGTTGGGACAAGAACGAATGCAGGGTCCACACTTATTTGATACCACTCCCAAGAACCACTCTGGAGGGTTACTACTGGAGCAGGAATACATTAGCCCATTTTTGAAAGTTATTGGACAAGTTTGCGAACGAGTTTGTAAACAACTTTGAATATTCACCAGCATCTGTCGGTGCGGGGACATCCTATCTTTTGTCAGAAATAAGCCGCTGCAAGGGACCTACCTGGCTTGAAGAAGTCTCCAGCAACGAAGGTGGTTCTGGATAGCAGGGATCGCTTTGAGGGGTCTTGCCAGATAGTCTTTGCCCGTTCGACAACCTGTATCCACAATGCCTCATCCGGTCACCGACTAAAGCAGGCTCCCCACCCTCTGATTCCAACTTAGAATCTCCAGTAGTTCACTTGTTGCTTGAGCGTTAAGATCCACCAAAACACAAAAAGTCTAGACTTAAATCCGCACCTTCCCCGCCTCTCCAAAATCCCCAACTCCCCCCCCCCCCACCTTCCCAAATGCCTAACAGTACAATTGCAATAAGAGAAGCAGCAGCAGCCACTGTTGCAGCAGAACGACAGCAGGAACCAAAACAAGAACAACATCAACATCAATACCAGCAGCAGCAGCAGCAGCAGCAGCGGCGGCGGCGGCGGCGGCAGCAACCACAATGACAAGAACAACAGCAAAGCATACCTATCATGGGCCTCGTGGAGGAGAATGCATGTCCCTACAAGAGATGCTTATGCGGAGACATTGATAGTTGATTGCACTAATGAACGAGACATGGGTACAGCTTGAGAGGTTTTAGGAAGAAAAGGACAACACGGGTGGGAGAAGGCGGGGGGGGGAGAGTGAGAGAGAGAGAGAGAGAGAGAGAGAGAGAGAGAGAGAGAGAGAGAGAGAGAGAGAGAGAGAGAGAGAGAGAGAGAGAGAGAGAGAGAGAGAGGAGAGAGAGAGAGAGAGAGAGAGAGAGAGGGAGAGGGAGGGGGGGGAGGGAAGGGGAGGGAGGGGGAGAAAGACGCAGGACGCACGTTGGGCTGGTCAAACAGGACACCTTGGATGGAGGGATTCTTCTCCATCACAGTGGCCAGCATGCTGCCATAGGCGCCCCCGATGTCAATGACGCGGCTGAACTGTTCCCACGGGAGGTCCTCCCCCAGCACTCCCAGGCCTGCACTCCACCCTCACACAAACGGATCAACTCTGGGGCTCTGCATCAACAACGCGCCAGATGCATCGGCTAGGAGATAGAAGGAAAGAAGGTTGTGGTGGTTCTATCTTAGGAATTGAAGGATTCAGCTGTTCAACCAAGGGGAGCTGCGAAAGAGGAATGCGGGCCATTTGTGGGCTACAAAATGGGGGATTGTTAGTTCCAGGCATGTTTGGCTTCTCTTGAAGGCCGGAGTTGGCTCCACTGCAGATTTTTGATATTTGCATGTGACTGTTTCTTGTAAGTGTTCAAACCCTACGCATCTCTCAGATCTTCCATGTGCGGGGCCAGTTACTGCAGGCAGAGAGCCGGCCTGACTTCGCTCAGCGTTGTGTGTTGCTCTTTGCTACTGCTGAATGGTTTGCTGTCTTTGTTGGTGATGGCTGCTGCTGTCTTCCATTGTCATTGCTGCATGTGTGTGTGTGTGTGTGTGTGTGTGTGTGTGTGTGTGTGTGTGTGTGTGTGTGTGTGTGTGTGTGTGTGTGTGTGTGAGTGTGTGTGAGTGTGTGTGTGTGTGTGTGTGTGTGTGTGTGTGTGTGTGTGTGTGTGTGTGTGTGTGTGTGTGTGGTGTGTGTGTTGGGAGATGGACGTTTGGCAAAGGGCGGGACAAAGGTTTAAGGGAGAGAAGAGGGGGAGGAAGGAGGGAGGCAGAGAGAGGGGGAGGGAGAGAGAGATAGAGAGAGAGAGAGAGAGAGAGAGAGAGAGAGAGAGAGAGAGAGAGAGAGAGAGAGAGAGAGAGAGAGAGAGAGAGGGGGGGGGGGTGCTCACAAATCTTATCAATGGCAAGCATAGCTCTGGAGAAGCGGTCCTCTTGGAAAGGGTCTTTCTGCAGGGTCTCCCAGTAACTCTTGCTCCTGCAGCAGGCAAGAGTTCAGTTCAGGTAGGCAGCGATCACGGCGGAAACTGCTGGCGGTATGGGCATCTTCGCAAAGCTGTTGATTGTGTGACCACCGATAGGAGGCGGGCCCCTCAGACAAGAGCAAGTGGTAGGCTACCTGTGCAGGAGCCTTGCCTGGGGACCAATCTAACCAGCACAGGAGGAGGAGGCACCCCAAACAACATCCAAGCAGAATTCCCAGCCTTATTAAGTGTGGCAGTCCAAACACGATTGCAGGAGGGGCAGGGCTGCTGACACCTGGGCTGGGGGGGGGGGGTGGGGGGTCATGTTAGTTTTACATAATAGCTTGCCTGGTGCCAAAGAAGGGTTCTTGTGCATGTGACAGAACTGACTACATCAGACCACGTCGTGTAGTATATCAAGTATCGACAAGTGCAACAAGCAACACAGCAAGCCACTTGGGAGGTGTCAGCCGAACACATGCGGGAAATCAGTGTGACGGGTGCGTGTCCACGTTCTGTTAAGTCTTAGCAGAAACAGTCGAGCCACACTCTTGCTTATGAGTTTACGGAGCAGTTTTGCCATATGAGCTTACCCGCTGTGCAGTTTGTAAATGTTGGATCCCGAGGTGAGGCCAGCTGTAAGCTCCTGGAAGGCCCGGTACCCGTGTCCCACTTGTGACAGCACCTGCAGGGACCAAACAACACTCAGACAAAAGGCCAAAGGGCCGATGATTTCCTACAGGATACAGGACACAGACCACTTGAGCAGCTGTGAGGGTGTTCCCAGGTAATGGCTCTTGCAAATGCATGGGTTGGCAGAGAGTTTTTTGGACAGTGGAAGGCTTTAAGACAGTTCTCCATTGGTTGTTGGCCGCCATTATTTGCTTTGAAATGTTGTCATTATGAGCAGGGTCTCACTGGTGTTGTTTGCTTGGGTCACCTCTTGGAAGGCTATCAATACAAAGACCACTGTGCGTGTGCGTGTGTGTGTGTGTGTGTGTGTGTGTGTGTGTGTGTGTGTGTCTGTGTGTGTGTGTGTGTGTGTGTGTGTGTGTCTGTGTGTGTGTGTGTATGTTGGGGGGTTGTGGGTGTGGGTGTGGGTGTGTGTGTGTGTGTGTGTGTGTGTGTGTGTGGGGGGGGGGGATGTGGGGGTGTGTGGGTGTTGGGGTGGGGGTGGGGGTGGGGGTGTGTGGGTGTGTGTGGGTGTGTGTGTGTGTGTGTGTGTGTGTGTGTGTGTGTGTGTGTGTGTGTGTGTGTGTGTGTGTGTGTGTGTGTGTGTGTGTGTGCGTGCGTGCGTGCGTGCGTGCGTGCGTGCGTGCGTGCGTGCGTGCGTGCGTGCGTGTGCGCCCGCTCGGGGACC
The DNA here is from genome assembly GCA_002005505.1 of Botryococcus braunii. Lineage (NCBI taxonomy): Eukaryota > Viridiplantae > Chlorophyta > Trebouxiophyceae > Botryococcus > Botryococcus braunii. The sequence continues at coordinate 360,796 of KV908451.1, forward strand.
ACACATGTGTCACCAGCCCTGTGGCGCAGAATATGCTTGCAAAGATTAGCAAGATTGCAAACTAAGTATAAGGGGAATACCAGATACTTCTGAGATTGAACATGGTGTTCTCGAAGTGTGGCTGACAAGCGATTGTTAGCAAAGCGGGTGGGCCCGTTCTTCCCTGCAGAGATTGCCTGGAAAAAATTTATCCCCACAGCGTACCGCATGCAGCGGTACAAACCATCTTTATTTGCACCTGCCCCCCCCAAAAAAGTTACTCGTCGAGGACAGGGTCAAAAAGTGATACATTCTTAAAATCACAACTGTTGGCTTTGTCATTGCGCATTCTCAGGGATTGGCTCCCACTTCCTCTTGTCTGCCGTTGGAAAGCGGAGTGAGTCAGCTGGGGAACAGAAGTCCTAAATGCATGTTGGTCTGGGGGGGGGGGGGGGCAGAATGGCTTGGTCGCGATGCAGGCCACTTCTTGGACTTGCTAAGAGTGACATCAGAACGCCATCCACCGCGATGTGCTTGGATGCATTCAAAACCAGATTTTGAGTACGATGTGAAATGGTAGAGTTTCTTTGAAAATGTAGACCTCGTGATGCGTGAAGGTGGCACTCAGCAATCATTTTGGACCTCGGAAGGATTGAGGGGCAGCCTAACCTGGTCGACGGCAGGGGGGCTTACCAACCGCTTTGCTGAGCTCTTCAATGGTGAGAGGCCCATTTCCCAGGGCATCAGGAACTCCCAGTTCTGTCAAGGTCAGCAGTACGTGGCTAGCGATATATCCCCCCATGATAACGTCGTTAACTCGGAAGGCGGCCGGAGTAAAGGTATCCAGCAGCCATTGGAAGCAGCCACACAGAAATTTACCGAAATGGAACATGAACCATGGTGGGTTGATGCCGACATCATCCCTAGCAAATAGTGGGCAATCAGTTCCGGTTTGCAGCACATGTACATACTGCGTTGCTATCTATCACTGCTGCTGTAATGCATCAAGGTTCCTGAGATCAGGTCGAAGATACAGAGTTCAAACGAATCTTATTGTGGTACAAAATCTATCAAAGACAGTTCATGGGACCAGGAAATGGCGTCGGCCGAGGTTGGATTTCCAGCCTTCTGCTGGCCCCGTACATCCAGTATACCACTCTTGATGTTGAGGTTTGCTCAAAATCGAATATTTACTGGAAGGTTTGTCGTACTTACTGTAGGAGAAGGTCTTCCTGTGTACGTGCAATATGGCATCGACTCGTGCCGAGGACTTTCTGTCGGAGGTCGTGGGAGGCACTTAAAAACTGTGATTCTTTAAGACTGAGTAGCTCATAGTCATTTAGAGCTGGTATGCCTTTGGCAATTGTACCTGCAGACATCTGAAGGTTGGCCCCTAACGGCAAAAGGAGGAACCCGTGGTGCATCCCAAGGAAAAATATTACATCGACAGTTTAGTTAAAATTCGACGTAACAAATTTAGGTGAGAAAGCAGTGTGGTCATGTTCCTGCGGTTGGGATGCTCCACATGCACGGGGCACGGAATAAGGAGTTATGTTTTTCTCCGGTGTCATTTGCAAGGATTTGAGACATTATGAATTTCTAAATTAAAACCAGAAGAAATCTCGCCCTCCTCCCTTGCGAAGCAAGGTTCCAAGCATTCTTACCTGTGGCGTAGCCGTTGACGATCGTGTTTGCTACAATCACATCACTTACAGGAGCCACCATTGTGGCAGTTGCAATTCGAAATCTCTTGAAAGTGGGACAAACTGCAATCCGCTTACAAGCTGAAGTAACTTGCCAGAGTTTTCATTCGACAGACCTCTTGGGATCTGAAGTTGTTTTTGGATCTGCAGCGTGTGGGGCCGTGTGAGCACTGTCAACGTCACATCAACTGGAGGTGTACTTTCCTGATGGGAAAAGGGTCCAAATGGTCGCAACCAGACACATTCGTAACCCGAAATTCCATGAAATGTGGAGCTGAAATGTACACAAAGCTAAGCATTTGACACATTTGGCCCAGTACGGGCGGCTAGCATGTACCATATTTCAGGCAAATACCCCAACGTACAGGCCAAGTACTTTCACCTGTTTCAACACTGAAACTTCGGTCGAGATTGCGCCAGGGTAGCTTTTGCAGTGCAGATTTCGGGTCCCAGCGCTCTACTGCGCTGTATGTGGCGCTGAGGACCCACTGTAGAACCTACGACGCAAGAACTCGGACGTAATACTGGACGTCCACTCAACCATATGTCCTTGTGACGTCTTACCGACGTCCAGTCAACCTTGCACGGGTCACAATTCCAGACTAGACGTCCAGTCAACCTCGACTGGAGTCCAGAACCATTCTAGAATGGCCCTTGCACGCTGCGCCTATTCCCTGCCATTATCACCATACGAGGACCACCATTACTCTGACGTTCTTTCGAGTTTTGGGACGGACAAAAAGGTGGGGGTACTTTCATGCCCACTAGCGTGCATTCCTCCTCTCATCTGCATGCCTCCACGTTCCATTGCGGCCCTTTTTCACATCCTAGCGGCAGAAGTTTCAGTGGTAATCCCAAGGGAGCCATCAGTGTAAAGGGCCATGAAGCAAGAATAGCACGAGCACGCGCATGAATATTGTTCAGATCTTTCCACAGTCCTCTGCCTTGCTGCATGGGGAGCAAGTACTGAAGTACGTACTGCGTAGTACTACCTGAAGTAGTATACTGCGAGCTCCCACCTGATATTCTCACCAGAGGTTATCACACCTTATTGTAAAGAAGGACGCTTTTCCTACAAAGCAGGTGCTAGAAAGTCTACAACATCTTGGGGAGCAACCGAGTCCAAAATAAATGCTTTACACCGGTTGAGTGCGCCTCAGCTTAGTAAACCTCTGGGATGCCCTCTCCCTAGCACGAGGGAAAGAAGTCCTGCTATCAGTATCTCTTGCTGGCAGGCATCCAAATGACTGCTCAAAGACACACGTGCCAAGGAATGTATGCACCAGGTTGCACCAAATTGTCGAGGCGGTTTCTTTGCGAAAAAGGTCACGTCCTTTCAAAAGCTCCACTCACTGGCTATGAGGTTGTCGGCAGCCAACGTGCACGCAGCGGGTTTGAAAGGACACGTAGGGCCTGCGCATTCTTTCTTGTGCCGTTCAAGTGTAAGGATAAGGATAGGATATGCTCCACTGTAAGATCTAACGTGAGAGCTGAAATGCTTACTTGCCTCCGGGGGGCCAGGTGGGGCCTGTGGGGCGAGGTGGGGCCTGTGGGGCGTGTTCAACTTCAGCTCTTACATGTCTTGCAGGTTGAATAACAAAAAGGCACACAGAGTTGGGATCTCCACCGTTAGAACCAAGAAGGGCCTGATATCAAATGAAGTTCTCAGTGGGGGTGGACCATTAACGTTAGACAAGTGCTGGTTTGCTGTTGGGATATGCTTCACTAAACATTGAAGTTCTCCGTCACCAATGTTGCATGCCAAGAGGCAACTTCAATCAGCCAAGTATTGCACGGCTGATATATTCACTTTTACTTTTATGGTGCCCGTCAAGCTTTGCACAAATGTGTACTCCCACACTATTGCAGTACATCGGTGATGCAACATCTGCATCTCCCATGTCGCTTCCGTGTCTCACGTCCTAGGGACAGCCAGCACACCTGGATCCCCAGCCCAACGCTTGGAAGACAATCGTCAATGGCAGACCGCGCACAGTGCTTGAGTCTTGGAGGGCCTCCGCAATGAGCAGAGGGGGCACTACTTCTGCGGCGACACACAGCACCAGCCAAAACGCGCCCGGGGCCCGTACGGCAGCTGCCCCAGCCGGGGGGAGCCTGGGCGCGCGTCCCCGACAAGTGCCTGGGGGCAGGCCGGCTGCCGCCCACGCTAGCCGAGCCCCTGGCGTCCAAGCCACAATGCCTTGTAATTACACCGCAAACGAAGTAAAACAAGAGGATGCAGCTACAGCTGAAGGCATGGATTTGATGCCACCCCCAAAGAGGACGACTCCCCGCCATGTCCCGGGGGCCAATGATGGCAAGCGTATCGCCATTCAGCGCGAGCCAGAGCTTGAAGAGCTTACGACTCCTTCCAGCCTAGAGGGAGGTGACCTGGGTCCCAACCCCTCAACCCCTCAATAGGAAATATCCAACCACCTGAGGTTGAGATGTATAGTTTGGAACATTAATGCCTTTAGCACTGAAAAGCTGTTATCTCGAGTCCTCTTAGAGTACCTTCACACCTTGAACATTATCATGCTCAGTGAGACTAGAAGACAAATTATCTAAAAAGACCTCTGGACCCCCTTCAAGCTATTCTTTCACCTTGCATCACACTCAGGGAGGGCAGGGGAAGGCTTATTGCTTTTTATTCGACATAGCAATGAGTACCACATTCTCCCCTATTGCACTAAATAAGGATCGTTGTGGGCTAAGATTCAGTTCAAGGGTGGTGAATTACCTCTAATCACAGGAACAAGCTATATTCCCCCTTCTGGATCACCCCTTCTATCATCTTTGACTTTGGCAAATAGAATGAATGAAATCCAGAAAACACTCGGTAGGGCAAAGGTAGAAGGGGAGGGTTTCCTAAGGGGAAATCTTAATTCTAGACTTGGTCCCCTTCCCCCCATGGCCCCTGGGGGGGGGGGGGGGGGGGGGAGAGCAACAACTTAAAAAACTACCTAATTTCTTAAGTTGTATAGGTACTATAGAGCTGACCATGTGCGGTTTGATAGGGCCTTGCATATTGACATTTCACACGTACCGGATCTTTTAGACCGTAAAAGCGACATGATATGGGATGACCTAGACATCTCCCCTCGCTCTTGTGCATCCCCAAGAGCCTTATTCCTCAGATACTAAAGGTGGTTTGCACGTCCGCCTCATGTGCCACGGCGTAAGGGTGCGC